>CM060691.1:59906337-60506337 GCA_030686995.1 Artemisia argyi | reverse complement strand
TCAAACTGCCAAGTGGTAGTACTTTGAATCTTAGGTTATTGTTGTTAATTTTGATGTTTATGTGTTCACATAAGTTTATTACATCAATATATGAGCTTATGTTTAAAGATCAAGGTCTGAATTTGTGGAAATCTTAATAAATCAAAAATCATGGTTCTTAAGGGAGTGTTTGGAACTATCTGTTTTATTAAGCATTTGTTGATTTTATGGACAAAAGTTGTTTTGAACATCCTTCTCTGTGGTAAAATAACATAAATCAACCATTGCATAAGTAGTTGTTATCACAGATAGTCAAATTCACCAACAACCTCCCATATCAGTTAAGTGTTTGGAGATTTGATACCCTAAGCCCACCATTTTATTGCATTAGATGTCATTGTAGCTTAATTTCATCAACTTGTAGCTTACTATAACTATTTAAATCAGTGAGGGTGATTTCAAACTCAGAAAAGTCAATCTTGCATGTTCAACTAAAAAGTCAAAGTTTGTTTGTGTAGAAAAAAACCAAAAGTTCACAGAATTTATTTGATTTTTGTATTTGCTTTCAAGGGCTGAAACCTGTTCCTATGTAAACTCTACCAGCTTAAATTTCATGTCCCAACTTCCTTATATTTTTAGCAATTTTCTGTTGGGCCCCACTTAGCCCTAAACACACCTGCAGGGTTGTCTGCACCCTTGCATAGCAGACCCACCACCCTACCACCACCACTTTGGTGGTGGTTTCTAATCACCTCAGTGTTCCACATGCCACCATTTTTGTTCCTTTTAACTCCCCCCTGGTAGGCTCTTAAAGTTGACCACTAGTTTGACCAGAAACCCTGTGGACCCCACCTGAATTAGGCCAAAAACTTTGTCCCAATTCTGTGTTGTACTTGGTTTGTGAATGTACTTATTTTGGCTTATAAGCTTATCCTATGAGCTTATTCACTTGAATGCTACTCATACATGTCCAACACACTCAATTGAACCAGGATTAATCATAGTGGGCCCCACACAAGCTCATTTGAGCTTATTTGCTTAAAAAGTCAACCAAAGTCAACTGTCTCAACTTTTTGGCTTATTCTAGCTTATTTCTGATTTCCTAAAAAGTTGTTTTCACAAAAAGTTTTTGTTTTTAGTTATAAAATAGGTTGATAAAAGAAAAATCAAGAAAATTTATTTTTAAGTGATAGTTTCTATTTAATGTAATTTAAATTTTATTTTTCATTTTTAGATTTTTATAAAGTACTTAGCTTTTTTATATTTTTCTTAAATTTCTCTTATATTAAAGTATTTTTAGTAAATTTTTCAGATTTTTATTTTATCATCTGGTATTTATTAGATTTAATTTTAGTTTTATTAGTAATTAATTAATAATTAAGTTTTAAATAGCATAATTAGTTTTTATTTAGTAAAACCTAGTTTTTATATTGTTCCTAGCTTTTATATAATGTAAAATAATTTTAGGAATTTTCTTAGAGTTTTTACTGTTCATTTTCTATTTTTCTTAATTTAAAATAGTTTAATTAGGTAATTAGTAATTAATTAGTAGAAAAATCACAAAAAGACAAAAATACTTATTTTTAATTTTAAAATTAGTTTTTAGTTATTTTATAATTTTAGAAATTTTATTTTCATTTTTCTAGTATTTAAATACTATTATATTGTATTTAAATGTTTTAAATATTAATAATTAGTATTAAATAGTAATTAGTTAATAATAAATAATTAAATAGTGTAAAAATTTATTTTCTTTTTCTAAAAATTTTCTTTTACCTTTAGGTTTGTAAAAAAAGTCATTTTCACCCCCTGGGGGTTTTCAGATTTCCGTTTTCACGTTTTATTTTGTACGTTTACGTTTTATTTAAATGTAAACGTACACGTTTTAGGTTTTAAACGTTTTTGGGTTTTCCAACTTTGCAGTCTTGTTAATAAAGTGTATTTAAGCTATTATCTTTTATATTCCAGTAGTGTAATCATCACAACTCTCTTATACCCATTCATGTCCAATTTCACCCGAACACAAACCCGTTTTAATACCATCCACACCTCGTCGGGATATAACGACCCGGGGAAACACTATACTATCCACGGAGTATTGGGATAAGCTGTTTTTGACTAGTTGACCTTGGTCAATTATATCTGACTGCTTTCACACCAATCAAATAGTGACTCTCAAAAATAGCAGAAGAACCCTTAGCCAGACTAAGTTAGGCTTAGCAGCACTAAATTATGCCTAGCGACACTAAGTCAGTTTCAACTCGAAACAGCTTATTTTTCAGGACTCCAGCACTTTTCTCAGCTTATCCTGCAAAATGTTAGTCCCAAGAACACAAAACCACAAACATAACCCCGAATCACAATAATCACATCATCAATTACATTTAGCAATACTATTTATAACTAGCAACATTAACACATCATCTTTAGATTTTAACAATTTGACATATTGGTAGCAGCTTAAATATGATATTGTGTTTTGGGAATTTGTTTTATTGATTTGTGTTTAGGTTATAGATTTCTGCAAATTATGGTAGATTCATACTATTTAGACCTCCAACTTTATGAAACAAGGTCTCATAGAAAAATACTGCTTTTATCCAAGAAACCAAACACACCTTTGACAGTTTGACATCACATACAACCATAAACAATTAATTAAACATCAAAATTTTCATTGATATTTTTAAAAAGCTACACCATTCATAAAAGCTGCAAACATAAATATAATTATCCTACCTAAATACTAAAGATACTAAAAACATAAAAACATCATCATTAAAAACTGCTTCACTCCATTTCACACCAACTTGTTAAAACTAGAGCTCTACTCCCTGCTTTTCATCATTTTCCTTTCCAGGAGATATTGAAACTTAATTTCAAGATGGCTAATCCTGTTTTCCAGATTAACCGGGTCTGCAAATGCAAACCCATCTTGTTGACCCCCTGGTTTTGATGCACCACCACATTTTGATGCTCCACTACATTTTGATGCTCCATCACATTTTGCTGCTGATCCTCTTCATTTTGCTGCTCCACCCCATTTTGATGCGCATCCTCTTCATTTTGCTGCTCCACCACATTTTGCTACACATCCTATTGATCCTCCTCATCCTCTTCATCTTCTTCCTCCACCTCCACATCATTTAGTCCCCAATGCTTATCCTAGTAAAAGTCTTGTCTATGCAGCCATTTCAAAATTATTGTCCTCATCCACGTATCTACCTACCTATACGACCCATATTCGTAAACGGGATCATACCCAAAATGATTAAACATTGCGTCCCATAGCAAACTGTTGTTTAATACCCACTCGTACTCTTCTGCATCATTTTGAAAGTTACCATTTGCTGCCATTGTTGAAGTTTTCTTTGAAAGTGATATATGTGTTTGTGTGTGTTCTTTGGTATACAATAGAAAGGTATAATTAGGCTGGAGAGGTAGATGAATGGTTCCCAAGACTTTTGGCGGGAAAAGGGATTGACCAAAGGCGTCTAAATCATACTGTGAAATGAAGATATTAAAACTGTTCCTAAAGATAAGGAATTGAGTGTGGTACGCAAAAGTCTCCACTTTCCTTTTACCAAGTCTTGACTTACCAATTACAATGAGTTAATGCAACAACTACTTATATCTCATGCTTTATGAATAATAAACTTCCAAACTCAATATTTCCACCCGAGGGAATAAATGTTTGACCGTGACTTGAAAATAAATAGTAACTAGTTTGTTGCAACTCGATATTGAATCGACTTGGACAACATAAAATGAAGAGATAAAAACAATCGTTAAATTATAAGTTGTAAAGACATTTGTTATTAAATTTGGTTAATAACGAAGTAAGGAAAATAGAAATGTACGTGTCACATTGTGAAATATTTATGTGACTATTATTTGTAGCAAAATATGAACTCAGTGATGTTGTGATCATTGTGCATATGTGATGGCTTGTGTTTTTTTTGTTTCTAGACTAACATGTTGATATAAATAATGTTTAAAAACGTTATTAGTATGTCTCAATAAATCCATGTTTTGATAATCACAAAACTCAAATCAAATTAAGTAAAGATTAAGACGTAAACAAGTATTTAGTAACAAATATTTACCTCTACATCTAATATCACTTAAGGTATGCATAAACTAAGCATCTTATGCATTACATGATCAAAGGAAACCTTGTCTTAAGACATAACATTTTATAAAATGATATTAACATTTTATATATATTTGTAAATCATTTTTGGTATTGTTGTATTAAACTACAAAGATATGATTTCAAATTTCCAACCAAAAAAGGCAAATTTTATCTAGAAAAAATTTTCCAACGTTCAGTAGGGTGGCCCCCTTAATTATACTAGGCGGCCCCCTTAATCATTAAGGGGACCGCCCCCTAATTAAGGGGACCGGCACGCTCCAGAACAATATTTTTTGGCCCTTTAAATATTGGATCATTCCACATATTTTTCTCACCTTTTTGCACTAAAAACTTTCTGATCTAACCTCCATTTCTATCTCAAAAATCCTTTGATCATATAATTCATAAGTCTTTGTTTCCAAGTGATCCAAAGCTTCATCCACTCAAGTGCAAGAAGAAGAACACTCCTCTACATCCACTTAATTGTAGTAGTGTTGTGATTAGCTATTTTCATATTGTAGTAGTGCTAGATATTTGTAAAAGTGTTGTGAGAACTTGTTGATTGTAGAAACTAGATGTGTTGTAAAGTAGTGTAGTAGTTGTGATTTAGTTGTGCATAGAAGAAGGTGTGAAGTTGACAAGAAGAAAAGGTGTGAAGCTTTCTTGAAGAAGTCGTGAAGGTGTGAAGCCGTGAAGAAGTTGTGTAGAAGTTGTGATTTAGTTGTGAAGAAGTTGTGGTGTGTAAGGTTTCTCCACCATAAGGAGTTTGTTGACATAGTGAAGAAAACTCTCGAGTGTGGTACTCGGGGAGTGGAGTAGGGCAAGGACGGTGTCCTTGTAGCCAAACCACTATAAATTCGCGTGTTGTGGTTTGATCTTTCTAACTGTATCTTTTCTTTATTCTATTTCAATACTTTCATTATTAGATTAGACTTGCTTATATTGGTTGTTACTTGAACTCACTTGAGATCGAATCGAAAGTTTTTATAAGCTACAAAATATTTTGGAAGTAAATTTAAAAAAGGACGTAAAACTATTCAACCCCCCCTTCTAGTTTTCCACATAACATTTTGTAGGAAAGGCAAAGAAAAAGCTGTTTGGATTGGAATTTGGGTGAATGCTAGTAACTCAGAACTTAATGTTGCTTGGCATAACTTAATGCTGCTAGGCATAAACTGATGGAAGCAAAAAAACTAGGCAAATTTTGTGGATTAGTTATGTTATGTTGCTTTGTTGACTATGCTATGATGCTTTGTTAAAAGTCAAACAAAGATTGTCAAACTTAATTGTCATTTGCAAAAGTCAAAGAGTCTCCAAGTGAATTTGGGCAATTCCGACTAATTACAATCAAAAGATAACTAATAGCCAAGCATGATTGTCACTTATGGTAATTTTTGGTAGTTTTGTGCCTGTACATTCATTTGCATAAGGTCAAACAGGATAGTCAAATTGTGCCATTTTGGGTAATTACTGCCAAAAGATATCGAGTACCCAAAAGATCAAGATCAGTTAAATTTACAAGCAAACACTTAACCATTCACCAAAAATATGGGGTACATGAGCCACTACAAACTACACAATCTAGCCATAAATACTATACTACTTCAGTGCAAGTACTAAAGAAACTACAACCGCAAAAACACAAAGTGTTGACTTCCAAACACTGACTTTCTTTAAGGCATTTTTCAACTCTGCCTCCAATTTTTCAATCATTCTTTGACGATTAACGTCAATTTGAACCTCACGACTTACAAACGCATCTTGTACCAATCACATTCCTCCTCCGGATCATACCAATCCCATTTTTCACATTTCTTCCTACCCGATTTCTAAAATCAAAAAAATGTAGTATATTAAACATTTAAACTTAATAATCTTTAAACAAAACGTATCTGATAACTTACCCATCGATTTTGGAAGCAAATGAAACGTCGAGCAGGGTTGGATGGTGTCCAAGATGTTACCACCATTGCTGGCCTGTCACATTTACAGTAATCATCACAAGAGATTAGACGACATGAGTTAATTTGATTTTAATTTGGGATTTGTTATGGATTTTTTTAGAGTGTGTTAAATTAGGGTTTATGTATACTGGGGAATTGATTTTCACACTTTATAAATTGATTGGGACACTCCATCTATGCATTAAATACTTGTACATAATTAAACACTCTGCTTCAACCGCTTGTACCTTGAGTGTGCAAATAACTTTTTTGAGTGTGCAAATCATTAGCCGTATGTATAATAGAATATCAAGAATTGACGGCCATTAATCCTTATTCGGGTCAATCGGGTCGACCCCGAACCCAAGTTAGCCAAATATTTTCAACCCAATACAGGACCCTATTTAGTATTCGGGTTACTCGGGTTGACCCGAATAACTATAATAAAAAGGAAAAGAACATATGGAAATGAAAAAATCATACAAAAATGTACGAAAACGTAATAAACGTTTCATAACATTTTAATACAGATAAAACCGTTTAGAAAAGCTTAGAACATATGAAAATGAGCGAAGATTGCCGAAAACGTTCAAAATGGATGAAATCGGTCGAAAAGGTTGAAATCGGTCAAACACGGTCGCAATCAGTCATGGTCGGTCTAAATCCGTCGAAATCCAATGCACATGACCCATGACCCATGTTAATTACCCATTGTCGATCACCAATCATGTATTGGTTGATAAAATGACACTATACGCCATTACAACCCAATGCACATGACCCAGTACTCATGTTAATTACCTATTATGATCAACAGTCATGGATGTGTCGTAACATGACATTCTAAGCAACTATAACCCAATGCATATGACCCATATGATGTCAAATACCCATTATTGAATGTGACCAGTGATAACCTAATGCATATGACCCATGACCCATGACCCATGTGAATTAGCCATTATCACCGGTCATGCATGGGTTGCACCGGCTTGGTTGGTGTATAGTTATATGGTGAATGTTATATGAATTGTATTTGAAGTTATTAAAGGTGGTCATACATGGGTTACACCGGCTTGGTAGGTGTATACCGTTTGTCACAGACACTAAGAAGCAAGTATGCAGGGACCTCCCGATCATGTTATCCGGGATCGAGAAAGTCTGAACTCGACTTGAGCTTGACTCGAAAAGCTCAGTTTATTTGTAAAGGTGTGTTTTCTTACACAAATTAAAATTGAAATATAACCTAATAATCGAATTCGGTTCACCTTCGGCTCGAAAATCTCGATAAATTTATAAATAACTATTTACAATTAGTACGCTTACATACAAAATATATAAAAAAATACATATGCTATATCACTTAAAAGCTCGAAAACTCAACAATAACTTGAGTCGAACTTTTATAAGGTTGAGCTCAACTCATTAAACATTTAACTTCATTTGATAGGCTTGAGCTTGAGCTCAAAGCTCGATAAGAATCAGCTCGAACGAACTCTAGTTACTCGAAAAAAGCTCAAATCATTTTACTGATATGATATTGAGCTTGCTCGGCTCATTTCCGCCTCTAATAAAAACAAAAAATGAAGATAATTCACGTGTTAAATTTATATGTAATATTTTACATGTCCCCGCACTTAATTTCCTAAAATAAAATTTCCCTTTTAACTTTTCCAAAGCTAGCCCGCCTAAATTTTTTCCCCAAATTTAAATTGCCCTTTCACCCAAATATTTCATTGACTCGCCCATGTTTTTCAATACTTCATCCCAAATATATATCCAACAAAACTAGATCTGGTCTTCTTCTATCTCCTCAACACTCTCCTCACCAACACCACCACTCGCACCACCACCACACTCGCACCAAGACCACTGCTAAGGCCCGATCCAATGACATGTTTGGCGGTCCAGTCTGGCTCGGTAAATTTTACTTTTTTTTTGGTGATAAGTACCGACATAGCATCTTCCAGAACAAAAGTCTCTCTCAAAACACACACACATACATAGTGTGCGCAAGTCTGGTGATGTTAGTGGAAGTGGCTGTCGTCTATTTGGTTTTTCTGGCGAAGTGTGCACCATCGGATCTTCCAAAGCATCACAGCAAGATATTTTTTGGGGGTGTTGATAATTTGGGGTATTCGGTTGATATTGAAGATGAGAAAACTGGTGATGGTCTTCATCATCATCACACAAACCGAAGACCCCCAAACACTGATGCTGATAGGACAGGCGTATGAATAATACGAGAGATTTACAGGGTCACCTGGTAAGGTTTTAAATGTAAACTAGTTCATGTCTAAAATCATACCATGTCTTTTTAATTCTCTCATGTAGCATAAATGTTTCGATTCCTGGATTTGGGGTCTCAATTACAATGGCGGTGATGGTTGCGACTGATAATATATGGCGGTGGCGGTATTCAGCTCACTATTACATATAAAAGATGCCGAATCGATTGTAAGAAAGCCTAAAATCGGAAAAAGACCAAAATCTGACTATCAAAAAATATAGGTGCTTCTAATCAAGTAGTCACGTTGGTCTATTTGATTTTTTCAGCTTATCTTTTCCATTTTTAGTTGGGTGGTTGGGACAAAGTTACTTGTACCTTTGTAAACCATTCCTAGAGTTTAATCTATACCTTATACACAATCAAGGCTATCAGTTCTGGACTCAAAATGACAATAAAGGTTACTTTGAGATCAAGAAGGTCCGCCCGGGTTAGTATAATTTATATGCTTGGGTTCCTGGGTACATCAGTGATTATATGCTTGGGTTCCTGTTTCTAATCAAGTAGTCACGTTGGTCTATTTGATTTTTTCAGCTTATCTTTTCCGTTCTTAATTCATCTGCATTCTTTACAGCACCTTATGATTTTGTTTCATATGCTCATAGTTAGAGGTGGCAAAATAGGAAGGTTAGGTAATAGTTCAAAACTTGAAATTTTGGTAGGGTGGGAGTCAAGCTAGATTGGCCAAATGGTGATACACTCATACGTCCAAAGACTCCGAACTTTGTGATTTTGTTTTTAAATAGTTAATGTCAAATATATACAACTCTTTAAATATGCATTAGATATAGTAAGTTTTATACCATATAAAATCTACTTTAGATGAAAATACATTGGATCTGGAAAAAGTAAGAGCACAGGTAATTGATCTTTTTTATGCATTTTCCCCTCTTTTACTTTCACTTTATTACAGGAAAATACCATAGACCTTGTTTGTGCAGAAGTAATTTTTTTAACAGATTGTGCAGAAGTAATTGATATGCGTTTTATTCCTATCATGTTTGTGCAGATAGTTAAACCAATGGCGTATCAAGCGACTCAAAACCACCAAAGCAGATAGTTGAATCAGTGGCGAATCAAGCAACTCAAAACCACCAAAACAGCAGATAGTTGAACTAGTGGCGTCTAATAAACTAGATGCACCTGACAAAAGACAAGGCAATAGTGTCTCTATGTCAAATGTCAAGAAATAGATGTACCCGTCAACAATATATATAACCACATACTTTTTAGAGAGGAAGGTTTTTTAGCATCTAATCAAGAACTTTATTCTGGTATGCTCATCTAGTTCTGTTATGTTGTGTGCTTTGACATTTTTTAGTTTTGCTCTCATCCTGATGTGGTTATTGTTGATATGCAGCAGCCTACATTTTCAAGGCTTTTATATCAAGATGATGAGATTAGATCAATGGGAGAAAAACTTGTGATGCGTGGGATTGCGCCCTCACAAAAGGTTTTACCTCTCAAGGAATCTTGAGAAGCTTACAACCCCCACCAGGCAGTGTACCTGATCGTTGTAGTATAGTATAGTGACAAGTACCGGGAGATTGATCGTTCAACTTAGGAATAGTGTCGCTAGGATTAGAAAATCTACTAAACTAGGTCTAGAGATGAGGGATGATTCTTTTTTTTATTTTTATACTTTATGGAAAGCAATTAAAATCTCGGGTTTTGAAGGAGTGGGCGGAATTAGTTGCTAGTCAACTAACCCAATTAACTACAAATGGAATCAAACTAAAATAAAAGAAATGAAAACAAAACTAATTATACTAATGTGGTAAAACAATAATGAGGAAAGTTGTGTTTACTTAGGTTTCATTACTCCCTAGATATCTTTTACAGGTTGATAGCTTGTTATAATTGCATGGATGATGGGTCGTATTCCTTAATACTAGTCGTTGGGCCGTGTACAATATTCCCTAACTCTATAGGATCCTACTTCACTCCTATGTCGAGCCGTTAGAACCTCCTAACATGGGATCATTAGAATTCTCCTACGCATTAAATACAACCAAAAATCGTAGTACACCTCCGATCATGTTTCTTAAGACGTTCAAGCAAGTTACCAAAGGAAGTCTGCCAGTTTTCTTAAGCCTAACATCGAATACAATCATCCGTAACAATTATAAATAAACAATCAACCCATAATCAATATCTAGGTTTCACTACATCTAAGCAAACACAAAAGAAATCTAGCCTAGCATGTTAAATAGAAGACAAGCGTAAGATATAATCAAACAACACATAGACATATTGAATGATTTGAAAGAGTACTTATCTTTCGTTGAACATGAAATATTCAAGGGGTTGGAACCCTTGAAAAAGCTGTAAAATTCGGACTAGGGTTTTTCTCTCAAATTTGCACACACTAACGAATGAAATTTGGAAAACTATATATAGATTTTACAGGGTGACGGCGTCATGTGTTAAGTTGTGACGCCGTCAACTCGCCGCCATGATTAAATCGTATTGCCTAGATCTATTTGTTACGCTGTCATGTAGGATTTTCCTCTGGGCCGTCACTAATACTTGGACTGTGACGGCCTTGGGTGACGTCGTCATCTCCAATGTACAAAAACTCTCTGGATCGTCACGTGTATTTTTCACATCCACCTCTTTTGTAACTCTTGACGCCTTCATGTGGAGAGTCTTGACGCCGTCAGGTACTGTTCCAACAAGGAAAATTGAGACTATGCCGTTTTCTTCACTTTTATGCTCCAAAAACGCCCAAAATGCTTCCTTTTCAAGATTTCTCTCCAAAAGTACCTAAAATGACAAAAGGAACGATTTAGGGCAATATTTAATCAAATAATCATGAATCTGGGCTTAAATGACCCCTTAAAAGCGGTACACTTTTCGCCTCATCAACTTGTAAGTTTAACTGCAAATTTTATTATTATGTTCATTGTTTTGGATTAAAAGTCTTCCTGATGTTGTTTGAATTACTGCTGCTCATGTTTGTGTTAATATTGCTTAGATGGATTTAGTGCTGCTCATGAACTTCAAAAAAAATGTGCCAAGTATTTACTACTGCTAGTACAAAAGTTACTACTGCTAGTGAAAGTTGGTACTGCTCAGAGATCAAGACCGCTCAAAGTTGCTAGTTGCTTATGGAAAAGATTATAGATACTTAGGAAACTATTGTAAGCCGACTAGGACTCCTTGGTGTACAAAAGGATGTCCAATTTTATATTTGGTTCAGTTATATACATTCTAATTTTATTGTATTTGAATTTGTTTTGATATATATTTAAATTTGTTTTGATATATATTTATTTTTTAAATGTGACTAAAAGATGCCTATAGTCACACTTATTAACACTTTTGGTCACTGTTTTCTTAATTCATTATGTGACTAAATATTACTAAAGACCACACAAACAAAAAATTCATGTGGCCATTGGATAATCAATAGTCACACAAAATACACATTTGTTCACTTTAAACAGCATATGGTCACACCTATTACCACTTTTGGCCACTGTTTGCGTAATTTTATGTGACTAAATACCCAAGACAAACATGCTTTGTGTGACTAAATATTACAAAAAGGCCACGCAAACATAAACTTCATGTGGCCAATGGATGATCAATAGTCACACAAAATGAACATTTCTTTATTTTAAACAGCATATGGTCACACTTATTAAAGCTTTTGGCCACTGTTTGCTTAATTGTATGTGACTAAATACCCAAACAAACATGCTTTGTGTGACTAAATATTACAAAAGGCCACACAAACATAAAATTCACGTGGCCATTAGATGATCAATAGTCACACAAAATACACATTTCTTCACTTTAAACAGCATATGGTCACACTTACTAACACTTTTTGCCACTGTTTACTTAATTGTATGTGACTAAATACCCAAAACAAACATGCTTTGTGTGACTAAATATTACAAAAGGCCACACAAACATAAAATTCATGTGGCCATTGGATGATCAATAGTCACACAAAATACATATTTCTTCACTTTAAACAACATATGGTCACACTTATTAACACTTTTTGCCACTATTTACTTAACTGTATGTGACTAAATATCCAAAACAAACATGCTTTGTGTGACTAAATATTACAATAGGTCACACAAACATAAAATTCATGTGGCAATCGGATGATCAATAGTCACACAAAATATACTTTTCTTCACTTTGAACAGCATATGGTCACACTTATTAACACTTTTGGCCACTTTATTTTAAATTGTATGTGACTAACTCCAAAAAAACAACACTCATTGTGTGAATAAATCATCACAAATTTCACATTTATTATATATTCATGTGGCCACAAGACGGGAAATAGTCACACAAAATACACATTTACTTGAATATATCATTTCAAATGTCACATATATTATATATTTATGTGACCAAAGGTTGAAAAATAGTTACTCTCAAAAAACATTCGTGTGACTATAAAGTGTTTATGGTCACAGATAATGACTAATCCAACAAAACTTGTGGCTAATTTGTCACACATATTCGGGGTTTTGGTCACTCTTTTTCGATGGAAAAGGCCACGAACTCAACAATGTGACCATATGCCACCTACGGTGGCGGGACCTTTGGTGACACACAACCAAAAAAACGTGTGACTATATGCATAGCGTCATACATTTTTGGCGTGAAAAATAGCATATTCTGTTGATATAAATAATGCGTAAAAACATTATTAATATTTCTCGATATCCCTATTTTTGACGATCACAAAATGTAAAATCATTAAACGTAAAATCATTACGTAAATAAGTATTTAGTGACAAAATATCATTATATCCAACTTATTCACTTAAGGTATGAATAAACAAGTGCCTAATACATTTTATTATCAAAGGAAGGTTTATTTACTAATTAAAAATTATATAAAATGGTATAAACAATTTATATATTTAAGAAAAACATTTTTGGTAATTAAAGGAAAATATTTATTTCATAATAATTAAATGAATTCAAATTTTTAACCAAGTTCAGTTAAATTTTCACCAAATAAACTTTCCCCAGAAAGAACAAAAAATTCAGGCCGTTACAGTGGGCGGCCCCCTTAATTTGAAGGGGGCCGGCACACAATTAAGGAGGCCGGCATACGCTCCTCTGTTAGAATTCTTTGCCTATAAATAATGGTTCAAATCTAAAAATTTTTCCTCACCTTTTGCACTAAAACTTTCTGTTCTAAATCTCTCAAATCATCTTCCAAATCCTTTGAACATAAACATATTAGTTCTTGTTTCAAGTGATCCAATTCTTCATCATTCAAAGTGCAAGAGAAGAATACTCCCCCACCATCTTGTTAAGTAGTATTGTAGGCTTGTGAATATTGTAAAGGAGTAGAAGTTGTGTAATAGATAGATCTAGGTGTGTTAGTAGTTGTGAATAGAAATAGTTGTGTTGGGAGCAAGAAGAAGTAGTGTTGTGAAAAAGTAGTAGTGAAGTTGTGTAGTAGTAGTGGTGTGTATAAGTTGTGAAGAAGGTGTGTAGTGGTGTGAGATTGGTTCTAGCTACTATTAGGACTCGACATTTAGCTTAGTCTCGTTAATTGGTGTAAGCAAAAGTTGTGTAAGGTTTTCTCCGCCATAAGGGAGCTTGTTGACATAGTGAAGAAAACTCTCGAGTTAGGTGCTCGAGGAGTGGAGTAGGGCGAAGAGGTGCTTCGTAGCCGAACCACTATAAATCCTTTGTCATGTGGTGCGATCTTTCCATCTCTATCTCTTCACTTATTTACTTATATTGTTATCATTTTATTTCGTAGATATTAGTATATATAAGTGTTATTTATTGATCTCACATAAAACTAGAATCGATCATTTTGCAAACAAAGTTTTTATAAAATAAAAATTGACGTAAAACTATTCAACCCCCCCCCCTTCTAGTTTTCCACAATTGGCATCAGAGCTACGTTAAACAAGATTTTTAAAATAAACTGTAATTTAAAACTTGAAATCGATCTATGGAATCGGAAAAATATTTAGAAGGAAACATGACATTTAAACCACCATATTTTGAAAATATAAGTTTTCTTGAATGGAAAAATCGATTCGAAAGTTATGTGAAATTAATAGATTATGATCTTTGGCATGTCATTTCAATTGGTAATTTTAAATCAACAAAAACCACTTTTGTAAAACAAGATAATTATTTCAAAGTAGTGCTTGATAAAAATGATATTGCTAAAATAATTATATACAAAGCTTTACCAAATATTGAATATGAAAGAATATTTTTTTGTCAAACGGCAAATGATATGTGGAAAAGTCTATTAAATTTTCATCAAGAAAAATGTCAAGCCAAAGAAAATTCTATATATAAAATAGTTGAAAATGAAAGTATAGTAGATAAGTATTTAGTTGAAATGAGTACAAGTGCTACTAGTTCAAACTTTACATGTGTAGGTAATAATGGCGAAAACCCCGTGAGTCATACCAATAGCAAACAAGAAGGGTGTACAAAGTCAACGATCGAAAAGGAACATAATAATGATGATTATTACAGTTCCGAAAGTGAAGATGAAGAATATGCAAAGGTCGTTAAAGAATTCAAGAACATTATTAAGAAGCGACTAAAAGAACAAGATAAAAGGAAAACCACCCGAAGAAGAAAATCTAGTAACGAAGACGAAACAATGAAGCACAAATGTTTCGTGGCTGAAGCACTTAATGAAATATGTCTAAGAGTAGATTTGGAGCCCGATGAATGGATAAAGGATAGTGGATGCTCAAGACACATGACGGGGAATCGCAAGCTATTTTCTACATATAAGGCATATAATGGAGTTAATGTTGTTTTTGGTAGTGATCGTCGTGGAAAAATCATAGGCAAAGGTACGATCTCTCAAGACTCTCTAACTATTGAAAATGTCGAGCATGTAGATAATCTAACTTATAACTTGCTTAGTATAGGCCAAATATGTGATAATAAGTGTAGGGTTACCTTTACCGAGAAAGATAGTGAAATAATTAAGGACATGAAAGTTATAGGTAGAGGAATTAGGAAAGGAGGTATATATGTTATGAAATTAGGAGACAAACCGGAAGATAAGATATGCCTAGCTACTATAGATGAAAACTCCACTTTGTGGCATAGGAGATTAGGTCACGCAAACATGCAACAAATACAATCTTTAGCCTCTAAGGAACTAGTTAGAAACTTGCCTAGCCTAAGATATGATCAACACTTTTGTGATGCTTGTAAAATTGGAAAACAAGCACATGCTAGCTACAAAGCTAAAAATATGTTATCCACGACTAGATGCCTAGAATTACTTCATATGGACCTTTTTGGTCCATCCGCTATGCGGAGCTACGGTGGCAATCGTTACACCTTAGTTATAGTAGATGATTATTCACGATATACGTGGACTAGGTTCTTAAGTGATAAAACCGAAGCCTTTGAAAATTTTGAGATATTTAGTAAAATGATACAAAATAAGTTAGGATGCTCTATAGTCTCAATTAGGACGAACCATGGTAGGAAATTTGATAACGAAGTACAATTTGGAAAATTTTGTGATAAAAATGGAATATCTCACAACTTTTCCGATCCACGTACTCCGCAATCAAATGGGGGAGTAGAAAGAAAAAATAGGTTTCTACAAAAAATGAGTAGAACAATGTTAAATGAACAATCTATCCCACAAAAATTTTGGTGTCACGCCGTAGATACATCAACATATATACTTAATAGAGTTTCTATTAGACGAATCTTAGGAAAAACTCCATATGAATTATTAAGAGGTAGAAAACCTAATATAGGCTACTTTAGAGTATTCGGAAGTAAATGCTTCATCCTTAATACAAAAGAGTATCTCACTAAGTTCGACCCTAAGGCTTACGAAGGAGATTTTCTAGGATATTCTCAAAATAGTAAGGCATATATAATTCTTAATAAACATATCATGAAAGTAGAAGAATCCCTAAATGTAACCTTTGATGAAACTCCTCCACTACCTAAAACATTACCCTTAGAAGATGATGATGTTATAGAGGAAGATGCTATTGAGGTTAGTAAAACTAAACCCTTAGGTAATGATCTTGAAGTAGAAACTTTTGAAGAAAATGAAGTTGTAAATGTCAAAGAATCAAAGTCACATCCATTAGATAATATTATAGGTCACCTAAATCAAAGAACACTTAGATCACAAGCTCAAGATAAAAATAACTTCTTTTGTTTTGTGTCAACAATAGAGCCTAAGAATATAAATGAAGCCTTAAAGGATGAAAGTTGGATTATGGCTATGCAAGAAGAATTAAATCAATTCAAAACAAATGATGTTTGGGAACTAGTCTCAAATCCTAGGAATGCGACCATAATAGGAACTAAGTGGGTATTTATGAATAAATTAGATGAAAATGGAATAGTAACTAGGAATAAAGCTAGGTTAGTCGCCCAAGGTTATAATCAACAAGAAGGAATTGATTATGACGAAACCCATGCTCCTGTAGCTATATTAGAATCCATTAGAATCCTTTTAGCTTATGCATGCGCCCTAGACTTTAAGTTATACCAAATGGATGTGAAGAATGCATTCCTCAACGGTTTTATCAATGAGGAGGTTTATGTGGCACAACCTCCAGGATTCATTGACTTCGTAAAACCTGATTATGTTTACAAACTAAAGAAAGCTTTATATGGTCTTAAGCAAGCTCCAAAGGCTTGGTATGATAGACTGAAAGCTTTCCTAGTTGAGCATAATTATTCCATGGGAATGGTAGATAACACTCTCTTCACTAAAAGAAATGACCCAAATATCATCATTGTTCAATTATATGTCGATGACATCGTATTTGGATCGACTTGTCAGGATATGTGTGATGAATTTTCCAAAATCATGCATGATGAGTTTGAGATGAGCATGATGGGTGAGCTAAACTTCTTCATAGGATTACAAATAAAACAACTAAAAGATGGAATATTTTTTAACCACTCAAAATACATTAAGGAAATGCTTAAGAAATTTGGCCTAGAAGACTCAAAACCCCTTAAGACACCTATGTCTACGGAAGTGAAACTCACAAGAGATGAAGAAGGTGAGTCCATAGATAACACTAAGTATAGAGGAATGATAGGTAGTTTACTATACTTAACGGCAAGTAGACCCGACATCATGTTTAGTGTTTGCCTTTGTGCCCGCTTTCAAGAGGATCCCAAAACCTCTCACCTAGAAGCGGTTAAGCGTATCTTCCGATACATTAAAGGCACAATACACTTAGGATTATGGTATCCTAAGGGATCCGGCATAGAAACTATTGTCTATGCAGATTCGGATCATGCGGGAGACTACGTGGATCGAAAAAGCACTGGTGGTATTTGCACGTTTATGGGATGTTGCCTAACGTCTTGGTTTTGCAAGAAGCAAACCGCTCTTGCCATTTCGACCACCGAAGCTGAATATGTAAACGCTGGAAAGGCATGTCAACAAGCACTATGGATGAAACAAGCTCTCGTAGACTATGGCGTTAGGTTAGAAAACATTCCTATAATGTGTGATAATAAAGGAGCCATAGATTTAAGTAAGAATCCCGTTCAACACTCTAAGACTAAACATATAGAAATACGACATCACTTTCTTAGGGATAACGTACAAAAGGGAAATATAACAATTGAAAAGGTAGCCTCGGAAGATAACATAGCCAATATATTCACTAAGCCCCTTAAGCGTGAATTATTTAACCACTTGCGTTTAGGATTAGGAATGATGGAACAAATAGATTAAAAGTTTATTTCTGAAATTTCATGTTCCTGAAAAAAAACTTTTGTCAGATGGGCGGACCCCTTAAATGTATAAGGGCGGTCCCCTTAAAATTAAGAGGATTGGCCTCACTTTAAGGGGGCCGGCCATCTGAGCATAATTTTTTTTTTTTTTACTTTTCTTTCTTCTCAAGTCTGAGTCTAGGATTCTGTTTTGCACAAAAATCAGAAATTGAGATATTTTTTATTTGCATATATATTCTCAAAAGAAAACCTCAATTCATTTTGAAATCATTCTCACGATTAGGAAAACTCATTGTTGAATAATGGTAAAAACGTTTTTTTCTAAAATCATGTATAAGAGTTCACATGAAGTGTCAAAATATATAATCCAATATATATCCTTGGCAGCAAATTGAATCAAGGAGTTTTTGGATTGTTTCTTAGGATACATGTATTTCTTTGCATTAGGAGTCGACGCAATCGCATCTCCACATTTGTTGCATGTAGGCACACACTAGAAAAATGTCAAGTATTATTGGTCACATTTGTTCCATCATTAGTTTCTCCCTCACTTAGTTGCCTTATACTTTATTTGTTGCCTTAGGATACATGACTTGCTTATTTGTTCATTCACATTATTGTCTTTGCATGAAACAATATTATATGCTTAGTTGCCTACATATATACTTTCTATGCATACTTCATCAGGATAATATTTGTTTAGTTGCCTAAACATTCACTTCACCCAAATGATACCTTCACTTTACCTCCACATGACAACCTCATTATCTCACTCACCAACAATACTCCACATCCATCTCACTCAATTCTTCCAAATGAAAAAAAAAAAAAAAAAAAAAAAAAAAAAAAAAAAAAAAAAAAAAAAAAAAAAAATCTTCCAAATGATCCTTTTGAGGAACATACTCAATCCCAAAACCAATCCATTCTTCTCATCAAGACATGAATCCTATGTTACATGTCTAGACCTCAATCCCCAACAATAACCCAACTCCACCATCATCACCTTCCTCCGAACATAAAAAGTTCGTTGAGGAGCTCAAAGAAGCCCATGAGCTTAGTGCTCTCCTTGCCCTACATCTTGCTCAACGCAATTTGGTTCAACAACCCTCTACCATTTCATCCTCACCATCTAACAACATTGTCCCACTTGAGAATCATGTCAACAATTGTCCTTGTTGTATTTTTCTCCAAAAACAAACCATTGCTCTCAATGAGCACTTCACTTGGATTGAGTATCTCCTCACAAGGTCTTCTCCACCACCATCACAAACTCAACAATCCAACTCTTCTGCTCCAAGCTCACCTCCATCAACCACTCCAAACTCTCCAAACAAAATTACCACAAAAGTCTACCTCCACTAAATCCATGCTCCATGCTTCAAATCTCTAAGCAAGTCCTAGAGACCTCAATATGGCAACTTAGTATTATCTAATGTAGTTTTCTAAGAAAAGCATATATGTATGCTTATGTAACAATGATTATGTTTTCCAACATAATCTACTTTTATGAATAATGAATGCTTGTTGAGATTTATTGTTTGCTTTTTACATGTTTTCTTGTTATATATTTAGTTTATTGCATTATATATATATATATATATATATATATATATATATATATATATATATATATATATATTGTATGTTCTAAATAATTTTGCAAGCATTCCATATCTCGATTTGTCTTATAACCTTAAAACGAGGGGGAGTACACATCAAGGGGGAGCTCATCCGACTTCGGGACAACCTTTTTGATGTTCACAAAAAGGGGAAGAAGTGATATAAACTCACTAAATACTTGCATATATAATAATTTTTGATTTAATGAGTTTAGATTTTGTAATCATCAAAAAGGGGGAGATTGTTGATATAAATAATGCGTAAAAATGTTATTAATATTTCTCGATATCCCTATGTTTTGACGATCACAAAATGTAAAATCATTAAACGTAAAATCATTACGTATGCAAAGATTTAGTGACAAAATATCATTATATCCAACTTATTCACTTAAGGTATGAATAAACAAGTGTCTAATACATTTTATGATCAAAGAAAGGTTTATTTACTAATTACAAATTATATAAAATGGTATAAACATTTTATATATTTAAGAAAAAAAATTTTTGCTAATTAAAGGAAAATGTTTATTTCATAATAATTAAATGAATTCAAATTTTTAACCAAATTCAGTTAAATTTTCACCAAATAAACTTTCCCCATAAAGGACAAAAAATTCAGGCCGTTACAGTGGGCGGCCCCCTTAATTACAAGGGGCAGCCCCCTTAATTTTAAGGGGGCCGGCACACAATTAAGGGGAACGGCATACGCTCCTCTGTCAGAATTCTTTGCCTATAAATACTGGTTCAAATCTGAAATTTTTCCTCACCTTTTGCACTAAAACTTTATGTTCAAAATCTCTCAAATCATCTTCCAAAATCCTTTGATCATAAACATATTAGTTCTTGTTTCAAGTGATCCAATCCTTCATCATTCAAAGTACAAGAGAAGAATACTCCTCCACCATCTTGTTAAGTAGTATTGTAGGCTTGTGAATATTGTAAAGGTGTAGAAGTTGTGTAATAGATAGATCTAGGTGTGTTAGTAGTTGTGAATAGAAATAGTTGTGTTGGGAAGAAGAAGAAGTAGTGTTGTGAAAAAGTAGTAGTGAAGTTGTGTGAAGTTGTGTAGTAGTAGTGGTGTGTATAAGTTGTGAAGAAGGTGTGTAGTGCTGTGAGATTGGTTCTAGCTACTATTAGGACTCGGCATTTAGCTTAGTGTCGTTAATTGGTGTAAGCAAAAGTTGTGTAAGGTTTTCTCCGCCATAAGGGAGCTTGTTGACATAGTGAAGAAAACTCTCGAGTTAGGTGCTCGGGGAGTGGAGTAGGGCGAAGAGGTGCTTCGTAGCCGAACCACTATAAATCCTTTGTCTTGTGGTGCGATCTTTCCATCTCTATCTCTTCACTTATTTACTTATATTGTTATCATTTTATTTCGTAGATATTAGTATATATATAAGTGTTATTTATTGATCTCACATAAAACTAGAATCGATCATTTTGCAAACAAAGTTTTTATAAAATAAAAATTGACGTAAAACTATTCAACCCCCCGTTCTAGTTTTCCACATATTCTGTACCAGTGTTAATCCACTCTTGTGATTCTGTCGAGGGTCTTATTCTCTATACCCTTTTTATTATAATCGAGTTTCTAGGTTAGGTTAGCACTTGATTAAACAATCAAACATTCTTTAAATTTATTTTTTTGTAAGGGAGGTGTTGTGTCTTAGTGACCAAGCCTAGGTCATTGGGGATCTAGTTGGAAGTCTTGAGTCTTGGTGACCAATCCTAGATCATTGGGGATCTAGTTAGGGTTTGTACTTCCGGTGGGAAGTCTTGGTGGTCTAAGTGACCTTTGTAGTGGTGTTGGTGACACTTGTGTGTAGTCGAATCACGAGTCCTTGTGGGTGGTTTCTGAGGGCTAAGTACCGCTGGGGAGTAGCTCTTTCTTAGTGAGCACCGATCTTAGTGGACATCGGTGGAGCGAAGTTGTAACAGTTTATAGTCCACCAAAAGGATTATTCTTAGTGAATAATAAAGTGTCGTGGATTTGCAACTAGACGTACGGATGGTATAAACCCCCCATCCCGAACCCGCATATATTGTTGTGTTCTTTACTTGCTTTATATACTTTGGTTGTGGTTGTGGTTGTTGGATTCGTGTACAACCACTTCGTACTCTTTGAGGCTTGAAGTTTTTTTAAACATCTAAAAAGCCGAAGAGACCGTATTCACCCCAACCTTTCACAAACTCCTTTAACAATTAAAGCGTATGAAATTACCATTTCCTTCCTTTGGCTTGAAACTCCTTAGGTGATGAAACCAAAGTCTTGCTTTCCAACTTCCTCTTGGGAGAAGAGATATAGCTAGAGGCAACATAGCAATATTTTTTCCACTCCATGTAAATAAATACATATTTGACTTACTTCGATGTGTAATATCTACATAATGTTACCATGGTCGCCCTAGAAATACATAACATGCATTCATATCCACAACATCGCAAGTAACCAACTCATTGTAATGCTTCCCAATAGCAATAGGAGTCTTACAAATTTCAGACACTTTTATAGATGGTCCTTTTCTAATCTAACCAATTTGACAGGTATTTGGATGAGGCTCGGTTGGTAACTTAAATGCTTTATCCAAAGCCCTTGACACCAAATTATCGCAACTCACTTCATCAATAATAATTGAACAAATCTTTTCCTTAACTAAGCACTTCGTTTGAAAAATCTTACATTGCGAAGAATCACTCACCTTAGGCGAACACAAAGTCCGTTGAATGACATGGGTAACTTGCTCCACCTTTTCTCCACGGCCTTGGTGTATTCCAAAAATTCTTCTTCTTGAAAAGTCGCATCATCAAACATCACCTCTTCATCCTTATACTCCGTTTAATAAGTAGCTCGTTTAGGTCACACATTAGACCTATGCCCCGGTTCGCAAACCTAAAACACTTCAGACCCGAATGTTTAGCATATGGGTTAGAATTGACTGGTTGACTCTCCTTTATCTTGTCTACTCCACTTCCACTATCCTTAGAACTTGAGGTTGTAGTATTTATACTAGGAAGGGTGAGTTGGGTTTGATTGGGCCGACCACTATAGCTAGTTAAAGTATTCGAACTCTCTCCGGTTGAACGCCTATACCCAATTTCGGATTTAGAAGCCATCTTCTCCACCTTCATTGCCATATTTTGAGCTTGATCCACATACCAAATTGAAATCACACTCAACATTTCTTGGATAAATGAGTTTAAACCACTGGTATAACTTGTCGTGGTCTGTTCCTCTACTTCTTACCTTGAACACAATTATGATATTGTTGGTATAAATTTTTGTTCAATATTCGAGGGTAAAAACCTACCTTTGATCATTTTCTTCATTCTCGTCCAAGTATCCACGGGTCACTTCTCTTGTACCCTACAGTTGTCTTGTTCACGTTGCCACCAAATTCCCGATCGTCTACATAATTTGTAAGCCATAATCTTCACTTGCTTTTATTCGGGAACGTCCATGATGTCAAAGAACTTGTCAACTTCATACAACCAATCTAGCACTGCTTTAGTATTAAGATTTCCAACAAAATTGGGAATCTCGACCTTAACACGATACCCTTGTCGCTCACAATACCCATGACGATTATCATTCCTCCTAGCAAAAGCCCTAGGTCCACGATTTTCTCTACTTTGGCTTCCCACAAATATCTCATAGTTTCCATTCCCTTCCTCATATAAAGACCCAACATTGTCTTGTCTTCAAATTTGTTTGGAGAATGGTCACGCTCATGATTATCATAGAATCCATCACAGTTATCACATAATCTAGGATTACCATGTTCATTACCCTCACGATTTGAGTGATTACCACCACCTACGATCACGAATAGTATCTCTTCAAGAACAGGGAACATACTTGTGAATTTGTAACTGAGATAAGTGATCGCATGATCCATATCTTAGGTCGACCGTACCCCACTAGTAGTACGGGTTTTTGAATCTCCGCATCCATCATCATCAGGATACCAACAGGCTTTGATGCCAGCTAACGTAGTATAAAAGCGTGAATAAAACCCTAACACGGATTAACCAAATCACAAAGGTTTTAAAGACTGAAAGTCAGGAGTTTAACTGATATAGAGGGTTTACCTTCTACTGCATAGAGGTTTACCTTCTGCGACGTAGAGAGGTTTGACAAATGACAATTCTTTATTTGAGAGCTCTACGGTGTAAGGAGGGAATTGCTTCTATGCCGTAGAGAACCTAAGACAAACATAAAATAAAAGACATAGGTTCTACGACGTAGATAAGGACTTGGCTCTACGCCGTAGAGAAAACCAAACTACGTTTTCTTCTTTCGAGTTCTCTTGTCATGCTCCTAGTGCTCGATATACTCCTCAACTAATCTATCGACCTTGTCCTCTTCACATGCTTGTATGATTTCTTTCACGAAAGAACACTAATAAAAGTCGTCTAAAAAGTTATACAATGGTCATATTATACCAAAGATTAAATATGGTGGTTGTCGAGAAACTAATTTCCATGATGTAAATATATTAAGGTTGACTCTTGATGGCAATATCACCTTCCAAAATGAAGACATAACTTTTAACTTTGTTTGCCCCTAAAAGAGATGACCAAATAATAAATTGAAAAGCAGCACCACCGGTCCTTCAGTTTAACTAGTGTTAAATAGTTCCGTTATAATTTACACGTTAGCCCCCTTTGGTTAAATATCGTTGCATCATTTATCCTTAATAAACAATTTAGTTAAACCATTCAAACGGGCAGGTCCCGGGACCCGAAGCACTAGGAAAGACCCGTGAAGGGCCCCTAGAACTCACGGCTTCGCACTAGGAAGAAAACTTTTACATTCATCTTCAATCAGAAAATACAATAACTTATTTGCACCTCTGATCTTTCTAAATTCTAACGGATGATGCTATCTTGAAACTAAAAGATACAAATAGCAGTGTTGCAAAAATAATCGCTAATCGGCCGATTAATCGCTAATCGGCCATGGACCTTGGAGAGATTTACAAGGTAATCGGCAGAGTCAAGAAAATCGGCCGATTAATCGGTTAAAAATCGCTAATCGGCCATGGACCGCCTCAGTACCGATTCACGATTTTTGCAACATTGACAAATAGACATAATTTTGTTATGCACTATCAAAAAATGAGTTTAGACACATTATCACGGGCAGAACGGACTACAGGGTCTCGAGATGTCATGACTCATTATACACCGATAGAAATTTTGGTTTGTAATGTTGATTTTCATAACCAGAGTTACAATAAACGCAGTGGGTCGAAAAAATTGTTTTTAATATTATTGTTTCGTTGGTTTACTAAAAGTCGTGGGTGTCGTGGAGCTGTTCTACAAAAACACTACCACGTCAGCAAAACACTCATCAGCACCAAAAGTTAATTGGCATCACATTTTGTGCCTTTACCGTTGGCACTAAAATATGTTGTGCCATTGGTCAATTGTTTTTATTTATTTATTTATTTATTTATTATTATTATTATTATTATTATTATTACTATTATTATTATTGCGTTTACATAAAATAAAACATACACATATTAACTAAAATAAAATTCATCAAATAAAAAAAACATATTACATCAATAAAAAAAGAGTTACATAAAAATAAAAAATTTAATACGTGTATGTAGAATTAAAAAAATATCTATATAAGAAAAAGTCAGTAAAAAGTACATTAAAATTAAAAATATATAAGTGAACTACTCTTCGGTTGGATACTTTGTCCAGATTCGTGATTTTGGGCTTTGACGATAGCCGCGTCGATCGGATCCATCTTGCTTATGTGCATTTGTGGCACTCGCATCTCCTCGGTAATCTTTTGAGATTAATATAAAGAGAAAACTGCAAACAAATGTCCCTTAACTTTGCCAAAAAAATGCAAATAATGTCCTCGAAAAAAAATCTGCAAATATTGTTCCAAAAATGTCCTTTTACCTAACGCTCGTTAACTTTTCACGTTAGTGGCATGTGAAATGACAATTTTACCCTCGCCTTTTGCAGGGACTTTTTTTACCGTGTGAAATGACTATTTTACCCTCGCCTACTAGGGACATTTTTTTGCACTTTACTATTTTTATACTTTTTGACTTCCCATCACCACCACCCTCTACCACCACACAACCATCACCACCACCAAAATCACGAACACAAAAATAAAAGAACACATAATATATAAATGGATCTGAACCCAAATCTTAAGAAAGAAAGTAGTGAGTTGGATCTGATCGGAAAGTGAGATGGCAGGAGCGGCGTCAGTGCTGTTCCTATTGGATATAAAAGGACATGTTCTTGTGTGGCGTGATTACCGTGGTGACGTGTCTGCTCTTCAGGCTGAGCTTTTTTTTACTAAGCTTATTGAAGATACTGATTTTAGTCAATAATGATTTGAAGATACTAGGAGCTATTACATGGGTTGGTTGATCGTCCATTGAGATTCAATTAGAAGTCATTTAGTCAACTGAAGGTATAAAGTTCTGGCTAAATTTTGGTTGACTATGTATGATTATTAGACTGTATTTCATTTCATGAATCACAGGACCCAAGTTCTGGTAATTTCTTGAAGATGCTGATGTCATGTTTCTGGATTTTGTTTACTAGTCTGCTTCTATGGGGTGTTTGGATTTTGTAATAATGTTCAACCCTTTATTTTACAAATGTAACATCCAATGATCAAATAATAAGTTTCAAAACAAAAATTCAAATACCCCTTACATTTTTTTTAAACATGGTTTTCATCATTTTTAAGATTTGGGTTTGGATCCATTTACATATTATGTGTTCTTTTATTTTTGTGTTTGTGATTTTGGAGGTGGTGATGGTTGTATGGTGGTAGAGGGTGGTGGTGATGGGAAGCCAAAAAGAAGATGAACAGTAAACTGCAAAAAAGTGAGGGTAAAATAGTCATTTCACACGGTCAAAAAAATTCCCTACAAAAGGCGAGGGTAAAATAGTCATTTTACAACGCCACTAACGTGAAAAGTTAACGAACGTTAGGCAAAATAACAATTTTTGCAGCTACAATACATCTTCAAGTACAATATTTGAAGATTTTTTTTGAGGACATTATTTGCATTTTTGGCAAATTAAGGGACATTTTTTTTTGCAGTTTTCTCTTATATAAATTAACTCTCGAGAGTGACTCTCGTTCGATAACATCCATCTTTGCCTTGTGGTCTAACACGTATTGTTGTTGCAAAATTTTTTGAAAAATTGTCGGGTTTGAACCGGAATTAGCTGTCAAGTTTGACGAATGTTGACTCTTAAAAATCCAGTACATGCCATCTGGCCGTGGCAACGCGTCTGCTCCAAAATGCTCGGGTTCCTCCTCCATAACCCAAAGACGATTTCGCCTTGCCAATGTCGATTCGAGATTTTTCAACTTGTGCTTGTCTTTCAAAAAGCTCCAAGCGCTCATGTGTTGAAAGTCTAAACTCGTCGCCGTTTTATACAACGTATGCACCCTCGCCATAAAATCTTTATCACACTCCCAACTCATAACACTTGTTTCATTCACTAACAAATTCCACGAATAATCCACTTGTGTTTCTCGGCTTCTGTATTATATACGTCGAGAACTCTATACCAGAACGTTTCCTTGATTGATCCGCACTTCTTTTTGGATCCTCAGATATTTGAATGAAACACTCCGCCAAAAGCAACTCCTCGTTTTGGGTCCAAACGTTACGAGCACGAGTACCAGCTTGCGTTTCAGTGGTTTTCTTCATCTTCCCCTTCGTCTTCGTTTTATTCGACGTCAGGGTCGGGACCACCTCTTGTTCATCTTCGTCTTCGTTTTCGTCTTCATCTCGTAGATGGAAGGATGCATGATCGGAATTTGGTTGAGAAGCGGTGGTTTGGTTGTTGTTGTTGAGAAAATCGATTATATTGTTGCAATTTTCATTGACTAAATAACAATTGTTCTTCGGGATTCATATATGGGTTTGGGAAGGTAGGAAAGCAAGGCGCTTGAGGAGGGTATTGATTCGAATACGAGCCCGGATTGTTAGCCGGATTTGAAGACGAGACTGTCATTTGGTTCGAAGGGTCGGTTCGCATATTGTTAATCCATGGTGAATCGGGGTTCATTTTGGTTGGAAAAAAGTGAGAAAAGTAGAGAATAATGTGTTAGAAAATATATTGGAAGTGTGTGTGAAATATGAAATAATAAGGAGATATTTATAGGTTTTTAATGGGGTAAAAATTTATTTTTATTTTATTTTTTATTTTTTACTTTTTTTTTATTATTATCTCCAAATAGTAATATTACTGTTGCCAAATGTCTTTTTTTTGTTTTTTTTTTCCAATAATTTTTTTGAAAAAAAGGGAGGGGTGGGGGGGGGGGGGGGGGGGGGGGGATGGCGCTGGCTGGTGCTAACGGCGCGGCCTCTGGTACAATGCACCGTTCATTTTCTTCGGCTGCTAGCTTGGCGCTAGCCTTCCACACGACGATACCCCAGCTCTAATAAGTACAAAGTAAACTCAAATTTGATTAAAATCTATAGTCTTAACAATATTTATTTTTAATGCTTATGCATTGATTACTTATAATCGTGATTCTGCATGCTACCGCGACGATAAAAGTCATTTTGTTACTATGTGTAGATACACGAGTTTAAGTGGTATAACAACGCGAGGCAAAGAATATCAACCCGTTTTGTTTGGTTTCACTGCGAAACATACACATTGTTAAAAAAAACATGAGTAAACGACATCAAGTTGTTTTGTTCACGTAACAATTAAAACAGATATATATTAATTAGTCTTAATAACATGAAACATCAATATGTTAAGGGGTATACGAGTCTTGGATGCACACGTAAGGGCTCGTTTGGTTTGGGAGGTTAGACTTGTAAATTGGACTTAAAGTAGAATTTAAATGTTTGGTTAACTTATGTACTGTTAAGATTGGGATGCAAAACCCATGAAGGAGAGTATATAGAAAAGTAGCCTATATTGGTGGGGTTAAAATAAATGTACATGTTTTTATTTTTTAGTGGACCTATATGTAACCTGCACCACTCATTCACTTGTTTATAGTACTTTTAAAAGAATATTTGAGTAATTTTTAAATATATACTATCTTATTAATAAATTATTTATTTTTATATTTAATATATAATATATTATTAAATATTATTTTCTTTCTCCTATTTCAAATCAAAATCTAAATCATAAACCAAATTTAAATCTAAATCTAAATTTTAATCTTAAACCCACCTACAAACCAAACAGCCCTTAGTTTTTCATATAATATTTTATTATTACAAGCAAGCACATTTGACGAGTTAGATATGTTTTGTAAAAGTCAAAATAATATGGAGTAAGTTCTAGATACTGTCAAAACATTGGAGGTCCTCTTAAATTGTCTCGTCAACATTTTGGACCATATTTTGAGTTAGCAAACTATTCACCGCATTCAGTGTCAGTGACAGTGCCAGAGGGTTGATTATGGGACATCCATAGAATTTTGCAATTTAGAGCTAACTTTTGTAGGGTTAATTCTACTATTAGGTAACGAACTTTTCAAAATTTTCAATGTTAGGTAATTTACTCTAAAAAAATACTATGTTAGGTAACAAAACTTTAAAGTTTGTTCAATGTTAGGTAATATTAGGTATTTTTGCAACTTGTGACTTGCTAAACCGGTAAGTTGAAGGGTATATTTGTCCTTTCATGTATTTTATCACCTCTCAAACTCTCTCCCTCATCTTCCCTATGTAGATAATTTTCTTGAGGAACAATTACTAGAACTTGAATACCCAACCATAACTTCTACAACTGCAACAGTATGCCAGACACCACACTGCCCAACACCCCAATGGCTTACTTCATTTCCATGCCCAAGAATCCCAAACTGCCCATCACCCCATGTGTATAGATCACCAATGATCCAGCCGCCATCAACAACCACGACCACCACCACCGCTGTCATCACCACACCTTCATCATTGTTGCTCCGCCACCACCACCACCATCTGATCTATCATCACCACCACCATCCCCACATTCACCACCAACACTAACACCACCACCATCCATCCTCCAACACTAAGACCTCTACCAACCTATCCTAAAACCCACTTCATACCCCATCATCACGACAATCAAATACAACCTGAACAATTACAAATCCCATCTCCAAATATCAAACATTCAAAGAAAAAAATGATCTCAGTCATGTATTTCGATTAAGGGGTTAACAGGTTTATGATGAGATTAGGGGTTAATAGGTTTATCAAACAACCTGAACAATCATAGGTTTATGAGATTAGGGGTTAATAGGTTTATGAGATTATGAGATTAGGGGTTAACAGGTTTATCAAACAACATGAACAATCACAAGTTTATGAGATTAGGTGTTAACAGGTTTATGAGATTAGGTTAATGAGATTAGGGGTTGATTCGTTCTCTGTTTGGTTTCATTGTTGTGTTGGGGTTGAAAGGATAAGGAGATTAGGTGTGATTGATGTGTTATCAGGTTTATGGAGTTATAAGGAAGACTTAATTTCTTGTGTTGGGGTTGATTTGTGATAATCCAACAGGAGATGTAAGGTGGATTATGTCTTGTTGTTACTAAGTTTTATGTTGGAGATCGGTTGATCTATTGGAGTGATAAGGTGGATAAGTTATTTGCGTGTTATTTAGTTGCTGAAGAAAATAAGATTGAAGATAAAGGAGGTTGAAGATGAGGGTGTTTTTGTCATTTCACTGGTTTATACATTCATTTGATAGTCAAAACGGTCATATTACCTAACATTGAACAAAGTTTAAAGTTTCGTTACCTAACATAGTATTTTTTAAAATAAATTACCTAACATTGAAAATTTTGGAAAGTTCATTACTTAACAGTAGAATTAACCCACTTTTGTAAGGAAACTTACTTTTTCTTAGATGTTCCCGGTTATTTTTTATTTTATTTATTTATTTTTTCATCATAAATGCACATGATCAATTTTCGTTATGACTCCGTGTCTGACTACATTATAAACTTGAACATACTTTGAGTTTTTTCGACCAATTTGACATATTATATTTATTTATTTTTTTCTGATTTACTCAGTGCATGTATTGTAAGTATTGATGTACGTATATGCGTATGTACGGACGGATGCATGGATACACATGCATGCATTGGATAAGCTGATAGGCATGACCGATGAAGGAAAGTGAGCATAAACTCATAAAGCAGTCACACTGGGCCGTGAAATAGTATTATAACTTTGGGTCTTAAAAGCTATATGGGCCCTTAAGTAGTTTATCATTTAACCAGTATTCACGTGCATAGAGAGAATTTCAACAGAATTACGAGTTAAATAACCGTTCCTTTATAACAAGGAAATACAAATTTTAATGAATCTTTTAACTTTCATAAACCGCAGTTAAAGCATCTCAAATGTAAGTTTATAGAGTCTGTCCATACTGAGCTAGTGACACAGAGCTTGTGTGGAGTTTATACTCATAAAACTCAATTGGAGCACAAAGTTTATAAATGTTTATAGAGAAGAGAGATTAACGAGTTAATGTGTATAAACCATGGAGAGATAAATAAATATGGACTCATTCATACTAGTTCATGTGAATTAGGAGATAATATAATGAAAATAAAATGTTAGTGTGGTCCACTTATAGACTTTTGAAGTTTTAACATTAGATATGTTATAGTACTATAGTTTATATGAAGTATAGTTTATAGAAATCTTACGTGGCATGACATGACATTACTATGAACTTGACAAAGTTCAAAACATTGGAGATGCTCTTAGCTTATCAATTATCATTTTCGGTATAGGCTTTTGATCTTATTGATTTACCTTTTTTTTTTTTTTTTTTTTTTTTTTTTTTTTTTTTGGTAAAGGGGAGTAATCCTGCACCCTGGTAAATATATAAACCAAAACGTTTGAGTACAATGGATATGGGTGAATCTCATATCTCAGCCCGTTACATAGGCAAACAACTTACATAAAAGATACTTTCTATTTTCTAAACAAGAAAACATACCATTACTCACATGACAACATAAGACATAATGAAATAAAATTACTTCCTACGACCTTGAAGCCTAGTGCCATAGATGGCATTAAAAACATCCAAATTCCCTGGAAGATCATAAACCTGGTTCGCATAGTCATCGTAATCATAGTCATCATCAGCATCTTCAAACTCTTGGCCACCACCAAACAAATTAGCAGACTCATCAAAAAGGTTAGCCACCTCTTCTTCAGAGTCCGAAAGCACAATCTCTCCCACCTTAGAAAAAGGGTTAACCCTCTTAGTAGAAGAGGTGGGAGGAGAAGAAGAAACACCAGTGGTAGGAGCCACAACCGACTCCTTCTCTTTAAAATCACTCACAAGAGGAGCTTGTGAAACATTACCAATCTTAATAGACTATTCCTCATTAACTTTCATTGTATTACCTGTCTTAGTAGACTCATCCGCAGTAATTTCCATTATACGACCAGCATCTACATCGTTGTTGTTGTCATTAGACGGAATACCAAAAACATCCGTATCATCCATATTTAGAGCAGCAAACTGATTAGATGTAGAAATCTTCGTTCCACTCATACTAGGCACGTCAGAGGCCTTCTTCTTAGTGTCATCCACCTTCTTAGGTTCAGGGGGATTCTTTTTGGGTTGATACTGAAACTGCTTACCCACAATAGGTTTATTAAACCCTCCTTTACCCTGAGTAGTAAGACCACCTTGCTTACCCTTCTTTTTATTATTGACAGTTGTAAAACCATCATTAGCAGTCTTAGTAGGCTGAACTGGAGGTGTAACAACTTTAATACAATCAACCAGAGTATGACCAAAGATCTTACAGTTATCACAACGAGGAGGTTTCCATTCATATTCAACCCGTATCTTCTCAATAGTCGAACCCGAATCATCAAGTAAAGGTATCTCAACAGTGAGACTGTCCCGAAGCATCTCATCCGATTTCACTTCTATCATGCATCTAGCAAAACTACTACGGCCCCATGATTCCTTACACATTTGGCTTGTAAAAGCATCCAACCTTTTGGGTGTGCCAATCAGTGTGGCAAGGAGACTGAGGCCATCATCAGAAAACATAGCAAGGGGAACATCATGGAATTTAACCCACACTGGGATGTTAGTCAAATCCTCTTTAAGTAGGTTTGTGTTCAAAGTCCATGGTTTAAGAATAATAGGAACATTTCTGATCAACCAAGGACCATTTTCAAGCACATCATCAACACCTTTCTTCAAGTTGAACTTAAAGTAGAAGAACCCCTTAGCATTCATCATTACCTTTTGCAAACCAAACTTAGCCCATGCATTGCGAACATAATAATCAACAACAGAAAAAGCAAGGCGTTGGCAAAGGAAATAACCGTAGAGAGTATTCTCAAACCTCGTATTTACCTCTTCCACTACTTTCAATGGAACTGAAAGGTCAACATCCTCCATCTTTTTGCTACATTCCAACCTCCGAAAATTAGGCACATGTTTCTGAGGTTCATGAGAAGTAGCACCCGCGTAAGAAACCGACTTCACTCCATTACCATCAGTAGTACCAACCTTATGAGCCATGGGACCAGAAGTAGCACTCGTATTCATATTCACCTTAGGACCAGAAGTTGCATTCGAAGGAGGAGAACTTGTTAAATTAACTTCATTCGCAACAATCTCACTTTGAATTTTAATCATAGCATCATCAAAATTCATATGCGCATTAGCTAACAATTGTTCCACTTGAGGTTCATTCACCGTAGCTTGAACATTAGCATCAACATTAGCAGAAGTACTAGTAACATGAATCCCATCATTCAGAGGTATAGGAACCCCATCATCATCCACGAACACAGGCTTACCTTCAACAATTCTCCGTTCCATGTCGCGGATCTTATCATCAAACGAACTCGCCACAACCTCAGCATGGGGAGCAGCCAAACCCTCAACATCAACATGATCAGAAGCACTCTTATTATTAAGAAAACCATTATTTAACATCTCTCCAACCCACGTACAATCAATCAAAAAGAAAATTACCAACAAGTAGCAAACACCAATCGAACAGGTAAAACCCTAACTAACAGTTAGGGTTTCAAAACGTACAAGCACAAAGAATCAACCAGGTCCCATAGTTATAATCGACTTAAAATATTCGAAGTGATTCAAGGAAGATTATAAAGGGGGATAAACCGACTAAGAATCAAAGAAAAAAAAGAAGTCGATTGAAGAAACCTTATAGTCGGATCAAAGCAAAAGCGATTAATATAAACCCTACCAAACCGATTCTTAAAAATCCACCAGATCTTATGAAACAAAGCTCAAAACCAATTAGGGAACAAATAACAAAGGATGTTAATTCATACCCAAAGCAGGTCGAAGCAGAGAATCAATAGATTAGGCAGAATTAGAAAAAAACGATTTGATGTGGGGGAGGGGGAAAAATCGCCAAAGAGAGTTTTTTGGGTTTTTTACTTGGCAATTTACCTATTTTTTTTAAACCTAAATAAAATTTGAATTCAAGTAATTAAATTTGGGCCAAAACACATATTAGTACAATGAACTTGGCAAACTTGATCATTTAGTACCCTGAACTTTTAAACATGCAGTATAATACCCTAAACTTGTCAAATTAAATTTATTACTACCCTGCACTAAATGAAATCAACAATTTATTAATTTTTAATTTATGCTATAAATATCAATTTATAAAGACCTAATGTAACATAAATGATTTGTAGTTAAATTTAAGATAATTAATTATTTTGTCTAGTCTAGTCCAAACATCTAGATCCAGTCTAAATGTCTAGATTTCGGGTATTAAGTCTTCTCAACGGAAAAGCCTCTTGACACGTTTAATTGGCTTAAGTATTTAAAATGTGAATATTTGAAAAGCTTGATACGTTTAATTTGCTTATGTTACTTATTATGTCACATGTTTTGTTAAAGGCCAAAACACATATTCGTAACCAAAACTTGCCAAACTGTATCATTTAGTACCCTGAACTTTTAAAGATGCGGTATAATACCCTGAACTTGTCAAACTGAATTTATTACTACCCTACACTAAATGAAATCAATAATTTATTATTTTTTAATTTCTGGTAAAAAAAATTACAAATACCTAATGTAATATAAATGATTTGTAGTTAAATTTAAGATAATTAATTATTTAAAAAAACAATATTGTAGCTAATATATATATATATATATATATATATATATATATATATATATATATATATATATATATATATATATATATATATATATATATTAACTACACCGTGGGTGTAGCCAACTCAAATATATATATTAGGAGTAGTGCGTTAGCAATATTTCATAAATAGATGCTTACACACACACACACACACACACACACACACACACACACACACACACACATATATATATATATATATATATATATATATATATATATATATATATATATATATATATATATATATATTATGTATGTAAGTAATCAATTAAAATACTAAATAATTTTCAAAAAAAGAAAAATAATTAAATTTTAGGATAAACTATATTTACATAGCCAAAGTTTTACTATAAGTTATTTATTACAAAAGACTTTAATAAATTGATATTTAGGAGGAAAAAACAATTAATTGTTTATTTAATTACTATAGGGTAGAAGAAATTATGTTTTGTCAAGTTTAGGGTACCATTCTGCACTCTTTAAAGTTTAAGGTAATAGATGATACAATTTATCAAGTTCGATGTACTAATATGTGTTTTGTCCTTAAATTTGATATGAAACCAAATTGCCTATAACAATCTCACATTACCAAGTTATAAACTATCATACAAAATCAAATTTAATTCAAGGGATATGCTAATTCCTGTCGGGCGCCCGCTATTTATGTTTTATAGTATAAATAGATAGAAAGTTTTATTGTATTAAATTAAAAATCTTGTTTAATTATAATAAATTATATGTTTTACTAATGTTTATCAAATGCGTTTTTTGATTGAATTAACAAAAAAAGTTTAAGTGCATTAACTACACGTTAAATGCATTCTTTGCATCTACATATATATCCTTGCAAATTTAAAAAATTACATATATATCCTTTGGATGCATTAAATGCATTGTACTTTATGTATCAAAAACTAGTAGAAATTATATATATGTAATTTTTGAAATTTTCAAAGATATATATGAAATTATGTCTACATATTAAAAGGTGTCAAATGGTCGGTTGTCAGCTAATCCCTTAATTCATAGAGTAAAAAACCCAAATGCAAACTTAAACTGATTTAACAATCGTTTTATGCGAGTACAAACCAAATCATGTACGCGCTTTACTATAAGTCTACAAGACATTTGTAAATTGTTAACTCAGTATCACGGTTTACAAAACTGTTAAAAAAATCGCTGAATTTAAATATTTTCATTTTTCAAGGAAAAAATGGATTGAGCAAACTATTGTTTGTGACATATAGAAATTAAAAAATAAAAAGAAAAAGAATAAGTTGTCAAATGAGGCAAAAAAATGTCGAAATTAAGGAGTAATTTCAATTCCGTGTACGTTGGTGTTGACACTGACATTTTTGTCTTTATGAAATACAATAATAGAACATGTTAGTCAAAAGTTAGATAGGTCCGACAACTTTTTATTTTCCTTTTTTTTTAATCAAGATTGGTGTTGTTAACGGTAGATTGAAGGTCGTTGTAGGTCGATGACCGTTGTATTGTTGAAGTCATTTAATCATTGTTTAAAGTCGTTAGGTCAAAACTATGTTCTAATGTTTCTATAATTTTTATCATCTAAGTTATATATATATATATATATATATATATATATATATATATATATATATATATATATATATATATATATATATATATATATATATATATATATATATATATATATATAGATTTGGGTTAAAATAAAAAGGGTCTTAAAATAAAAAGAATAAAAAGTCTCTGATGCACTAAATTTATAACTATGATGCAGTGAATTTAAATGTGATGCAGTAACTTAATAATTTCAATGCACTAACTGTGATGTCGTAACTTTTTATAGCTGTGATGCAATAACTGTGATGCAGTGGCTTAAAAATGTGATGCAGTAACTTTATAACCGTGATGTACCAAAATTCGCCTTCCTAGACTTTTTATATTAAGAGACTTTTTATTATAACCCTACCTTATATATATATATATATATATATATATATATATATATATATATATATATATATATATATATATATATACTACATTATAATGCATTCGAGACTATTCTATAATTATAAAAGCTTAAAATTCAAACTTTTTTCTTGCTTATTATGGAAAGATTTCAAAATTAATTTGTTAGGAAGCAAGTTAGTTATAAAGTTTATTAGGAAGCGGTTGGTTATTCAAACTAAAATTATTTGGCTTAACCATCTCTAATATCTCTACTTACAAAACTTGAAGACAACTAAACGTGTTGATATAAATAATGTTTAAAAATGTTATTAATATCTCTCAATAAACCTATGTTTTGATAATCACAAAACTCAAATCAAATTAAGTCAAGATTAAGACGTAAACAAGTATTTGGTAATAAATATTTACCTCTACATCTAATATCACTTAAGGTATGCATAAACTAAATATCTTATGCATTACATGATCAAAGGAAATTTTGTCTTAAGACATAACATCTTATAAAATGATATAAATATTTTATATATATTTGTAAATCATTTTTGGTAATGCTATATTAAACTACAAAGATATGATTTCAAATTTCCAACAAAAAAGGGCAAATTTTATCCAGAAAAACTTTTTCAACGTTCAGGAGGGCGGCCCCCTTAATTTTACTAGGCGGCCCCCTTAATTATTAAGGGGACCGCCCTCTAATTAAGGGGACCGGCAGGCTCCAGAACTGTATTTTCTGGCCCTATAAATATTTGATCATTTCACATATTTTTCTCACCTTTTTGCACTATAAACTTTCTGATCCAACCTCCATTTCTAGATCTAAAGCTTCATCCATTCAAGTGTAAGAAGAAGAACACTCCTCTACATCCATCTAATTGTAGTAGTGTTGTGATTAGCTAGTTTCATATTGTAGTAGTGTTAGATCTTTGTAAAAGTGTTGTGTGAATTTGTTGTTTGTAGAAACTAGGTGTGTTGTAAATTACTACCTCCGTCCCATAAAAACTGTCCAGTTTGACTTTTCAAAGTCAAACTGGTTGAACTTTGACCTTATTTATTTTTGTGGTTATTATATAATACTTGATGTAAAATATATGAATATATTGAGTTTTAAGTGTATTTTTCATTGGTATAATTTTTCATCAAGTATTATATAACACATAAAAAATATTTACGGTCAAAGTTGAACCAATTTGACTCTGAAAAGTCAAACAGGACAGTTTTTATGGGACGGAGGGAGTAGTTTAGTAGTTGTGATCTAGTTGTGCTTAGAAGAAGGTGTGAAGTCTTGAAGAAGTTGTGAAGTTGTGAAGAAGGTGTGAAGTTGTGAAGAAGTTGTGAGATTGGTTCTAGCTACGATTATAACTCGACATTTAGCTTAGTGTCGTTAACTCGTGTAAGCCAAGGTGTGTAAGGTTTCTCCACCATAAGGAGTTTGTTGACATAGTGAAGAAAACTCTCGAGTGTGGTACTCGGGGAGTGGAGTAGGGCAAGGAAGGTGTTCTTGTAGCCGAACCACTATAAATTTGCGTGTTGTGGTTTGATCTTTCTAACTCTATCTTTTCTTTATTACATTTCAATACATTCATTATTAGATTCGAATTGCTTATATTGGTTGTTACTTGAATTCACTTGAGATCGAATCGAAAGTTTTTAATAAGCTACAAAATATTTTTATAATAAATTTAAAAAGGACGTAAAACTATCCAACCCCCTTCTAGTTTTCCACAATTGGTATCAGAGCCACGTCTAGCAAGATCATTAAAATATATTGTATTTTAAAACTTGTAACGATCTATGGAATCTGAAAAATATTTAGAAGGGCAATCTATGCAAAGACCACCACTATTTGAAAGTGATGGATTTTTATATTGGAAAAATCGATTTGAAACTTATGTGAAGTCAAAAGATCTAGATCTTTGGCATGTTATTACTAATGGTGATTTTTTACCTATTCAAAATAACCCCAAAACAAAGAAAGTTGAAATTGTACCTTTTGAAAAACAAAATGATGATTTAAAAAGAAAACTTGCTAAAAATAATGAAGCAAAAATGGTTATTTATAATGCGCTACCACGTAAAGAGTACGAAAGGATCTTTATGTGTGAAACCGCAAAAGAAATTTGGAACTCTTTACTAATAACTCACCAAGGTAATAGTCAAGTCAAAGATAATAAGATAGATATACTTGTTCAACAATATGAGCAATTCACGATTCCGGAAGAGGAATCAATTGATAATGCTTTTTCTAGATTTAACACTATCATCACAAGTTTAAAAGCACTTGATGAGAATTTTTCTAGTAAGAATTTTGTTAGGAAGTTTCTTAGGGCTCTTCATCCAAAATGGCGAGCTAAAGTGACGGCTATTGAAGAATCAAAGAATTTGTCAACATTGCAACTTGATGAATTAATTGGAAATCTAAAAGTTTACGAAGTTATTATTAAGAAGGATTCCGAAATGGTCAAAGAAAAACGAGAGCAAAGCAAGTCAATCGCCTTGAAAGCTAGAAAGGAATCTAGTATCGAAGATAGCTCATCTTCCGAAAGTGATGACGAAGAATACGCCATGACCGTAAGAGATTTCAAGAAATTCTTCAAAAGGCGAGGAAGATTCGTAAGACAACCGCATGATGAAAAGAAAACATTTCAAAAGAGTAAGGATGACAAGAACTACAAGATTGAAAGGAAATGTTTCAGGTGTGGTGATCCAAATCAACTCATTGGAAAATGTCCAATGATGACAAGAGATCAAAATCAAAGAGCTTTTGTTGGAGGCGCTTGGAGTGATAGTGATGAAGATGAGAAAGAAACGACAAAAGAAGAGAAGTGTCTTATGGCGAATACATCAAATGAGGTACGTTCCGAAACCGAATATTTTAGTGATGTAAGCTTATCATTAGATGAAAAAGATCTAGATAATGAATATAATAGGCTATGCAAATTAGGACAACTAGTAATGGCCAAAAACAAATCACTAAAATACATAAACAATCAATTGGAAAATGAAGTACTAGAACTAAAAATTAAAATACATCAACTTGAAAAGGGTAAAGAAATTTTTGATGAATGTAAATCATGTCAAGAGCTTAAAGGTGAAAACGAAATACTTAGGGAAGAAATTCACAAACTTGATAAATTTGAAAATAGTAGTCACTCACTTAGTAAAATAATAAGTATTCAAAGAACATCCGGAGATAAAACCGGTTTAGGATATAATTCAAATGAAGTTTTAACAAGTGAGATTAAAAATGTCAAATTCGAAAATGAATCTAATGAATAAAAACCTATAAAATCTAATCCTAAGTATATACTTATTAATGATAGAAAAATACCTCTTGCCAACAATGAAGAAGTAAAAGTTTTCTATAAACCGTCTTTAAAAAATGAGGCAGGATCTTCTAAACCTAAGACAAGATCTAAAACACCACCACCTAGAAAACCAAATAATTCTAATCCTATGTCTAAAACACCTCAATCAAGAAGAAACCAAAATAGGCAAAACTATAATAACAATAGTAATCAAATGTGGAACTACCAACAAAGCTACAATCCTTGGGGTATACTACCACCTTTCATGCATCCTAGTCAAATGTTAAACATGTTTGGACCAAACAACTTTGGACCAAAGAAACAATGGGGATCAAATGGCTAGAGGAATATTCCTTGAGGCAATCTTGAAGTTTCTCTCAACAGACTTTTTCAAAGTCTATATGTCATCTTGATGATTTTGAAGATTTTTTGAAGACCACCGGGTACGCCTTTCTTTCATAACTCATTGCCATGCTTAGATAAATATGCGTTATTTGATTATATTGTTTGCATAGATATAGCTTGCTATTTCTTTCTATTTGTTCAATCATATACTTATATATATATACTCTTATACTTAGTATATATATATATATATATATATATATATATATATATATATATATATATATATATATATATATATATATATATATATATATATATATATATATATATATAATTACTTGCACATAACCTATATACGTCATTAGTTGACTCTCTAGAACTCCAGAAATTGTTCATTATCGAACCCTTTCCTTCCCCCCTCGCGTTATTCTATTAAGTCCTCTTTTAGGAGACTCATGATGATGAAGGGATATGAGTCAAGTGGACTTTTATCATGCAAGAGCGCCTTCGCATGTGAACACTATGGATGAAACAAACTCCTCTCGCCGACTATATCCTATCTCCGCTATTATCTTTCAAACCTCACCCATCAACCCATCTTTCACTCACATTTATACTTATATATATATATATATATATATATATATATATATATATATATATATATATATATATATATATATATATATATATACACACACTTATTCACATATTCCCAAACACACCTCAAACTCCTCATCAACTTAACACTTTGATCATTTTATCCAAAATTGTCAAAGGTACATTTTAATTATCGAAACGGTAATTAAAAAATGTTAAGTATCTTATCATCGTGCCAATAAACGTTTACGTATTTTTGATATATTATAAATCTAATTATATACGTATAAATATATTTGTTCCAGAAACTGATTCCGCGAAATTTCAAAAATTTCAAAGGCGCCCCCCTTAAAGATTAAGGGGACCGGCTTGTTATCGAGGGCGGTCCCCTTAATGTTTAAGGGGACCGGCCATCTGACACTTCCAAATCCGTTTTCCACCTTATTTCCATTCCCAAACACCCCATTTGCTCATTCATCTCTTCCCCAATACTGCTGAGTACGAACCAAAACACCCAAAACCATCAAAATCCTCCACCATATCATCAATTCGGGGTTGTTTCGCAAGGGGCAAACGTTAAACAAACCTATAACAACATCTTTTGTAAGTTTTCCAACATGCATTTTATCACATTTCATTCAATTTGGTGTCTAATCAATAATTATGCATTTTATCAAAATTTATTTTAATTCAAATTTTAGTGAAATAGAAGCTAGAAATTGAACTACCAAATGCTTCCCATAGGATTAGGATGATGTATTGCAACTCAAATTTAGTATAACATATCATTTTGTCAAAATCATTAATCGCCCATAAACCCTTGTTGAATTTTATTTTTCAAAAGGATCATTGTTGATATAACTATTAAAAACTACTTAAAACTTACTACATTACATTGTTTTAATGTTATAACAATCAAAACATACTTTTCAATTAGTTATAAAATGGTTCATGAAGACAACATGGGCGTTTGGTTCATGAACAAACTATAACTATATATTTGAAACTTAAAACTAGTTCATAAAACTTGTTAATACTACTAGAATCAATAGACGTCATCAAGATATATAATCAATATATATATATATATTGATGTTTTAGGATGTTTTTATCTAGTTAAGGGAGCGTTTGGTTTATCTCGAAAATGATATTTTTGACAGCTAGAATTCGCATTTCAATCTTTTAAACAAGCTTATGTTGTGTCAAACTCTTATGAAATGGAAGATATATAATCTAATATATATCTAGCCTTACTTCGAAATGAATTATGATATCATACTTTTTGATATCATATATTATAAATGAGTTTAAAATCAAAATAAAAAGGAACATTATGAAACTACTTCATTGAATATTTTTTTGTGTCGAAGTAGAATTTCGTTCCACATATATTGCATATATATATATATATATATATATATATATATATATATATATATATATATATATATATATATATATATATATATATATATATATATATATATATATATATATAAAACATATGCATGATAGTTGTTTTTATATTAATTTGATTTTTGTTGTTATATTGTTTAGGTGAAAATGCCTAAGACCACGGTTGGTGATGTCTCCAAAACAAAACAATACATTCCAAATGTCTCTTCTACTCCCGGCATGTCTCCCTCAGTTGCATGTTTCTATCGTCCTATTGAAAATAGAAACATCCACGAAGGAAGAATTGTCGATCCATCTTTCTATGAAAATGATCAAACAGAACGAATGTTCTCCAATATTCGTTTTGAATGTCTTTTCCAAATCAACGAACCAATCATTCCTCGTTTTATCCTCGACTTCTATAGCCAAGTGACTGTGCAAACCGATCCCTATGGTCATATCCTCATTTCCTTCATGATTCAAAATCAATTCATCACTCTTACTCTTGCTCAATTCGGACAAATTCTTATAATCCCATTAAATGGCCAAGCCGTTTTCTCTAATGAATGGGATCTTTCCTCTCTTGAAAGAAATCGTCCTCAGGATGGCCCCTACTAATATGAGATTCCTAGTCCTGAAGACATTCGTCGAATGCTTGAACTAGAACGTCGTACGACTAGTCGAGTAATCAAATCGAAGAATGTCGATATTCATGCAAATCAAATCCTCCTCAAAGAGTTAAGCCAAGATTTGAAAAAGTGGGAAGAACTCATTCGCGAGAATGCGTTTGGTACGGGTGGTCACCGTGATCATGTCACGGCGAGCATTGCCAACATGTTGTATTGTGTAGTTGCTGAAGAGCAATACAACTTGGCTTATCTCTTTATTCATCGAATCATGTCCGCCAAAAACACCCCAAATGCAAATCTTCCTTATGGTATGTTCCTCACACGACTTTATCGTTATGTGATGGAACATTACCCACATCTTCAAAGAGATTACTACGTTCATATCCTTCCTACTTTGAACCAACTTACTCGTGTTCGTACTCGTCGTTCTCGAAGTGACAAAGGAAAATCTCGTGCTCCTTTGTATTCTAGGCCTCGTTGTTCCACATCTCATCGTGAGGACGATGATGATGAGGAGGAAAACACCTCACGTGTTAGTACTCCATCCCCCACGACCTTTATTGAAAATCTTTCCGATATTGATGATACCGAGTATCAAGTTCCTCTTCCTCATGAACGTACCGATGAGCTTCTCTTCACTCGTCAAACGTCCATCATCAACCGTCAACAACAAATGCATGAAGAGCTTCAAGGAGGATTCAAATCCGTTGGGAAAATGTTTAGGAAGATGCTAGGAAAGAAGAAGAAGTAGAAGATATTGATGTATTGCTACTTGTTATTATTTGTTCCTATTAGACATTTGTATGGTTTGCTATTTGTCCGATTTATTCAGAAATACTTGTGTTATTTCTTGCTTATCTCTTGGATGATGTTTAGACTTTAAATTGTTATCATGCTACTATCTTAATGTTATGCTATGTTTCTTTTCAATGTGGATTATAATATGTTAATTTGCATGCAAAATTTGGTTATATATATATGTTTATATATCATCATTCCTAGAGTATATACTTCTAATAGAGCTTGCTGGAAAAACACACTTGAAAAATCACCAAATTCTGCAAATTTTGGGTTTCTGGTCGTCTGGGAAAACACCAGATGGGCGGCCCCCTTAATTCCCTAGGCGGTCCCCTTAATCGTTAAGGGGGCCGGCATACAATTAAGGGGACCAACCATTTGGAACTGGGTTCACTGTTTTCTTTTGCATCTTGTGAACCCTTTCTCTAGTATCAGCTACCATTTCTCATTTTAACCCAACTGATTTTAGCATCTCATTCAACCATTTCAAATACATACCTAAGACAACCATTTCCATACTATAAATTCCCTCCATAATCATCATCCTTCATCTCATCATTCATCATCTAAATCATCATGACTCCACCAAGCACCTCACACTCCAAAGTCTCCAAGAAACAAAAACTTGTGGTCATCCCTCCAAAACAACTCTTCATTGACTTAACAAATGAAGACAACAAAACCCCATCACCTCCACCCAAATGCTCATCCCCAAGTGCACCCAATGCACCATCTAAAACACCTTCCACTCATGGAACTTCCTCATCCTCCATACCCTCAACCTCATCAATCAATGACTACATCAACTCACACTTGTCACCACAAGTATCATCACCACTTCCTACACAAGAACCTATCTCCACCCATCTTACCATCTCACATTCACCAATAACACCTCTTGATTCACATCTTTCATCTCCACCAATTACACCACCATTCTTTGCCAATCCCGTACCTTGGAGGCTACTTGAATCCCATGGGGATACTTGTCTTTGTTGTATCCACAACCGCACCGTCATCTTTGGCCTTAGAGATGAAATTCAATATATGTTTTCATATATTGAACATTTGCTTACCAACCCACCACCACCACCAACTCCACCATCCTCTCCAATCATTCCTCCACCACAATTCTCACCCATTCCTCCACCATCACCATCATGCTCTCCAAATTAAGCATTTGATATGCTTAATAAATAAAGTCTCTACCACCCTTTTGCTTGCAAGCTCTATGAAGACCATGTACTCTTTGCATGATGATGTATTCTCCTAGTTGTTTGTTTGTGTACTAGCTTTTCTATTTGTAATCTTTATTGCTACTTGTATGTTGTGTCTTAACACAACCATTTCTTTTATTTGAATGCTTTCTTTAAACCATGCTTATTTTTTTTGGCACCTAATATATGTTTGCATGAATATACTTGTGCTTCTAATATTTTTGTGTTGCAAAGCATTCCATAGCTCGTTCTCTTGGTGCCCCCAAACTAGGGGGAGTACACATCAAGGGGGAGATAACTTCCCGTCAATTTTTCACGTTTGAAAATTGTCGGCATAACCTTTTTGATTCTACAAAAAGGGGGAGAAGTAAATATAAACTCACTAAAATACTTGTTTAAAAATTAATTTGTGAGTTAATGAGTTTAAGTTTTGTAATCATCAAAAAGGGGGAGATTGTTGATATAAATAATGCTTAAAAAGGTTATTAATATCTCTCAATAAACCTATGTTTTGATAATCACAAAACTCAAATCAAATTAAGTCAAGATTAAAACATAACAAGTATTTGGTAACAAATATTTACCTCTACATCTAATATCACTTAAGGTATGCATAAACTAAGTATCTTATGCATTACATGATCAAAGGAAATTTTGTCTTAAGACATAACATCTTATAAAATGATATAAACATTTTATATATATATATTTGTAAATCATTTTTGGTAATGCTATATTAAACTACAAATATATGATTTCAAATTTCCAACCAAAAAGGGCAAATTTTATCCAGAAAAACTTTTCCAACGTTCAGGAGGGCGGCCCCCTTAATCATTAAGGGGACCGCCCTCTAATTAAGGGGACCGGCACGCTCCAGAACAGTATTTTCTGGCCCTATAAATATTGGATCATTTCACATATTTTTCTCATCTTTTTGCACTATAAACTTTCTGATCCAACCTCCATTTCTAGATCTAGAAACCCTTTGATCATATAATTCATAAGTCTTTGTTTCCAAGTGATCCAAAGCTTCATCCATTCAAGTGCAAGAAGAAGAACACTCCTCTACATCCATCTAATTGTAGTAGTGTTGTGATTAGCTAGTTTCATATTGTAGTAGTGTTAGATCTTTGTAAAAGTGTTGTGTGAATTTGTTGTTTGTAGAAACTAGGTATGTTGTAAAGTAGTTTAGTAGTTGTGATCTAGTTGTGCTTAGAAGAAGGTGTGAAGTCTTGAAGAAGTTGTGAAGTTGTGAAGAAGGTGTGAAGTTGTGAAGAAGTTGTGAGATTGGTTCTAGCTTCGATTAGAACTCGACATTTAGCTTAGTGTCGTTAACTCGTGTAAGCCAAGGTGTGTAAGGTTTCTCCACCATAAGGAGTTTGTTGACATAGTGAAGAAAACTCTTGAGTGTGGTACTCGGGGAGTGGAGTAGGGCAAGGAAGGTGTCCTTGTAGCCGAACCACTATAAATTCGCGTGTTGTGGTTTGATCTTTCTAACTCTATCTTTTCTTTATTATATTTCAATACTTTCGTTATTAGATTAGAATTGCTTATATTGGTTGTTACTTGAATTCACTTGAGATCGAATCGAAAGTTTTTAATAAGCTACAAAACATTTTTATAATAAATTTAAAAAGGACGTAAAACTATTCAACCCCCCGTTCTAGTTTTCCACAAAACGTGTAACCAAATAACGCAAAATATAATCACACGGTAACCGCTGTCGCATTGCGTGAGTATCGTTCTAGTAGTGTGTATATATATATATATATATATATATATATATATATATATATATATATATAGATATATAGACGTCACTGTATGTCCAGTAATCATGCTTAATGCTTATGTCATTGACACCTAGCACAATCGAGCTCTCTGATTGTATGAAAAAAATTCAACTGCCATGTGGAACCCTAAAGTTCTGCTTAATTTGCATAAATGATCGGTTTTGAATATTAGGATACATATCTATTCGTTAAATATAGCTTGGTTAATTATAAATATTAAAAAAAAAAAAAAAAAAAAAAACACCTCCCACAAAAAGGTACGTTTTTTTTTTCTCAATACCCTAAAAATCGCTACACACATACTGTACGCTTCTTTGTTTAGTTTTTTATTCTTGTATGCATCTTATGATGAATAGGTTCAGGTTTGATGTGCAATATGTTTTCTATCAATGAATTCAAGTTTTACTTATCATTAACTTATTAATTTATGGTATTTTTTGCATGTTAATATTCCAGAATTTGGTTATTCAAAGGTACATTTTCTATATTTGTTGCTTTTAAAATTGGTGATTGAATTCAGGTGTGACTTATCATCAACTTATTGATTTATGGTTTTTTTGCATGGTAAAATCACAGGATTTGGTTATTCAAAGGTATGTTTTCTATATCGTAGGTATAAGGTTCTGAAGTACTGTAATTTATCATCTCAAAAGAGGATAAGATCCTGCAAATACTAATTTGAACACAAATACAGGTAAAGATTCTTCTTAATAAAATACACAAATTAAAAATTAAATGTGATAAAATAAGAATGAAGAGTGATGTAAGCAGTTTTGGAAGGCTGGGGATTACAAGAGTAATGGTAACAATAGCGAGACGGTGGTACCGCCTGGTAAGAATTATTTTTTGCATATATTTATATAGGGTTTGTCAGTGTCGAATACGTTGTTTATAAGAATTGTTCTTGACTGATTCTTTTTATTGTTTACACCATGATTTTTGATACGACCGATTTTTAGAAAGTAGTGTTCCCCATTGTGATTTTGTTTCCGGACGTTCTTTTTATGCGCTTACTACATGCTTAATTTTGTTTTACGATACAAAGTGAAATTAAAACATAATTACTACAGAAGGATTTAGGGATCGATGGACAATGTAAAGTTATTAGATATGTTGTTACTGATTAATTTTGTGATAAGTTCGTCATGCGGGCAAGTATGTAATTTATAGTATTCTTTTTGTAACGCATGTGGTATGGATCACTTAAGGGTTCATCCTTGGTTTTTGCATTCAAACGAAGGTAACCAACTGTTCTGAATATATAGACTAATATTGGTTCTGATTTTTGAATGGAATTAAAGGAATTGAATGTCATGTCTTAAAAATTTATCTTTTGTTTTTTCGTTTTAGCTTTTGCTGAACTTCTTGACAATTCTTTGGATGAGGTGCGTACTGGAGCCACTTATGTTAAGGTTGACATGCTGAATAATGAAAAAGATACTCGCAGTAAGATGTTACTGATTGAAGGTATACTACTGATTCAAGTGTTATCATTCATAACCTCGAGTTTGTGTCCCGAAACAATTTTAATGTTATAATTGATGGCAGATAATGGTGGTGGAATGACTCCTGATAAAATGCGCACGTGCATGTCTCTTGGCTACTCTGAGAAAAGCAAACTGGCCAACACTATCGGTCAATGTGAGTTAATTTGCAATTTAATATAATCATGAGTTAATTTGAAATGGTATAATTTTTACGATCAGAAAGTTATGTTCGGATTGACTGTGATAGCAGTGCGATACGAGACTGCGTTGGCAGTAAGGCGTGATGTCGTCAGGTGTGTTTCCTGACAGGTTTTTCGCTACTTTGCTGTTTTCTTCACTTTTAAGCCTAAAAACGTCCAAAATGCTTCAAATTACAGAAATCACATCCCGAGTACCTGCTTGATGAATATGATGATATTCCTCGAAGACTTGATGATGATGACAAGCACACGACCAAGAATGAGTTCACTCTCCAATACGGCCCACCTAACAACACCAACAATATAATATAAGATCGATCAGGGCGTGTCTGGTTCAGTTGAAACCGAATATACTACTTTTAAACCAACATGATTTTGTTGGGATAGCTACCTTTTAAACGGTTAACTTAAGATTCAATACCTTGGACTATTTTTAAAAATAGCTTACGATTCATACGATAACGACGCCGAAAATACTCATCCCTATATTTTGGATTGTCACCAAAATAATCGGCCCTTAGAAGTGCTTCAGGAACTGCACGTTCATGGGGGATGACCAAACTGAGCACCTCCTGAAGTACTTCATCGAGTATCTTGACACCCCGCATGGTCTACATCTGAATAGGCTGCAACGAATGGGCAAAGGCTAACTTCCTTCGTGGAGATCGGCTTAGATCAACACCTTATATAGCGCCAACTGTTTGGGATCTTCCAACAACTTCATGGGACAAGGAATTAGGCATGAAAGCCCAACCATCCACGTGACAACCCATGGGAGTGAGTCTAACTTAAAGACTCTACTTTTTATAAAATACGAATTTACTAAATCTCAAACTAATAAAATTACAAAATATACGAAAATCTAATCAAATCTCCAGCAGCGGCGCCAAAAACTTGATGTGCTGGGTTTGTGTACAAGTTTTAAATGATGCACATGTGGCACCTATTCTTCATAGATCTGGTAGAATCCCTCAACAACTAGATAGGTATGGTTATTTTATTGATACCGAAGGTCATGATCTTGGAGATTATGGTGAGCCTGAAACCTACCGTTAAGCTATACAAGATTCTAAATATATAGAATGGCTTGAAGCGATGAAAACAGAGATGTAATTCATGAATGTCAACAAAGTTTGAGACTTGGTTGATCTTCCATCTTATAGCAAAACAGTTAGCTACAAGTGGGTCTTCAAGAAGAAGAAAGACAAGGATGGTAAAGTAAACACATTCAAGGCTAGACTGGTAGCGAAAGGTTATACACAAACTCAAGGTGTTGATTATAGTGAAACCTTTTCACCAGTAGTTAAGACTCAAGCTATAAAGATACTATTTGTCATCACTGTATACTACGATTATAAGTGTTGACATAAATAATGTCTAAAAACATTGTTAGCATATTAACAATATCTCTATGTTTTGATAATTACAAAGCATAAACTCATTAATCTAAAACTTATGACGTTAACAAGTTTTTAGTGCTTAATATTTGTCTTTGCATCCATATCACTTAAGGTATGAATAAACAAAGTGTTTATTGCATTTCATGATCAAAGGAAATTTTTCTAATCACTAGAATTTTTATAAAATGTATTAAACATTCTATATCTTTTACAAAATTACTTTTGGAATTAAAAGAATATGTTTAATTCATTATAAATATATGATTTCAAATTTCCAACCAAAAATGGAAAATTTTATCCAGAAAAATTTTCCCTACTAGAAGACAAGAAAATCCAACGTTCTGAAGGGGCGGCCCCCTTAATTCCTTAGGCGGCCCCCTTAATCATTAAGGGGACCGGCCTCTAATTAAGGGGACCGGCCACGCTCCAGAACAGTAAATTTTCTCCCTATAAATACTGGTTCATCCCACAGAATTTCCTCACCTTTTGCACTCCTAAACTTTCTGTTCTAGATCCCCATTTCTATTCTCTTAATCCTTTGATCATAAATACATAATTCTTTGTTTCAAAGTGATTCAGACATCATCCTCTCAAGTGCAAGAAAAGAATACTTCTATTCTCCAAGACAAGAAGTATTACAACTTGTTGTGACCTCCACATCCAAGTTGTTGGTGCATCATTAAGATTATTTACATAATTCTTTGTGAAGATTGTTGTGAATATTTGATTGTAGATAGTTGTGCTAGGTATATTGATTGTGTGATTAGTTAGTTGTTTGGTGTAAAGAAGAAAAGTTAGGAATTAGATTGTAGTGAAGAAGCTAGGTGTGAAGTTGAATAAAATTGGTGTGAAGAAGATAGGCGTGGAGTAGTTAGTTATGAAGTAGATTGGTGTGAAGAAGTTGTGACTTAGTTGTGAAGAAGTTGTGGTGTGTAAATTGGTGTGTAAGGTTTTCGCCGCCATAAGGGAGCTTGTTGATATAGTGAAGAAAACTCTCGAGTTAGGTGCTCGGGGAGTGGAGTAGGGCAAGGAAGGTGTCCTTGTAGCCGAACCACTATAAATCTCTTGTCTCGCGGTTCGATCTTTCCATCTCTTATTTATTTCTTTACTTATCATTGCTATATCTTACTTATTGATTGTTGTTTATATTGTGCAAGACTTGAGATCATATATTATCGAATCTAAATTTTAAAAACTAAGAAAACACTAAAAAGACGTAAAACTATTCAACCCCCTTCTAGTTTTCCACAATTGGTATCAAGAGCCACGTCGAGCAAGTTTTTTAAAATATATTGTATTTTAAAACTTGTAACGATCTATGAAATCTGAAAAATATTTAGAAGGGCAATCTATGCAAAGACCACCACTATTTGAAAGTGATGGATTTTTATATTGGAAAAATAGATTCGAAACTTATGTGAAATCAAAAGATCTTTATCTTTGGCATATTCTTACCTTTGGTGATTTTCCCCCTATTCAATATAATGTTGAAACTAAAATGGATGAAATTGTATCTTTTGAAAAACAAAATAATGATTTGAAAAAGAAACTAGCAAAAAATAATGAGGCTAAAATGGTCATTTATAATGCGTTACAACGCAAAGAATATGAAAGAATTTTTATGTGTAAAACCGCAAAAGAAATTTGGGATTCTTTACTAATTACTCACCAAGGTAATAGTCAAGTTAAAGATAACAAAATAGATCTTCTTGTATAACAATATGAACAATTTACGATTCTGGAAGAGGAATCAATTGATAATGCTTTTGCTAAATTTAACACTATCATCACAAGTTTAAAAGCACTTGATGAGACATTTTCTAGTAAAAATTGTGTTAGGAAATTTCTTAGGGCATTGCATCCGAAATGGCGAGCTAAGGTCACGGCAATTGAAGAATCAAAAAACTTGATGACGTTATCACTAGATGAACTCATTAGCAACTTGAAGGTCCATGAAGAAATTATAAGAAGAGATTCGGAAACGGTCAAAGTCAAGAAAGAACAAACCAAATCCATTGCTCTAAAAGCCAAAAAGGAACCTAGTGATGATGATGATTCAAGTGACAAAAGTGAAGACGAAGAATATGCAATGGCCGTAAGAGAATTCAAGAAATTCTTCAAGATACGAGGAAGATTCACTAGATCATCACGAGACGAAAGAAAACCGTTCCAAAGAAATAGAAGCGACAACTACGGGAAAAGAAAGTGCTTTAGATGTGGAAGTCCAAATCATCTCATTGGCGAATGTCTAAAGCCGCCGGGTTATGAAAATCAAGGCGCATTTGTTAGTGGAACAAGGAGTGATAGTGACAAAGAAGAAGTAGAAAAACTAAGAGATGAAAAGTGTTTAATGGCAAAAGGAACCGACGAAATATGTTTGGGAATTGACTTGGAGCCTGACGAATGGATCAAGGATAGCGGATGTTCGAGGCACATGACGGGGAACCGCAAGCTATTCAATACATACAAGGCATATAATGGAGGTAACGTTATTTTCGGTAGTGACTTACGTGGAAAAATCATTGGCAAAGGTACGATTTCTCAAGACTCACTTACTATTGAAAATGTAGAGCATGTAGATAATTTAACATATAACTTGCTTAGTATAGGACAAATATGTGACAATAAATGTAGAGTCACCTTTACCGAAGAGGATAGCGAAATAGTTAAGAATAGAAAAATTATAGGTAGAGGAATTAGGAAAGGAGGCATATATGTTATGAAACTAGGAAACAAGCCTGAGGATAGAATATGCCTAACAACCCTAGATGAAAACTCCACATTGTGGCATAGGAGATTAGGACATGCTAACATGCAACAAATACAATCTTTAGCCTCTAAGAAATTAGTTAGAAATTTTCCTAATCTAAAATATGACAAGCATTTTTGTGATGCATGTAAAATTGGAAAACAAGTTCATGCTAGTCACAAAGCTAAAAATATAGTATCCACCACTAGGTGCCTAGAATTATTACATATGGATCTCTTTGGTCCATCCGCTGTGCGGAGCTATGGAGGAAACAAATATACCTTAGTAATTGTAGATGACTACTCACGATACACGTGGACTAGGTTTTTAAGTGACAAGACCCAAGCCTTTGAAAAATTCGAAATATTTCGTAAAATGATTCAAAACAAGTTATGATGCACAATAGTAGCCATTAGGATGGACCATGGTAGGGAATTTGATAACGAAGTACAGTTCAGAAAATATTGTGATTTAAATGGAATATCTCACAATTTCTCCGCTCCTCGTACTCCTCAATCAAATGGCGTAGTAGAAAGAAAAAATAGGTCACTACAAGAAATGAGTAGAACAATGTTAAATGAACAATCCATCCCACAAAAATTTTGGTGTCACGCCGTAGATACATCGACATATATTTTAAATAGGGTATCAATTAGGAGAATTCTAGGAAAAACTCCTTATGAGTTACTAAGAGGTAGAAAACCAAACTTAAGCTACTTTAGGGTATTTGGAAGTAAATGTTATATTCTAAACACTAAGGATTACCTCACTAAGTTTGATCCAAAATCATATGAAGGAATATTTTTAGGATACTCACAAAATAGCAAAGCATATATAATTCTTAACAAACACTCCATGAAAGTAGAAGAATCACTAAATGTAACATTTGATGAAACACCACCACCTCCTAAAACATTACCTTTAGAAGATGATGACTTAATCGAAGATGAAGCTATTGAGGTTAGTAAAACAAAACCCATAGGAAATGATAATGAAGACATTCACTTAGGAAATAACGAAATTGTTAATGTTAAAGAATCTAGATCACATCCATTAGATAATATAATAGGACATCTTAACCAAAGAACCCTTAGGTCACAAGCCCAAGATAAAAACAATTTCTTTTGTTTCCTCTCAGCAATAGAACCTAAGAATATTAATGAGGCTTTAAAAGATGAAAGTTGGGTTATAGCTATGCAAGAAGAATTAAATCAATTTAAGGCAAATGATGTTCGGGAATTAGTCCCAAATCCAAAGAATATGACCATCATAGGAACTAAATGGGTATATAGGAATAAGTTAGATGAGAATGGAATAGTTACTAGGAATAAAGCTAGGTTAGTTGCCCAAGGTTATAATCAACAAGAAGGAATTGATTATGACGAAACTTATGCCCCCGTAGCTAGACTAGAATCGATTAGGATATTACTTGCCTATGCATGCGCCCTAGATTTTAAGTTATTCCAAATGGACATGAAAAGTGCATTCCTTAACGGTTTTATCAATGAGGAGGTATATGTGGCACAACCTCCAGGATTCATTGACTTCTCAAAACCTGATTATGTTTATAAGTTAAAGAAAGCTTTGTATGGACTCAAACAAGCTCCCAAAGCTTGGTATGATCGATTAAAAGCTTTTCTTATTAAACATGATTATTCCATGGGAATGGTAGATAACACTCTTTTCACTAAAAGGAAAGACCCAAATCTCATCATTGTCCAAATATATGTTGATGACATTATATTTGGATCGACTTGTCAAGACATGTGTGATGAATTTGCCAAAATCATGCATGATGAGTTTGAGATGAGTATGATGGGTGAACTTAACTTCTTTCTAGGATTACAAATAAAACAATTAGAAGATGGAATATTTTTTAACCAATCTAAGTACATTAAGGAAATGCTTAAGAAATTTGGCCTAGAAGACTCAAAACCCATGAAAACTCCCATGTCTACGGAAGTAAAGCTCACAAAGGATGATGAAGGTGAGTCCGTAGATAACACCAAGTATAGAGGAATGATAGGTAGTTTACTATACTTGATGGCAAGTAGACCCGATATCATGTTTAGTGTCTGCCTTTGTGCCCGTTTTCAATAGGATCCCAAAACCTCTCACCTAGAAGCGGTTAAGCATATCTTCCGATACATTAAAGGCACTATATACTTAGGATTATGGTATCCTAAGGGATCCGGCATAGAAACCATCGTTTATGCGGATTCGGATCATGCGGGAGACTACGTAGATAGAAAAAGCACTAGCGGTATTTGCACGTTTATGGGATGTTGTCTAACATCTTGGTTTTCGAAGAAGCAAACCGCTCTTGCTATTTCTACCACCGAAGCCGAATATGCGCTGAAAAGGCATGTCAACAAGCACTATGGATGAAACAAGCTCTCGTAGACTATGACATTAGGTTAGAAAATGTTCCCATTATGTGTGATTCGTGAAAAACACAATATCAATATTATAGTATAGATATAAGCTCAAGAGATCCGCAAAGAAATACGGATAACCCGAGGTCGTAGTCCGTGTGAAAGATGAATGGAATTTCGAATTCCCGATTCGTGAAACGTGTCGTGAAAGTGGTAAAAAGTGATGTGAATGAGATTATACTAATGAAATAGTAAATGAAGCACAAATAACCAATTAAGCACGTAATTCAACTAAACAAACTTAAAACGTAACGTAGAATCGAAAACCGTAAGCTAAAACGTAAAATAAACGTAACCGTACGAAATAAAACGCGACTTTTAAGCTACGCTAATTAAAAATGATAAAAGAAAATTTTGAGAAAAAGAAAAATATTTTTTTGACTTTTTATTTATTTATTATGAATTAAAAACTATTTTAACTAATTAAAAATTAAAAGTAAATGCAAATAAATTGAGAAAAATGCAAAATAAATTTCTAAAATTCTAAAATAACTAAAAATAATTTTCTAATATTTTTTTGGATTTTTCTGGGGTTTTTCTGATTTTTTTGTATTTTTCAGTAATTAAAAAGTATTTAAAAATGATTAAAAATGAAAATTAAATAGAAAAAATAGCAAATGAGCTCAGAAAAATATGAAAATTTCAGGGAAAATCTAACATAATATTTAAAAGCTAGGAAAAATAGAAAATTTGAAAAATAAGCACTGAAAGTGCTGATTAGCCCCAAACTGCTTATTGGAAAGTGCTTATTATTAAGCAAAGTTGACCAAACTGACCAAAACTTTTACCAAATACTTTTAAGACTTAAATAAGCTCAGATAAACAGAGATGAACCAAAATGAAACTCAGAAATACATGCTATGACCAAATAAGATACAATAAGCACTTAAATATAGCAATAAGCCAAGGAGAATAAGCACAAGCCAAAAACCAATTGAAACAGGTACAATATGTATAGATAAGCTCAGAGAATCAATAAAACCAAACTTATAATGAACACAACCAAATTGCAGCCCTGATTTGAAAACAGAATCTAGGTGGAACCACCAACTTAATGAGTCAATTAAGCTGATCCAAAAAGCAATTAAGATGAAACTTATGGGAGCAATTTATTTACTGACTACAAGAGAACACAAATTCACCCAGAGAAATGACTTGAGATCCAATTAACTTCCCTAAATCCACCTAGACACTTGGTCAAAAGTCTGATGTGCAGGGTACTTAAGGCTCAAGCAGTCACCTTATGACCAAAGTTCCAATAAGCAAATGTGTTTCAGACTTAAATTTTCTTTTTGCAATTGTTTCCCTGCCTGCTACTCTCCACAAACTGATACACAAAAAGTATTTCCAACAAAAATTGAAAACTAGAGAAGCTCACCAAAATCTGTCTAAAACCTGGTTCACAACTTTATTTGACTTTTGATTTGAAATTTGCTTTGACCAAAGTGAATTTTGATTTCAAAATTTTAACTGAAAGTTGTGTTAAAAGTTGTTTTATAATTGAAATAAGCCGAGACTCAAACCTATGCTACTATTCAACTGTTATTGCAGCCTATCTACTAACTGATGAATTATTATAGGCTAATTTGACTATTTATAAATTGAACTACTACTTTAATGTCTCAACTATTCTTATATTATCCTAAGTGAACAAATTAAACCAACTGTAACCTCAGAATCAAACACTATAGCAGCAAACCACAATTATCCAAACACTCTTGCTAGTGACTGAAACAACCAAATACCACCACAGACCTACTCAATGCTGAACCAAATCTCAAACTCAGATATAAATCAGATCCAACAGTCCAACTAAATATCAAAAAACAGATCTCAGATGCAATTTAGCTCAGATACTACCAATACCTCAGATACAACCTATGAGTAATCCAAACTCAAACCACAAACTCAGTACCTAAATGAGATAATGTTACAAGCAACTCCAAAAACACAGATCTCAGATTCAGTTGTACTAAGCTGCTTAGATCCACAGATGTAACAAATGCAATGAGAACGAAACAGTAACACTAGAAGGAATCAAACTCAGATCAATAAGATGTAAAAAAAAAAAACTGAATAACAAGCAACAAGCAATTAGCAGACTATAATAAGTAACAATAAACTAAATTCAAACAAACTAAATCAGATTTAAACTACTTATACTACTTTTAGAGGAATTTAAAATTTTTGAACGCTTACAATACCACCTCAGCCAAAAAGAGATGGTCTCCCACACAGCCTGTCTTTAAGACAGGCTAACTGCTCCTTGCTAGCTGTCTTTCTCCAATAAGCTTAAGCTTATTATGAATAAGCTGTGGTGTTGACTGCCCTTGACTTTGTGCTTTTTGAGAGAAATTTATAAAACAGTGACTGATTTAAGTTTATAAAAATAGAATCAAGTTAAATGAAACTAAATTCAATTGTAAAAACTAAATTGAAATTTATTTTTATTATTTTTTTTTAATTTTATTATTATTATTATTATTATTATTATTATTATTATTATTATTATTATTATTATTATTATTATTATTATTATTATTATTATTATTATTATTATTATTATTATTTAATTTATAAGAGCTGATAACAAAAACAAGTATAAGATTGGAAGCAGTAAAGAAGAGATGTAAAACTAAAGTAATAAGCAATAATAATGAGTAAATAAGCAGTTCTAAAATAAGACAATTAAAACAGAATTAAAATTTTCATTAATAAAAAAAACATTACAAAGAGAATTAAACAGAATAACATTACATAAAAATAGCACACCTAAATGACTAGGGGGAGGGGGTATTTATACACGAATGGGGAAGGTGCTAGGGTTGAGTCCTTAGAATCCAGGTCATCAATCCGTGTCTATCTGTGTTTGTTTGATCCCTCCTAAGCCGTTTTATTTCCTTCCAGATGATTCCAATCATTTAGGACCCTTGATTGATTGATGTGATGTATGTATCCTCCGTATGCTCTCCTATTGGTCCACGTGTGCACTTCTGACATTCCCTGACGTATGACTGAGCTTCTAGATCATCATATCATTGGGTAATTATTATTGTACGAGGGTAATTTTGGGTGTGGGGATTTTAGGGTTCATGGAACAGTAACTATGCCTGGGAATTGGGGGTAATTTTAGGCGCGGGTATTTGGGAGGTTTTATTTATTTAAGTATTGACCGGGTTGGTTTTTGGGTTGACTGGGTAAAGGGTGTAAACCGGGTTAAGGCTAAAAGGGTGTGGGCTGGGTAGTTATTAGGAGGTGGTGGGCTTTGTTTGGGCTTTGGGGTTTATTGTGGGAATGGGTTTAATATAAGTGATGGATCCGGATGTGAAATGGTTTAGGATTAGGAGTAGTAAAATCACAAGGACCTATTGTGTAATTCTGAAAATCCTTAGGGACCAAATCTGTAAATCATAGAAACTTTCTCCCAAGGGTATTTCTTGCCATACTCTAAATAATGGGGGACCACATATGTCATTTCTTCAATTTTTGCTCAAAGGACCAATTTTGTATTTATCTGAAACTTGAGGGACTAAATTCGCCATTTCTTTTAAACTTTATCTAGGGACCAAATATGTAACTTTGACGAATCTCTGAGGTTGAATTTGACTTTTTAAGCTTGGACTTTGACCATTTGACTTCCCCGGCTCCGGCTTTTGACCTTTTTCCATTCTCGTGCTCGTTTTTGTCGGTTTTGCTTTGTTTTCGTTCATTTTTCTCATATCCGTACCTGCACATACACAAATACAAAAACAAGCATTCTCTTGGCATTTTTGGTTAGTATTTGGTGTATTTGGTCTGAAATAAGGCCTGAAAAGGATGAGTGATTAAGCACTCATCAAAATCCCCCAGACTAAGGTATTGTCGTGCCCTCACGCAATGTCATCACCTCACGTTTAAGAGATAAATAATTTCAAAACCTCTCTTTACTAACGTTGTAAAGTAGCAATGATGTTCAAGAGAGATAGTAAAATCATTTATTCTAAAAAACGCTCCGTTTTCCGATTTTCATGAATAACAACTACTACTACTATTTTTTTACTTTTTCATTTTTATATATGTGACGGTTTGCTTTGACTTTCATTATCAATTCTTATCTGTTGATAACTTTCAGGGTCAACGAGTAGAAACACTTCTCACAGAGAAGAGACCGTACGGATAAAAATCGTCATCCTTGATTTTTCACAAGCTCCTAAACTAAGCGTAAAATCGAAATCATTGTTTATCCAGAAGTTAGATGCTAACACTGCCCACAAAAGTTACTTGTGTATTACCTCTTGTTCCCAGGTCCTAAGTTGTATCTAAAGATTTTAATTTGTGAGAAATGAATTGCTTCATATTTTCTCGTTTCGATATTTGTTAGTCCGATAAGAGCACAAAATTTGAACGCTAAGTAGTTTCCAAACTTTCCCTCGAAAACCCCTGCATACAGAAATCGGGTCCACATGAAGGTCTCTGATTTAACACGATTTGTGGAGGTCCCCCTTTTTATTTACGACCGAGACATACCATGTTTGATACCCGAAATGGAAGCTTTTTATTAGGGAAACCCCCGGAGTCGAAGCTTGGCATTTTTGCATAATCATAAGCACTTTAATAATACTTCGGTCCTTAGTCCTTTATTCTTTTACAGTCAACGGTTTATGAGCCGCCAAGATGTAAGAGCTTTATTATGACTTTGGATTTCTATCCGCTGCTTTTTGTAGCTTTGGATTCCTCTGCCTTTTTATTTGGCTTTGGACTATTATTATTGATATTCATAATCATATGCCAAACCTCGAGTCCTACGGCCTTTACTAAGATCACAACATTGGCTGCGAACCGGAACACTGGCAGTACCCCTATGTGTACCAAACCCCCATATGCAGAGATTTTGTTGGGAACGAGAAAAAACTAAGTATTGCTCAAACCGTATACCCTTAATTAATCCTAGACATCTATTATATATTGGTGTGCAAGCTTGTGGGAACAAGGAGGCCACAAGTACCTCTCGTGGGTTTTTTAAATCCCAGTAATGTGATCCGTGTATAGCACGAAACTTCTAAATAAACTCTATCATTCCTCGATCTCCGCAAATTTAAAATCCCAAATAATGAGATCCGCGGATGCTTAGCCATAATCTTTTGATTATATTGGTTAAGGGAAACAAGCTAGGGCTCAACACGCCCGGTCAAGTCGGAACATTTATTTCTACTCTCGCCGGTAGGAAAGTCAAAACAAGGTGTCAAAACTTATTATTCATATCATATATTTTTTCCTTTTTTTTTTTTTTTTTTTTTTTTTTTTTTTTTTTTTTTTTTTTGCATAATAAAGCGGTGACAAAAATTAAAATTTTTGGTGGAAAACGAAGATGCACCCCCCCAGACTAAAGTGAAACATTGTCCTCAATGTTTTAAGGGTACGGGTAATCCTACGTAAAATCTAAGGCCGTTTATTAAGTATGCCAAGAGATAAACGTTAGTCGATAAGATTTTGGATATGGTGAATTTCCGAAGGAGCAGCGAAGGATGAGACTCGAGTGGAGAGAACGACAAACCACGAGCACGAGAGTCCTCAAACTTCGGGGAAATTCCTGAACATTTATAAACAACAACCACGAAAACACGAGTTTGGAAAGGGTCGCCCCCCTCACGTCACGTTATGAAAGAAAATAGAAAATAAAAATGGATAAGCATGGGGTACCTCCCACGAAGCACTTGTTTTTGTTCACCGAGTCACATGAGCTTGACTCGATCCCCGAATTTAATCGTCCTTGGGGAAAGTCTGGAGATCCGGGACAACCATGGGTGGTATGTCCCCTCCGAAGTAATGTTTAACACGATGACCATTCACCTTAAAATTGGGACCATTAGGTTGAGAAAGTTCAACGGTTCCATAAGGAAATACTTGGGTAATGGTGAATGGTCCAGACCAACGGGTTTTTAGTTTGCCCGAGAAAATCTTTAATCGAGAATTGAAAAGAAGGACTCGGTCACCAACATTGAAGACGCGATCTTTAATTTTAGCATCGTGAATCCTTTTTGTTTTCTCTTTGTAGATCAAAGAATTCTCATAGGCTTGATCACGAAGCTCGACTAATTCATTCAATTGAACTTTACAGTGATCACCCGCGGTTTGAAGGTCAAAATTAGCATGTTTCAAGGCCCAGTAGGCCTTGTGCTCAAGTTCAAAGGGCAAATGGCAGGCCTTCCCGTAAACCAGCTTATATGGAGTGCACCCGATGGGTGTTTTGTAAGCTGTACGGAAGGCCCAAAGTGCATCATCTAACTTATCGGCCCAAGAAGCACGATGTTCACCTACGGTCCTTTCTAAAATTCGTTTCAAGCCACGATTGGAGACCTCAACTTGACCACTCGTCTGTGGATGATATGCCGTAGAAAGACGATGTGTGACACCATATTTGAGCATAACTTTAGCGAATTGGTCGTTACAAAAATAGGTCCCACGATCGCTTATAATAGCACGAGGTGCACCAAATCGGGCGAAGAGACTTTTAAGAAATTTCACTACAATTCGGGCATCATTGGTGGGTAGTGCCTTCGCTTCGACCCATTTAGACAAGTAGTCGACGGCCACGAGTATATATTTGTTACCACGAGAAGACGGGAATGGACCCATGAAATCGATACCCCGGACGTCAAAAATTTCACAGACTTGGATAGCATTTTGAGGCATCTCGTCCTTCTGAGTAATTTTTCCTTGACGCTGGCAAGAATCACATGATTTAACCAACTCATGAGCATCCCGGTAAATCGTCGGCCAGTAGAAGCCGGAATCAAAAACTTTCTTAGCGGTGAAGTTGGCACCATGATGTCCCCCCGTGGGTCCATTGTGGCATGCCATAAGAATTTCAGCGGCTTCTTTGCCGTGAACGCACCGCCGGATTACTTGATCCGCACATATCTTAAACAAGTAGGGGTCGTCCCAGAAATAATGCTTAACATCTTTGAAGAATTTTTTCTTCTGCTGGAACGACATCCCTTTCCGAATAAAATTCCCCGCATGGTAATTCGCAAAGTCGGCGAACCATGGGGTACTAGAATCACAATGTGATAAACTCCCCAGTGTCTCGAGAGGAAAAGCTTCGTTAATCTCCTTTTTCTCGAAAACACTTTGGTGGGGATTCTCTAAACGTGACAGGTGATCAGCAGCAAGGTTCTCAGCTCCCTTTTTATCTCGAATTTCAACATTGAATTCTTGAAGGAGAAGAACCCACCGCATCAAGCGTGGGTTAGCATCTTGCTTTGCCATAAGGTACTTAAGAGCCGAATGATCCGTATACACTATGCATTTCTTTAAAAGCAAATAAGGTCGAAACTTTTCAAAAGCGTAAATGACGGCTAACATTTCTTTCTCAGTAGTCGTATAATGGTATTGAGCATCGGTCATTGTTTTACTGGCATAGTGTATCGGCTGAAAATGCTTAGACTTGCGTTGCCCCAGGACTGCACCAATGGCATAATCACTAGCATCGCACATTAGCTCAAAGGGCAAGTCCCAATCGGGGGCAACTAAGATGGGAGCCTCCGTTAACTTCTTTTTAAGAATTTTAAATGCTTTGATGCATTCATTTGAGAAGATAAACGGAGCATCTTTTTCAAGCAAGTAGGTCAGAGGCCGGGCTATCTTAGAAAAGTCTTGAATGAAACGTCGGTAAAAACCGGCATGACCGAGAAAACTTCTAATTCCTTTAACGGTCGTGGGATGAGGTAATTTTGCAATAACGTCGACTTTAGCTCTATCGACCTCAATCCCGGATTTCGATATCTTATGGCCGAGGACAATGCCCTCTTTGACCATGAAATGGCATTTCTCCCAATTTAGAACCAAGTTGGTGTTATTCACACCATTTCAGCATATTTTCTAAATTGGAAAGACACGAAGTGAAAGAATCTCCATAGACCGAGAAATCATCCATGAAAACTTCCATGGTTTTCTCGATCATATCCGAGAATATCGACATCATACACCTTTGGAACATGCCTGGAGCATTGCATAAGCCGAAAGGCATACGACGATAGGCAAACGTACCATAAAGGCAAGTGAAGGTAGTCTTTTCCTGGTCCGGAGGGTCAATAGGTATTTGAAAATAGCCGGAAAATCCATCAAGAAAACAATAGAACTCATTTCCCGCTAGGCGTTCTAGCATTTGATCCATAAATGGAAGTGGGAAATGGTTCTTTCGAGTCGCATCATTCAATTTTCGATAATCAATACAAACTCTCCATCCGGTAACAAGACGTGTCGGAATTAATTCATTATCTTCATTTGTAACGACGGTCATTCCACCTTTCTTCGGTACGCAGTGGACCGGGCTAACCCAAGAGCTATCCGAGATTGGATAAATCATTCCGGCATCGAGGAGTTTGATAACTTCCTTTTTGATAACCTCATGAATTTTCGGGTTAACCCGTCGTTGTTGCTGAACGGACGGTTTGAAATTATCTTCAAGTAAGATCTTATGCGTGCAAAAACGAGGGTCGATACCCTTAATATCAGAAATTTGCCAAGCGATGGCACTTTTATGCTTCCTAAGCACATCTAAGAGACGTTTCTTCTCCTCATCTTTAAGATCTTTAGAAATAATGACGGGAAGTTTGTCGGTTCCTTCCAAAAATGCGTATTCGAGATGAGGAGGTAAATCCTTGAGCTCGGGCTCCGGAGGATTCTCAGTAGACGGCTTAACTTCTTTAACGTCGGCCATTTTAAGGTCAAGCGGAGGGAGGGACGGGTTGGGATCTTCATTTAACAATTTCTCAATCAAAAGTACATCCCCCTCCGGGTCATAATCAGAATGATCAATTTCCAGTGAAATCGAATCATTAGCAAGAAAGGCCTCGATCTCTTCCAAGATGAAATCACTTCCCTCAAATGGAGTAAGGGAAGGGGAAGGATCGGAAATTATCGGTTCAGAAGAATGAGTGGGATTGCCACTCGAAGCATATTCGGTAAAACCAAGTAACTCTTGAGCGTACTCCTCCGTAACTTTGTCGATAACGTCGACTCGGTTAACGGAGTATTTGTCAGGCTCGGAAGAGTACCTCGCGGTTTGATCCAAGTTAAAAGTTACGGCTTCGGTACCAACGCGTAGGGTAATTTCTTCATCGAAAACATCAATCAAAGCACGGCCAGTCCTTAGGAAACCTCTCCCGAGAATGAGAGGTACCCGCGGATCAGCATCAAAATCAACAACGACAAAATCGGCAGGGAAATGGAATTTTCCCACATTAACGAAGACATCCTCGGCTATTCCCATCGGGCGGGAAGTAGTTCGGTCGGCAAGCTCGAGGGTCATGCAAGTCGGAGTTAATTCGGGTAAAGATAACTTCTTCCAAATAGATAACGGCATTAGGTTAATGCTAGCGCCGAGATCGGCCAAGGCGAAGCATTGAACCATCCCAGGAAAATTACACGGAATGAGAAATCGACCGGGGTCTTCAAGCTTTTCGGGAAGCTTTTTGAGGATAACCGCCGAGCAATTTTCATTCATCTGGGTTCGTGATATCTCAATCAATTTTTCCTTATTATTCAAAAGACCTTTTAGCATAGAAGCAAATTTAGGCATTAAAAGTATAGCATCCGCGAGACTATATCAAAGTGTAATTCTTGAAAAATCTGATAAAACTTTTCCATCTGGTTTTTATCTTTCTCACGGAGCTTTTGTTCATTTAAACGTGACGGATAAGGCAAATTTGTTTTGACGGGAGTTTCTTTCTCAGTTTCGTTAACAACTTTATCTTTTCCTTTGGACGTTGGGACCACCGGAGGTTGGATGTTCTCGGTCCTTCCATTATTACTAGGAATTTCCGTATCCGTTGTCGCCTCGGTTTCACGGTCGACTACCTTAGGAGACGAAGAAGAAGGGGTAGTCGGAGCCGTTGGTCCATCGATTATAACACCACTCCTAGTCGTGATCGCCTTAGCATCGCCCCTCGGGTTAGCGATCGTGTTGCTTGGAAGAGTACCCGAACCCGAGGGTCGATCATTTAAAGACTTCTTCAATTCGGACATTTGATTAATCAACATTTTATTCATTTCCTCTTGACTTTTCATAAACTGCTTGAGTAATTCATCCGAAGATGACTGATTCACAACTGGATTTTGAAAATTTTGAGCACGATTGTTGTTATTGAAACCTTGATTTTGAAAATTCTGATTTCCATGATTATAATTCCCGTGATTAGCATTTTGAAAATTTCCATGAAAATTTCCTTGATTCGGGCCTTGATTATAATTTCCCCGATTTTGATTTTGAAAACCATGATTTTGATTCTGAAAACCATTATTCATCCGATTTTGATTAGCATTGTGATTGAATTGATGATTTCGGTTTTGCACATTTTGATTAACTTGATTGACATGATTAACTTGAGTCGGTTGATTGAAACCGGGTGGTCCAACATAATGGTTCGAACGGTAGCTAAGAAGATTTCGGTCACCCGGTGGTTGGTATCCGTTACCTCCCATATTGTAGGTCCCCGAAGTAGCATACACATTCTCGTGAGTGAAGCCACCGGTGGCTGGGCACTCAAAATACGAATGAGGACCACCACAAGTCTCACAAACATTGTTGACCATATTAACTTGATGGTTTTTGACTTGATTTTGATTCTGAGACGTTTGGTGCATTCGTAAAACAGCAGTCGACAAATCATCGAGTTTCTTAGTAATTGCGGCTATTTCAGAATTAGACGTAGAAGAATTTTGAGCAACGGTTGTTCTTGACTCATTCCTCTCGGCAGAGGAATCCCAGTAATTGTAATGAGCAGTCATATTCTCAATAAGTTCGTAGCAATCTTCAGGACGTCGTTTCATAAAAGTTCCACCCGCAGCTGCATTGATCGTGTCCCGATGTCGCAAAGTCAAACCATTGTAAAACGTATTAATTATCGTAACAAGAAGCATGTTATGGTTTGGACATCGATCAATAGCAAGCTTATAGCGTTCCCAAGCTTCAAATAAAGATTCGTCGGGAAGCTGACGGAAATTGCTAATATCGTTTCGAAGTTTCGTCACCATCGATGGTGGAAAATATTTTGCCAAGAACTTCGATACCATTTCTTCGAAGGTATGAATCGAGTTCTTGGGAAGACGATCAAACCAAGCGGTGGCATGATGTGTAAGAGAATAGGGGAAGAGAGAAAGACGAAGGGCGTCATCGGAGACCCCATGTTGTTTCATACTTTGGGTGACGGTTAAAAATTTGTCGAGATGCTTGTTAGCATCGTCACCCGGTAATCCGTGAAATTGGCATGAATTTTGGACTTGTTGAATCATATGGTGCTTAAGTCCAAAATCCGTAGCCTCAATATTGAGAGGGGCAATCGGACCGCCTCTACCGTGCATTGTCGGTTGACACAGCTCCTCCATCATTCGGAGATCGGGAGCTGGTGCATTTTGAACAACACCCACCGGAGGGTGTTGATTGTTGTGGTTATTTTGTTCCATTTCCGTAATGTTAGGGAAACGAACTTTGTGTGTGTGACGTATCAAACTCTCGGGGTTCGATAATGGAGAAATAAGACTTTTAGAAGATGAACGGGTGTTCATACACCACAAAAACTCAAATTTTGAAAAATAAAAGGAAAATCAAATTTGAAAAGGAAAATCTTTTTGTATTTTTATTTTTATAAAGCAAAATTCAAAAACTTAAACTTTTGTTTTTTTTCTTTTTCAAACGTTACGTTAATTGTAAACCGTTTCCCTTAATCTACTCGCGACGGAACGGGAGAGAAGAATGGATCTCTCTTCAGCTTGCAATTTAATGTCAAAGCTTCCGTATTTTCCGCTTATTCGGTTGTAGAATTAAAGTATTCCGATTAGCAACTAATTTCACGCGTAGGTATATTGTGAAGCTTATTTGGTTTACAATGCCCTTCCTTTCGGTCGAGTCGAGGCTGTAACTTTATTTTTTTTTTGGTGTTTTTGAAAACACTTTAGGAAAAGTGTTTTTGATTTTTCAATTTTTTTGGTTTTTATAGAAAATATATACAAGGAAGGTTTTCAAAACACAATTTCGAAAAACGAAAATGAAAAATTCACTTCAACCTTCCTCGGCAGCGGCGCCAAAAATTGATTCGTGAAAAACTCAATATCAATATTATAGTATAGATATAAGCTCAAGAGATCCGCAAAGAAATACGGATAACCCGAGGTCGTAGTCCGTGTGAAGGATGAATGGAATTTCGAATTCCCGATTCGTGAAACGTGTCGTGAAAGTGGTAAAAAGTGACGTGAATAAGATTATACTAATGAAATAGTAAATGAAGCACAAATAACCAATTAAGCACATAATTCAACTAAACAAACTTAAAACGTAACGTAGAATCGAAAACCGTAAGCTAAAACGTAAAATAAACGTAACCGTACGAAATAAAACGCGACTTTTAAGCTACGCTACTCCTACGGACTTGGAAATAATTTTCAAAAATTAAAAATGATAAAAGAAAATTTTGAGAAAAAGAAAAATATTTTTTTGACTTTTTATTTATTTATTATGAATTAAAAACTATTTTAACTAATTAAAAATTAAAAGTAAATGCAAATAAATTGAGAAAAATGCAAAATAAATTTCTAAAATTCTAAAATAACTAAAAATAATTTTATAATATTTTTTTGGATTTTTCTAGGGTTTTTCTGATTTTTTTGTATTTTTCAGTAATTAAAAAGTATTTAAAAATGATTAAAAATGAAAATTAAATAGGAAAAATAGCAAATGAGCTCAGAAAAATATGAAAATTTCAGGGAAAATCTAACATAATATTTAAAAGCTAGGAAAAATAGAAAATTTGAAAAATAAGCACTGAAAGTGCTGATTAGCCCCAAACTGCTTATTGGAAAGTGCTTATTATTAAGCAAAGTTGACCAAACTGACCTAAACTTTTACCAAATACTTTTAAGACTTAAATAAGCTCAGATAAACAGAGATGAACCAAAATGAAACTCAGAAATACATGCTGTGAACAAATAAGATGCAATAAGCACTTAAATATAGCAATAAGCCAAGGAGAATAAGCACAGGCCAAAAACCAATTGAAACAGGTACAATATGTATAGATAAGCTCAGAGAATCAATAAAACCAAACTTATAATGAACACAACCAAATTGCAGCCCTGATTTGAAAACAGAATCTAGGTGGAACCACCAACTTAATGAGTCAATTAAGCTGATCCAAAAAGCAATTAAGATGAAACTTATGGGAGCAATTTATTTACTAACTACAAGAGAACACAAATTCACCCAGAGAAATGACTTGAGATCCAATTAACTTCCCTAAATCCACCTAGACACTTGGTCAAAAGTCTGATGTGCAGGGTACTTAAGGCTCAAGCAGTCACCTTATGACCAAAGTTCCAATAAGCAAATGTGTTTCAGACTTAAATTTTCTTTTTTCAATTGTTTCCCTGCCCGCTACTCTCCACAAACTGATACACAAAAAGTATTTCCAACAAAAATTGAAAACTAGAGAAGCTCACCAAAATCTGTCTAAAACCTGGTTCACAACTTTATTTGACTTTTGATTTGAAATTTGCTTTGACCAAAGTGAATTTTGATTTCAAAATTTTAACTGAAAGTTGTGTTAAAAGTTGTTTTATAATTGAAATAAGCCGAGACTCAAACCTATGCTACTATTCAACTGTTATTGCAGCCTATCTACTAACTGATGAATTATTATAGGCTAATTTGACTATTTATAAATTGAACTACTACTTTAATGTCTCAACTATTCTTATATTATCCTAAGTGAACAAATTAAACCAACTGTAACCTCAGAATCAAACACTATAGCAGCAAACCACAATTATCCAAACACTCTTGCTAGTGACTGAAACAACCAAATACCACCACAGACCTACTCAATGCTGAACCAAATCTCAAACTCAGATATAAATCAGATCCAACAGTCCAACTAAATATCAAAAAACAGATCTCAGATGCAATTTAGCTCAGATACTACCAATACCTCAGATACAACCTATGAGTAATCCAAACTCAAACCACAAACTCAGTACCTAAATGAGATAATGTTACAAGCAACTCCAAAAACACAGATCTCAGATTCAGTTGTACTAAGCTGCTTAGATCCACAGATGTAACAAATGCAATGAGAACGAAACAGTAACACTAGAAGGAATCAAACTCAGATCAATAAGATGTAAAAAAAAAAAAACTGAATAACAAGCAACAAGCAATTAGCAGACTATAATAAGTAACAATAAACTAAATTCAAACAAACTAAATCAGATTTAAACTACTTATACTACTTTTAGAGGAATTTAAAATTTTTGAACGCTTACAATACCACCTCAGCCAAAAAGAGATGGTCTCCCACACAGCCTGTCTTTAAGACAGGCTAACTGCTTCTTGCTAGCTGTCTTTCTCCAATAAGCTTAAGCTTATTATGAATAAGCTGTGGTGTTGACTGCCCTTGACTTTGTGCTTTTTGAGAGAAATTTATAAAACAGTGACTGATTTAAGTTTATAAAAATAGAATCAAGTTAAATGAAACTAAATTCAATTGTAAAAACTAAATTGAAATTTATTTTTATTTTTATTTTATTTTATTTTATTTTTATTATTATTATTATTATTATTTTTAATTTATAAGAGCTGATAACAAAAACAAGTATAAGATTGGAAGCAGTAAAGAAGAGATGTAAAACTAAAGTAATAAGCAATAATAATGAGTAAATAAGCAGTTCTAAAATAAGACAATTAAAACAGAATTAAAATTTTCATTAATAAAAAAAACATTACAAAGAGAATTAAACAGAATAACATTACATAAAAATAGCACACCTAAATGACTAGGGGGAGGGGGTATTTATACACAAATGGGGAAGGTGCTAGGGTTGAGTCCTTAGAATCCAGCTCATCAATCCGTGTCTATCTGTGTTTGTTTGATCCCTCCTAAGCCGTTTGATTTCCTTCCAGATGATTCCAATCATTTAGGACCCTTGATTGATTGATGTGATGTATGTATCCTCCGTATGCTCTCCTATTGGTCCACGTGTGCACCTCTGACATTCCCTGACGTATGACTGAGCTTCTAGAACATCATATCATTGGGTAATTATTATTGTACGAGGGTAATTTTGGGTGTGGGGATTTTAGGGTTCATGGAACAGTAACTATGCCTGGGAATTAGGGGTAATTTTAGGCGCGGGTATTTGGGAGGTTTTATTTATTTAAGTATTGACCGGGTTGGTTTTTGGGTTGACTGGGTAAAGGGTGTAAACCGGGTTAAGGCTAAAAGGGTGTGGGCTGGGTAGTTATTAGGAGGTGGTGGGCTTTGTTTGGGCTTTGGGGTTTATTGTGGGAATGGGTTTAATATAAGTGATGGATCCGGATGTGAAATGGTTTAGGATTAGGAGTAGTAAAATCACAAGGACCTATTGTGTAATTCTGAAAATCCTTAGGGACCAAATCTGTAAATCATGGAAACTTTCTCCCAAGGGTATTTCTTGCCATACTCTAAATAATGGAGGACCACATATGTCTTTTCTTCAATTTTTGCTCAAAGGACCAATTTTGTATTTATCTGAAACTTGAGAGACTAAATTCGCCATTTCTTTTAAACTTTATCTAGGGACCAAATATGTAACTTTGACGAATCTCTGAGGTTGAATTTGACTTTTTAAGCTTGGACTTTGACCATTTGACTTCCCTGGCTCCGGCTTTTGACCTTTTTCCATTCTCGTGCTCGTTTTTGTCGGTTTTGTTTTGTTTTCGTTCATTTTTCTCATATCCGTACATGCACATACACAAATACAAAAACAAGCATTCTCTTGGCATTTTTGGTTAGTATTTGGTGTATTTGGTCTGAAATAAGGCCTGAAAAGGATGAGTGATTAAGCACTCATCAATGTGCGATAACAAAGGTGCGATAGATTTAAGTAAAAATTCGGTGCAACACTCTAGGACTAAACATATAGAAATACGCCACCACTTTCTTAGGGATAATGTACAAAAAGGAAACATATCTATAGAAAAAGTTGCATCGGAAGATAACATTGCATATATATTCACAAAACCCCTTAAGCGTGAATTATTCAACCACTTGCGTTTAGGATTAGGAATGATGGAACAAGTTGACTAAATTATATTGAACTAACACAAATTTATACTTGCATATAATTTACTTTTCGTCCACTTCTTCAATTCTGAGTCTAGGAATCCATTTTGCACAAAATTAATGATTGGGAAACCTTACTTTCATTGCATATACTTTCTTGTAAAACCCAATCAAAATTTCTTGAAAACTATTCTCACATCTAGGAATTACATGAAAATCATTTTCCTTGCATTGTTGACAAACGCTAAAAAATTTTTCCTAAATCATGCATAAACTCTCACATAAAGTGTCAAAATATATAATCTAATATATATTATTGACATTCATGAATCGAGCAAAAATTGAATCAAGGAGATCTTTTGGATTGTTTCTTAGGATCGTTATCTCTCTTTGCATTTAGGAGTCGAAACAATCTCAACTCCACATTTGTTGCATATAGACACATACTAGGACAAATTCACTAATAATGTTGTCATCTTGCTCCATCACTAGTTTTCCACTCACTAGTTACCTTTGCCTTTGATCTAAGATAGTTGCTCTAGGAAGATTATGTGCCCTTGCCTTTGTTTGTCTTCTCTTGCTTATTACTAATTGCTTGATTGCTCTTTTACTTAAGTGTTGTTGCATGCATGCTATATTATAGTTAGATTAGATGCTATATTGTCTCAAGGAGTTGAACTTGCTTGAATTCTAATCCAAACACACAACCTTTCTGCAAATTTTCTACCAAAAACCCAATTCTGGCAATCTGGAAATCACCAGATGGGCGGCCCCCTTAATTTTGTAAGGCGCCCCCCTTAATTATTAAGGGAACCGCCCCCTAATTAAGGGGACCAGCCATCTGATGGTCGGGTTTACAGAATCTTTTCTGCTTTTTAGCCCATTTTAACTTACATTTCCCATTTTTCACCAACATATTTTGTCCTAATCTTCCAAACTAACCTCATCCATCCATAAACACACAAATCTTACACTACAAATATCCCCAATCTTCTACACTCTCCATTCATCCCTTCATGACTTCTCCAAATAAACCAAAACCAAAAGCCTCAAGGCTTGCAAGGATGACGGAAAAACCCGTTTGGCGAAGAAAAAGCCCTCGAAACAAATCAATCATAACCAATGAAGTTGGAAATCACTCAACATTTCCAACCACTTACTTCCCAAACTTTACACCAAATTCACAAGGACATTCATTTGATCCTCTTTACAAACCATACAACATTGGCCAAACATCTTCCTTCATGCCAAACCACTCATTTCATCCACCAACCATTTATAATGATCCATACAAGTTTGATCAACCATCCAACTACAATTCCAACTACACAAACCAAATTCATCCATATCAACACAATGACTCTCTCCGCATTGCCACGGAAAAGCAAAAGTTCCGCCATGAAATATCCCAAATCCATGATCTTAGTGATCTCAATGCCATGCATCTTGCACAACGCAACGAAGGGCAACTTCCATCATCACCCTACAACAATTGCCTACCCCACTCTCTCAACTTGGATCAAGTTACAAACCACACTCACTATTGCCCTTGTTACATCTTCCTTAAAAAACAAATCCTTTACTTGAGTGAAGATATTTCTTGGATTGAATATCTCCTCACTTGTCCTCATCCCATACCACCCTTAACACGATACAACATCGTAAGATCCACCTCTTCCGCTCCATACCCCACTCCATATCCCTCTCCATCTAACAACTAAGCTTTATGCTTATGTTCTCCTTCAAGCAAATAAAACAATCAACTATGGGTTGCAAGCAAGTCCAAGTGCTCTCTTAGGAAATATAGGACTATATCTTTTCTTTTATTTTATTGTAATCAATAAGCCTTAAGCATATTGAATGTTGTAGTGCTAATCATTTCTATGATGCTTGAATGAATCTATTTTTATTTGCATAATTATTGCTTTGCATGTATATGTGTCTTGTTCTCCTCACATATTTTTTGTAGCCAAGATTTCCATAGCTCATTTCCTTGGTGCTCTCAAATAAGGGGGAGCATACATCAAGGGGGAGCTCTCTACCCGTTTAACTTATTTTGTGAAGTTTAATCGGCCGAACCTTTTTGATTTTACAAAAAGGGGGAGAAGAGAATGTTAAACTCTAATAATACTTGTCTAAAAATTATTTTTTAGACCTAATGAGTTTAAGGTTTCGTAATCATCAAAAAAAGGGAGATTGTTGACATAAATAATGTCTAAAAACATTGTTAGCATATTAACAATATCTATATGTTTTGATAATTACAAAGCATAAACTCATTAATCTAAAACTTATGACGTAAACAAGTTTTTAGTGCTTAATATTTGTCTTTGCATCCATATCACTTAAGGTATGAATAAACAAAGTGTTTATTGCATTTCATGATCAAAGGAAATTTTTCTAATCACTAGAATTTTTATAAAATGTATTAAACATTCTATTTCTTTCACAAAATTACTTTTGGAATTAAAAGAATATGTTTAATTCAGTATAAATATATGATTTCAAATTTCCAACCAAAAATGGCAAATTTTATCCAGAAAATTTTCCCCACTAAAAGACAAGAAAATCCAACGTTCTGAAGGGGCGGCCCCTTTAATTCCTTAGGCGGCCCCCTTAATCATTAAGGGGACCGGCCACGCTCCAGAACAGTAAATTTTCTCCCTATAAATACTGGTTCATCCCACAGAATTTCCTCACCTTTTGCACACCTAAACTTTCTGTTCTAGATCCCCATTTCTATTCTCTTAATCCTTTGATCATAAATACATAATTCTTTGTTTCAAAGTGATTCAAACATCATCCTCTCAAGTGCAAGAGAAGAATACTTCTATCCTCCAAGACAAGAAGTATTACAACTTGTTGTAACCTCCACATCCAAGTTGTTGGTGCATCATCAAGATTATTTACATAATTCTTTGTGAAGATTGTTGTGAATATTTGATTGTAGATAGTTGTGCTAGGTATATTGATTGTGTGATTAGTTAGTTGTTTTGGTGTGAAGAAGAAAAGTTAGGAATTAGATTGTAGTGAAGAAGCTAGGAGTGAAGTTGTTAGTTGTGAAGAAAATTGGTGTGAAGAAGATAGGCGTGGAGTAGTTAGTTGTGAAGTAGATTGGTGTGAAGAAGTTGTGACTTAGTTGTGAAGAAGTTGTGGTGTGTAAATTGGTGTGTAAGGTTTTCTCCGCCATAAGGGAGCTTGTTGATATAGTGAAGAAAACTCTCGAGTTAGGTGCTCGGGGAGTGGAGTAGGGCAAGGAAGGTGTCCTTGTAGCCGAACCACTATAAATCTCTTGTCTCGCGGTTCGATCTTTCCATCTCTTATTTATTTCTTTACTTATCATTGCTATATCTTACTTATTGATTGTTGTTTATATTGTGCAAGACTTGAGATCATATATTATCGAATCTAAATTTTAAAAACTAAGAAAACACAAAAACTATCTTTTATAACGAATTAAAAAGACGTAAAACTATTCAACCCCCCTTCTAGTTTTCCACTATAAGATATGAGAAATGGATGTTAAGACTGCCTTTCTAAATGGTCGCTTATATGAAGATGTTTATAAGGAGCAACCTGAATGTTTTCGAAGTCAAAAGCATCCTAACAAAGTATGCAAACTTCAAAGATTCATTTATGGTTTGAAGTAAGCGTCACATAGATGGACTAAGAGGTTTTAATGAAAAGATCAAAGAGTTTGGTTTTATTCAGAACACCAAAGAACCTTGTTTACAAGAGAACTGAAGAGGATAAAGTAGTTTTCTTAATCCTGTATGTAGATGCCATACTTATGATGGGAATTGACATTCCTATGCTTGAAGGTGTGAAAACATGCCTAAGGAAATGCTTTTCCATGAAGGATTTAAGAGAAGTTGCCTATATTCTAGAAATCAAGATCTATATAGAAAGATCTAGATGAATACTAGGACTAAGTCAAAGCACTTACACCGATAAGATCTTAAAGAGATTCAGGATGAATGATTCTAAGAAAGGGTTTATGACTATCATGGTTGAGAAGTATTTGAGCGAGCCTCAAAAACCATATACTCGTAAGGAGATTAGAAGAATTGAAAAAGTTCCATATGCTTCTGCCATTGGATCTATCATGTATGCTATGACATGCATAATACCTGATGTCTTTTTTTACCTTGAGCATGATTAGCATGTTCCAAGAGAATCCTGGGGAGGAACATTGGACTGCTGTTAAAAACATTCTGAAGAAATACTAAAGATATGTTTTTAGTATATGGAGGTTTGGAAGGAATGCTTGATGTAAAGTGTTACATGGATGCTTGATTCGAGACTAATAGAGAAGATACCAAATCTCAATTAGGCTACTTTTTCATTACGAATGGTGGAGCGATAGCGTGGAGAAGCTCAAAGAAAAATACCACAACAATGTCATATACAGAAGTCGAATACATCGTTGTCTCAAAAGCTGCGCAAGTAGCTTATCGGATGAAGTAATTCATAGAGGAGCTTGGTGTTGTACTAAGCATTGTAAACCCTATGAAAAAGTATTGTGATAATACAAGTTCAATCCTACTAATGATATCATAGTACGAGGAGGCAATCGACATATCCTTCGAATGTGTCATTACATTTGTGATGTAGTTGGAAGAGGAGATGTAGAGGTTAATAAAATCCATACTGATGACAATATTTTTGATCCCCTAATGAAGGCATTATCGCAAGATAAATATGAGTTGCATGTTACTGGAATGGGACTTTGTTATGTTTATTTAGATTTTTCATAAAAATTTTATTCATGTATTTAGGATATCGGAACTGATGCAATTTAATATAAAATTTATTTCTTCCTGTGTCATTGTGTTCTGTATTTGCACGTTTTACCCGTGAACAAGTTTGTTCTAAGTGCAATAGTCGATCATATTGTTTTGGCACAATATGAATTAAGACTAATATGAATAGTAACTGGTGTTCGTTTGTTTTTAAAATAGTGATTTACTTGTTGCGGCCAGAGTTCATATGTATTCATGGAGATGAATATTGGACGACCCATACGAGACATCCCGACATGAATGTTTGTCAATAAGTGAATCACGTTTATGGTTTGTGTTCCTGAGTATCCTTAGAATTTTGATATATAGTGCTTATGTGTTGTTCGAGGAGTAGGCTTTGATTCATGCCCAACGCCTTGGTAACACAAGGTTATCCCGATATGTTTGGGTCTATGAGTCGTACATTGCAAGGTGGATATATGCAAAGGGATTTGTTCCTCTTTAGAAGAGTGATGCGTGGGAATTGCACCAGGCTTTATCTCTCAAGGGATCTCGAGAAGCTTACAACCCCCACCAGGCAGTGTAACTGTAACACCCCAACCCGACATGGGTCCGGAGCGCTACAGTATGGTGACATATCAAAGCATACAAAACATACAACGCAAACGGAAGACTTGAAACAAATGATTACAAGGAAAAATCTAAAGGTACAAAAGGGATACTAAAACCATAAAAGAAAAGAAAATTCAAACCAAACAAAGTCTAATCTAATCTAAATCCAAAACTAGTCCAGATGTAATGGGCTTCTAGTCCATGGGTAGTCCACTAAGCTCCTATGCTCTCTCTCTTCACCCAAACCCAGCTTCCAACCTAAAACCTGCCGCAGGAAAGGAAAATGCGGCTGAGCTTAAAAAGCCCAGTGAACAGATATATAACAAAGCAAACGAATGAATGAAATGTATATAAGTATAAGAAGTAGGAAATCATAAGCTCTTGCTGAAAGGAATATCATCTGTCATGTGCATAAGAGATCAACATACACTGAATGAATATCATAAGTCAAAGGGAAATGAAGTATCAAAGATATATCACATAAGCATAATCATAAGGAACGTATAGAGCAAGTATCAACAAAGGTGCGTCTACCAGAGTCACTCGAATAGACAAGGCGAAAATAGGAAAGCCACGAGCCGACCTACCAGAGCCACTCGAATAGGTCTCAAATCACATAATCACATATCCGTCAATTCATATGGTGTACATAGAGGAGCGACCCCTAAGTACCAGAAGTGAAAGGGGTACAAGGCACGTACAGCCAGTCACTAAGCCAAATCATATCATAACATACAAATCCTAGGATGCATCCATACGCTCCCTGAAACAGAATACATATACAAGTGCAAGACTATGCATATATATAACAGAATGGCCATAAGTGCGCAATAATCATATCATCATATCATAACAAAAGGGAACGCCGGGGACTAATTACACCGCCCCAGATAGTGTCATGCCACCGGTGCCTCGATGACACGCCCATGGTACCTCCATGAGTAGAATAAAACTCGGGCATAAGAATCATACATATCAGAACAGACAAACAAAGCTATCCATAACAGAATGCTCCTAGAGCATAATAGAACAGAATCTCATAAGAGATGGTAATCACATAATCATAATCAAAATGGATAGCCAATCAGAATCCTATCAAAGGATAATATCAAACAGATCATATCAACGAATCATATTAAAGCAAATGAATCAAAGTCAAAGGATCGAAAGTCATGAGATCAGAATCCTTACTGAGAAAGGATAGAATATCTGTACCTTAACGAAAGCAAAATCACAACCAACGATGATCACACAGAGATGACAACTACTCCCGCTTCACCGGATCTACACGAATATGATAATAAAGTATTATTTTATGTCTGATTGAATCAGGTTACTTATTTTAGTATGCTTTCCTCTTTTAGTAACTTCCTATTTTTAGCAGGTTTCCCGAATTAGCAACTCTTCATATTTAGTACGTTCCCGAAATTATAATTTAATACTTTAAGGCTATAATGGACAATTAATAATATTTAAAGTTAAAATGACCAATATAAATGTTTAGGTTCTATAATGTCATTATTATAAGTTTAGGGTCTAAAATATAAATTATCAAAATTAAATATTAAAAGTCATATAAAATTATTTTAAAGTTTATTTTAATAAATTAGTATTAAGATAATAATTTTGGACCCCGTCATTATAATTTTATATAATTTATTAACGTGCCCACGATTTTAATATTTATACTGCGACGACCCAAGATTTATAAAATCATGTACGACTTGTTATAACCCGACATCGAAACAATCGGAAACCCTTGTGTTACCAATCAAGTCACGACGCATATTATTATTATTATATTTATTTATTTATTTATTTATTTATTTTATTTTATTTTATTTTATTTTTCGCATACAAAGATGAAACTACGATATGCATGAACTCTTTTTGATCCGAACCCAAAACAAGCACATTCACCCTATGAGACACATGAAATAACAAACTTAAACAAACCTATACTTTGCTCCACTAATGTCTCACGCCCAGCCACATCTCATAAAATCAAACATGATCAAATCCTTTAACCCACTTATATAATCAAAATGAATTTAGCTAGGCCATGCATGCATATTATGTTAAATGTTCGAACAAGTATATTATCCTACTAATGTTCTAAACAAGTTCTCACATCATACACTATATTCTTATGTTTTATCCAGTCTCTTTAAGAGTCGAAAACGTATATCGCATGCATGCTCGAAACCTCCTTAACCAAACTCGAAACATGTACAACCTCGAAACTGTTTATACGATTTAACCGATTATTGTAAACCCTTTTTATGTATAAATTCCAAAATGAACTTTAAAACTGATGAGCGAAACATGTTTATTTTAATTCGATTAGTCGCATGTTCGAAAGCAGTTATATATAAGCCAAAACCAAACAAATAAGCGTGACAAAGTCGCACACGAATACACATGTTTACCTAGTCGGTTATCCATGTTATTAAGGTTATAATTTAATGTGAAGATTCATGATTTTATGTGAGTTGCATTATGGACATAGGCACCAAAACATAACTGAAACACAAACATGGAATCTAACAAGAAAATGATAATTGAGCGAGATGTAATAGTTTTACCCTTGCTGTGCGTAGATTCAAAGAAGCCACAAGGATCGAACACAACTGTATCAGTCGAACCCAAACAAAACCTCACCTCGGAACAGCCTTACAAAACCCACGCACCAAGCCTTCTTCGACACAGAATCTACCACATTCAACACCACCACCAAGACCACGATCAAACTCCTTTGCTTTTGATTATACGAGAGTAGGAACAAGAATATTTGTAGCAGTAGCCGACTGATAGATTTAGAGTTTTAGGGTTTTGTTTTGTTTTGAGGTGGTGATATACGGTATTTAAAAGATAAGAGAAACCGTGTGTAGGGATTGGATTAACAAGGGAAATTACCGAATAATATGGGATTGTGATTGAAGCCTTACCATACTTAGTGTGATCATGCATGTAGTCTAGCTTTAGGTTTTGATTTTATTGGGACATAAGTAAAATTCGGCCCACATAGGTTTATTAGGCGTGTAACATTTTTTTTTAATGTATAATATAGGTTTTATGATTTTATATGTTGCATAAAGTTCAAGTATTATCTTGTAAATACTTAGGTTAAAATTTAATATATGTTTGATATTTTACGGGTGTTATAATTCTTCCCTTCTAAAAAGAAAATTTCGTCCGCGAAATTGAAGTCGCGAAAGTTAGACGTAGTCATGGCAAATCACAAAAGATCGTCACAAATATCCTCACGCTCGGGGAGGTTCTTCCAAAAGAATCTTCACAACGAAATAGCTTCTCATGATTCGATCCTGACACACTTAGATAGCCCCAGGCTCTCCAATAGAATACAAATCATAACCAATCTGATTCAACGAATGTGAAACAAAGGTGTGACAGATGACAGATGACAGATGATAGGTAAAATCATACAAGGAGATACACTAAACATACATATTCCTACGAAGCAAGCATAGCGATAGTATTAATTCGTAAATCTTCATCAATTCATACTGAGTTCTAAACGAACAAAGGAACTTGCCAAAGTTGGAGGAGCACATATCAAATCATCAAATATATAAATAGTCTCATAAAGAAATGGGTAATGTATTCGTACTGATGATCACAATCACAAATCAAAGTATCAAACGTATCAGAAGGCATAACAGAATAGGTAGAATAATCGTACGGATAAGAATGAATCCAAAAAAATTAACGCGTCGCAAACTAAAGCTTCCTCAAATGCCAAGACGTCTAATACCTCTTTTGGAAGCGTGAACCAAAATTCGATTCTCTATCACGATCACTGCAGGTGCGCCATGTAGCTTGAATGATCTTCTGCCAAAATAAATCTCTACCGATCTTTCAAGCAAGTTGTCCTAGTCAATGCTCTACTATAACTCTACTCTTGTTGTCCTTCCTCTTGTGCATGGAAATCACCGACGTAGTTCACCACTGTCTTCATACCATCCCGTCTAGCTCCTGCTTTAAGACTCTATTCATATTAGTACAACCAAGATGAATAGAGTTGTTAGAACTTTATGCTTCACTTCAAAATTGTTTCCTTCCATCTTCTAACATAGCTAATCTTCTACTGTCTTGCTCCTGAGCATCTTCATGTCTGCCAAAATTCATTCTAAATTCATGTGTCGGGTAGTTCACCTCCTACTATCCTAGCTGTATTGATGCATAACCAGAAACTATCCCGTGTTGCATAAGGACATAGTTAAGTCTCCTTCTGAAGTAGAAACAAATCTCTTTCCAGCTCTTCTAAATTCTCCTCTCATTCTTCTTCCAACGAAAGTTACTCTTCAAAAATATCACATGGAGTTTCTTCTAACGTGGAAATGTTAACAGAAAATACGAAGATGATCCTCGTGTTTCTCTTTCGTTTCTAAACACAACAATATGTCATACTATGACAATTTGTCCAAGTATTCATGAAAGACACGATTTATCAAATCCATAGGAATAGTCGAAGTAGTAACCAATACAATTGGCATCACAACACTCATAGAGATCATAATGAATACGAAAAAAAAAAATCTTGGAATATCTCGCTCCTTCACACAAAACATGATATGATTTAGCTTCCAGAAATCAATCAGCAACTTCATCCTGTCATCATTCTTCTCCTCGAATAAAACAGAAACACATCAAGGAATTCACAACGAACATTCCAAGCAATCCGAATATCTCTCGAGGCGATTCTAACCAAATGAAGTAGGCTTCAAAACCTCGAGGGATTAACGCACGAGTTTTTAAAATAAAAGTGGTCATAAATGATTATCAGGTTAGGAACCATGGTACAGAATATGAACTTCACAAAACGTCAAAGGTGACAAACATAAAATGACAGTCTTCATCATCATAATACTCAGGCAACAAATCCAAATCCAGAATAACATCGAATCGAACATCTCCAACGTAAACAGATTAGTACAACAAAATTGTCTCCAAATATCTCCAGAAAACATCGGACAAATCGAATATACACAATGAAAAGCCACAAAACGTTCATAGGGGTAGAATAGGTAAGGTCAAAAATCAACAATGAAGAAAGAATTAAAAGCAAGGAGAAGTCATAGAGTGTGTCGAACACGTAGGATTCATACATACACGAATCTCCGAACGAACAAAAGGCATCAAGAATCGAAGTTCAAAAGAAAAGTGATAACTCCAGGAAATGAAACTTATAAGGTATACTACGAAGTCTAAAGGCATCCTAAACGCATGTCGCGAATCCTGATAAGTCTTCTAAGTCTCCGAAATGAATGATCTAGTAAGAGCTTAACGAAAAACAAAGGCATAAATCAGAGTAAAGTGGAAGCAAGAAAACCAATTTCTGATCATATATCTACCCAATCCTCACCGGTCATACTAAATCTCTTAAAGGGAGAAACTTAAGGCAAAACCTTCCAAAGCTATTCCTAAAGCTTCTAAGGTGCAAACCTAGGGTCCAAATCATCACAGGCCATAACTTATGTACTACAAGTCGCAGCCTGGGCTCTGATACCATAATTGTAACACCCCAACCCGACATGGGTCCGGAGCGCTACAGTATGGTGACATATCAAAGCATACAAAACATACAACGCAAACGGAAGACTTGAAACAAATGATTACAAGGAAAAATCTAAAGGTACAAAAGGGATACTAAAACCATAAAAGAAAAGAAAATTCAAACCAAACAAAGTCTAATCTAATCTAAATCCAAAACTAGTCCAGATGTAATGGGCTTCTAGTCCATGGGTAGTCCACTAAGCTCCTATGCTCTCTCTCTTCACCCAAACCCAGCTTCCAACCTAAAACCTGCCGCAGGAAAGGAAAATGCGGCTGAGCTTAAAAAGCCCAGTGAACAGATATATAACAAAGCAAACGAATGAATGAAATGTATATAAGTATAAGAAGTAGGAAATCATAAGCTCTTGCTGAAAGGAATATCATCTGTCATGTGCATAAGAGATCAACATACACTGAATGAATATCATAAGTCAAAGGGAAAGGAAGTATCAAAGATATATCACATAAGCATAATCATAAGGAACGTATAGAGCAAGTATCAACAAAGGTGCGTCTACCAGAGTCACTCGAATAGACAAGGCAAAAATAGGAAAGCCACGAGCCGACCTACCAGAGCCACTCGAATAGGTCTCAAATCACATAATCACATATCCGTCAATTCATATGGTGTACATAGAGGAGCGACCCCTAAGTACCAGAAGTGAAAGGGGTACAAGGCACGTACAGCCAGTCACTAAGCCAAATCATATCATAACATACAAATCCTAGGATGCATCCATACGCTCCCTGAAACAGAATACATATACAAGTGCAAGACTATGCATATATATAACAGAATGGCCATAAGTGCGCAATAATCATATCATCATATCATAACAGAAGGGAACGCCGGGGACTAATTACACCGCCCCAGATAGTGTCATGCCACCGGTGCCTCGATGACACGCCCATGGTACCTCCATGAGTAGAATAAAACTCGGGCATAAGAATCATACATATCAGAACAGACAAACAAAGCTATCCATAACAGAATGCTCCTAGAGCATAATAGAACAGAATCTCATAAGAGATGGTAATCACATAATCATAATCAAAATGGATAGCCAATCAGAATCCTATCAAAGGATAATATCAAACAGATCATATCAACGAATCATATTAAAGCAAATGAATCAAAGTCAAAGGATCGAAAGTCATGAGATCAGAATCCTTACTGAGAAAGGATAGAATATCTGTACCTTAACGAAAGCAAAATCACAACCAACGATGATCACACAGAGATGACAACTACTCCCGCTTCACCGGATCTAAACGAATATGATAATAAAGTATTATTTTATGTCTGATTGAATCAGGTTACTTATTTTAGTATGCTTTCCTCTTTTAGTAACTTCCTATTTTTAGCAGGTTTCCCGAATTAGCAACTCTTCATATTTAGTACGTTCCCGAAATTATAATTTAATACTTTAAGGCTATAATGGACAATTAATAATATTTAAAGTTAAAATGACCAATATAAATGTTTAGGTTCTATAATGTCATTATTATAAGTTTAGGGTCTAAAATATAAATTATCAAAATTAAATATTAAAAGTCATATAAAATTATTTTAAAGTTTATTTTAATAAATTAGTATTAAGATAATAATTTTGGACCCCGTCATTATAATTTTATATAATTTATTAACGTACCCACGATCTTAATATTTATACTGCGACGACCCAAGATTTATAAAATCATGTACGACTTGTTATAACCCGACATCGAAACAATCGGAAACCCTTGTGTTACCAATCAAGTCACGACGCATATTATTATTATTTTATTTATTTATTTATTTATTTATTTATTTTATTTTATTTTATTTTATTTTTTCGCATACAAAGATGAAACTACGATATGCATGAACTCTTTTTGATCCGAACCCAAAACAAGCACATTCACCCTATGAGACACATGAAATAACAAACTTAAACAAACCTATACTTTGCTCCACTAATGTCTCACGCCCAGCCACATCTCATAAAATCAAACATGATCAAATCCTTTAACCCACTTATATAATCAAAATGAATTTAGCTAGGCCATGCATGCATATTATGTTAAATGTTCGAACAAGTATATTATCCTACTAATGTTCTAAACAAGTTCTCACATCATACACTATATTCTTATGTTTTATCCAGTCTCTTTAAGAGTCGAAAACGTATATCGCATGCATGCTCGAAACCTCCTTAACCAAACTCGAAACATGTACAACCTCGAAACTGTTTATACGATTTAACCGATTATTGTAAACCCTTTTTATGTATAAATTCCAAAATGAACTTTAAAACTGATGAGCGAAACATGTTTATTTTAATTCGATTAGTCGCATGTTCGAAAGCAGTTATATATAAGCCAAAACCAAACAAATAAGCGTGACAAAGTCGCACACGAATACACATGTTTACCTAGTCGGTTATCCATGTTATTAAGGTTATAATTTAATGTGAAGATTCATGATTTTATGTGAGTTGCATTATGGACATAGGCACCAAAACATAACTGAAACACAAACATGGAATCTAACAAGAAAATGATAATTGAGCGAGATGTAATAGTTTTACCCTTGCTGTGCGTAGATTCAAAGAAGCCACAAGGATCGAACACAACTGTATCAGTCGAACCCAAACCAAACCTCACCTCGGAACAGCCTTACAAAACCCACGCACCAAGCCTTCTTCGACACAGAATCTACCACATTCAACACCACCACCAAGACTACGATCAAACTCCTTTGCTTTTGATTATACGAGAGTAGGAACAAGAATATTTGTAGCAGTAGCCGACTGATAGATTTAGAGTTTTAGGGTTTTGTTTTGTTTTGAGGTGGTGATATACGGTATTTAAAAGATAAGAGAAACCGTGTGTAGGGATTGGATTAACAAGGGAAATTACCGAATAATATGGGATTGTGATTGAAGCCTTACCATACTTAGTGTGATCATGCATGTAGTCTAGCTTTAGGTTTTGATTTTATTGGGACATAAGTAAAATTCGGCCCACATAGGTTTATTAGGCGTGTAACATTTTTTTTTAATGTATAATATAGGTTTTATGATTTTATATGTTGCATAAAGTTCAAGTATTATCTTGTAAATACTTAGGTTAAAATTTAATATATGTTTGATATTTTACGGGTGTTATAGTACCTGATCGTTGTAGTATAGTATACTGACAAGTACCGGGGGATTGATCGTTCAACTCAGGAATAGTGTCGCTAGGATTAGAAAGCCTAAAAACTAGGTCTAGAGGTGATAGATGATTCTTTTTGTATTTTTATATTTTTATAAAAAGCAATTAAAAATCTAGGGTTTTGGAAGAGTGGGCGGAATTAGTTGCTAGTCAACTAACCCAATAACTAAGATGCAATCAAAATAAAATAACAAAAATGTAAATAAAGCTAATTACTAATGTGGTGTGAACAATAAATGGGAAAATTGTGTTTACTTAGATTTCATTACTCCCTAGATATCTTTTATAGGTTGATAGTTTGTTATAGTTGCGTGGATGACGGGTTATATTCCTTAATACCAGTCGTGGGGTGGCGTACGTACTTCCCTATCTCTTTAAGCTCCTACTTCACTCCTATGTCGAGCCTGCAAGAAGCTCCTAACATTGGATCACTAGAATTCGCTCATGCATTAAATACAACCATAAAAACCTTAGTACGCATTGGTTCATGTTTCTTAAGACGTTCAAGCAAGTTACACTATGGAAGTCTGCCAGTTTTCTTAAGCCTAACATCGAAATCATTCATCCATTACAACTATAAACAAGCAATCAACCGATAATCAACATCTAGGTTTCACTACATGTAAGCAAACACACAAGAGATCTAGCCTAGCATGTTAAAATCAAGACAATCGTAAGATATATTCGAACAAAACATAGACATATTGAATGAATTGAAAGGATACTTATCTTAATTGAACATGAAAGGATTCAAGGGGTGAAAACCCTTGAAAATACTGTAAAAGTCGTGCTAGGGTTTATTCAAGTCGTCCCTAAAATTGTCCTCTCCCTTGAATGAAAATTACAAAGACTATATATAGATTTTCTAAGGTGACGGCGTCAAGAAGAAAATTCTGACGCTGTCAACCCGCCGCCCATAATAAAATCGGATTGCCTAGATCCAGATCTGACGCCGTCATGTGTAATGTTGTTCTGGGCCGTCATCACTTTTACTCTTCACGGCCATGCTTTGACTCCGTCACATTTCTACTGGACCGTCACCACTTTTGCTCTTGACGCCGTCATCAAAATGCTCTTGACGCCGTCAGGTACTGTTTCCAGCAAGGAAAATTAAGACTTTGCCGTTTTCTTCACTTTTATGCTCCAAAAACGTCCAAAATGCTTCCTTTTCCAGAATTCACTCCAAAAGTATCTAAAATCACAAAAGGAACGATTTAGGGCAATATTTGATCAAATAAATTCAAATTCCGGCTTAAATGAACCCCTAAAACGGACCATTTTTTGCCTCATCATATACCCTTACAATTGAGATTTGCTTGTCCTCAAGCAAATGCGCTTTTATTATAATCAAAATACAAGTTAGGGGTCATTTAACACTAATATAAAAGTAATTACAACAAATAATCATTCCACTTAAGACCAAAGACAAGCACGGAGGTCATACACTAGCACCTCACAGATAGTGTTTAGATACTCACATCTCTCGGGTGTAATAAAGTATATATCACAATATGGAAATGGAAAATATCTCTCACTACCTGTCATAGCAAAATAGATTACCATAGGCTTGGGAAAGGATCAAACCTCCACCACATGGCGTAAGCACCTAGGATAAACTATCAAAGAGGTCTTTTAAAGGGTTATAACGTTAGGTGTAGGGATATGGAATATACGATTTTGTTGGATATAGGCAATCTTTACTGGTGGTGAGTTAATCATCTTGGTTAATTACATGTACAATATGGCGTTGCTAAGCCAAGACTAGACTCAACTTAAGCTAATAAATCAAAAATAACAAAAACATAGAATGAAACGGGATGGTAGTCCGTATGTTTTTTCTCTTTTCTTTTTCTATTTTTTTATTTATTTTTTTTTCTTTTTATTTATTTCTTTTCGATTTTTTTTTTTTTTTTTTTTTTTTTTTTTTTTTTTTTTTGCATACACTCTTACCCTACCATCCAAAATAATACATCATAGGGAATGAACATTCCTCTTACACTTGAATTTTTACATACTTTACAATAAACTAATCTAATGACTCGAATTAAGTTAATCAAAACACTAGGAGTACTTTTAAGATTAACGCACATATGGGGGTAATAATATGATGTTCTTCCCCATTACTCCATAACATTAGTACTTTACCCATGAGTCCCAATCGTCCCAAAACAATATGTACAAGGATATGACTCGACTTAGCAACCATGTAATCAATTAGATAATTAACTAAGGGTTTAAACAAATAACAATAATGCACTAAAGATGAGTGCATACACGGAAGGCTAAGGCGATTTGGTTGTACATTGATTAGTGCTTAAACACTCATCATTTTTGGTCAAATCTGAACTACAAAACATACAAAAACACTCAAATATGCATCAAAATGCTTAAAATATTCCAAAATTGTGTTTTCTATGTTTCAGATGCAAAATGAGTAAAAACAGATGAAAAATGTACAAAGTTTGCAAAATTGGCAGTTTCAGTCCCCCAACTTTCAAAAATTGGCAAAAATAGTCCCTGGTATTAAAAATGGGGAAAATTATCATTCAAGGCCCCTGTATTATTCAAAGTTATCAAAATTGGTCCTTGAGTAAAACTTTTCATCAAATGTCAAGTTTAGTCCCTAAAGTTTAAAAAATGGCAAAAATGACCCCTGGAGTTTTAAAATTTGGAAAACATAAACTTGGGTCCTTGGGATATTTTAACATGGCAAGATTGGTCCTTGGAATTTTTTAGGAAGTTTGCAAATCAGGCCCTCAATCTTTCAGCAAATTACACATTTGGTCCTTATGGTTTTATTAGCCAAAATAAACAAACAAACCAAAACAAATCCAAACCAAATAAAAGCCCACCCAATACCCTGGGCCCAAAAATCCCAAGCCCATACCACACTCCCCCGTTTTTGGTACTACCCTGGTCAACACCCCAGTCAAACACCTTCTCCCTCGCTACTGTTCATCACCCCTAATCCCACCATTAACACCCTAATATCCAGGGCACTTTGCCCCCTCCACTTGCCTCCACAGCCTCTCCACCACCTCCATAGCCACCCCCTTGTCCCCCCAGTACAACCCCAACATTAAATTACTCACCTGCCCACCTAACCCACTCAAAAACTACCAAATCCCCCTTCCCGCCAAAACGGATTTCAAAGGTTGTGATCAAATTGAGCTTATCCAACGGTTCACAAGAGAGGGGGATTGAAAGAGAAGGTATCCAGGGCCTATAAAAGTCAAAAAAGGAGAAGGAAGAATAGTTAGTAGTTAGTTTTTATTTTCTTAGTATAATTTAGGTGGAATGTAGTTTTAACTCATGTAATATTTCTAATTCAGTGTTGTAATCTCTTTGTCAGTAGTTAGTTTAACTTTTTAACAAAAGAAATTAAGGTTTTCTTTAAAATTCCTTTGCAGTTAATTTGTGATTATAGCTTAAAAACTCATGTGTGCTCAAAAGCTTCCATAAGCTTCATTACCAGTTCACTAAGCTTATTTAAGCTAATTATAGCTTGTTGTGAACATCAGTTGCGGTAAAACATCATTTTATTGCAAAAAAAATCCACAAGTCAACAAAAGTCAACAGAGGATCAAAAGTGGGGTGAGGTGATTCAGAAATGAATTGGTGGTTGAGTTTAGGTCATTCAGCTTGGTGACAAGCTCTTATGAGCTTTATGCTTCTGAGTCAGGGTTTGTCTCTTTAATTTTCATCAATAACCACTCCTTTGGTTTACATAATAGTTTCAATTATCAAATTGTTCTTTTGCTTATTGTTGTGCATGTTTCTTGTTCAAAATAGTTTGCAATTGATCACCATAAGTTTATACCACCAGTTAGCTTCAGTAGGATCCCTTAGTTCACCATTTGCTTCATAAAAAACTCCAAACAGTACCCAATAAGGGGTGTTTGGTTCTGCTTCATTTCAACTGTCTTAATGGTTAATTGGTTTGTTTCTTTGCACAACTAGACTTCTTTGGTCATAATTGAACTGAGTAAACCAAGAAACTTGCCCCCTTAGTATAGAAAGTCAAAATATCATGTAAACCTCAATTAGGCAGTCATTGTTGGGTCTTTAGAGAGTACTTTCACACCTTTAGCTATAAATCTTACTCTTATTACTTAAATTAGTCCTAATATACCTTATTACAGCTTATTTAACCAGTAGCATCTATTAGAAGTTCATTAAAGTCAAAGTAGGATATAATTTCAAAAAGTTAAAAATTCAATTTGTGCAGAAAAGTCAGTTTTTGCAAGAATTTTCTAGATTTTTGTGCTTGGATTTAGGATTTGAAATTTTCACATGTCATAGTGTACCACCTTAGCTTTAGGAATTAGGTCTCAGTATATTTTTGAAAATTTTTGTGTGGATTCTATGAAGCCTCAAAGTGGGCTGCAGGGGGATTGACCTCCCGTGCACCACCACCTCAGTCTAACACCCCAACTTTCAATGCCTCCCCTGGCTTACATAGTGGGCCCCACACCTTGAACTTTGGCTTATTGGAAAGCCAATAAGCCAAATTTCAAGGTCCTTTGCTTATTTTCTAGGTTAGACCTCATTTACTTGGGCTGCAAGGTCCCTTTTGTTTGTCCCATTTCTGAGTGGTTGTGGTTCACTTGGATTTGCTTATCAACTTATTGGCTTATCCTGTGCCAATTCCTTGTTGCTTCAGCTTCATTATAAGCCATCTCACTTGTTCTCACCTAAATCCACCCCTAGGATAAGCTGACAGCTTAGTTAGAGCTTTTTCAAGCTTAGTTTGACCAAAAGTCAAACTGTCAAGCTAATAAGCACTTATAGTGCTTATTTCTTAGTTCCAAGCTAGTTGTTTTTAGAAAAGTTTCATATTTTAAGTATATAAATAGTTTTATAAAAAGAAAATCTAGAGAAACCAAATTTAAAATAAGTGATAGTTTCTATTTAATTTCATTTATCTTTCTAATTTTCCTTTTTAGATTTTTATTAAGTAACTTGCATTTTTATATTTTTCATAACTTTCTTTTATGTTAAAGTAGTTTTAGTAATTTTCTCAGAATTTTATATTGTCTTTTGGTATTTATTAGATTTAATATTAGTTTTAGTAATAATTAATTAATAATTAAGTATAAATAGCATAATTAGTTTTTATAAAGTAATACCTAGTCTTTATATTTTTCCTAGCTTTTATATGTTATAAAGTAATTTTAGGAATTTTTCTAGAATTCCTACTGTTCATTTTCTAATTTTCTTAATTAAATTAGTTAAATTAGATATTAATTAATAAATAAGTAAATAATTAGTAAAATAGTCTAAATATAATTTTTACAAACTTTTTATAATTTTTTAGGATTCCTGTGATGGTTAATTAGATTTCTAAAATTTTTCTTAATTTTCTAAGTCTTTTTAGTATTTCTAATAATTTTAATTAGTTTAATTAGGTAATTAATATTTAATTAGCAATTAATTAATATAAAATCCACAAAAAGACAAAAATAGATATTTTTAATTTTAAAACTTATTTTTAGTTATTTTAAAATTTTAAAAATTTAATTTTCATTTTTCTAGTATTAAATTAATATTATATAGTATTTAAGTTATTTAAATATTGATAATTTGTATTAAATAGTATTTGATTAATATTAAATAATTAATTAGTGTAAAAATCAATTTTCTTTTTCTTAAAATTTTCTTTCAACCCCCTGTGGGTTTTCAGATTTCAGTTTTCACTTTTTATTTTGTAAGTTTACGTTAATTTAAATGTAAACGTACGCGTTTTTAGATTTTAAACGTTTTTAAGTATCTAACTTTCACTTAACCTTTTAGATAGCTTATTTAAGCTATTTCTTCATATATTCCTTAGTTCAATCAATCACAAACCCCTTTTTTGTCCAAATTCACCCGATCACAAACACCGTTTGATTACCATCACGCCTCGTCGGGACATAACGACCCGGGGAAACCCTATACTTCCACGGAGATTGACTCTAGGCTGTTTGACCTAGTTGACCATCCTTTGGTCAATTTAGGTTGACCGTTTGGAGCCAATCAAATTTTGGCGCCGCTGCCGGGGAGGTTGTACGTGTTATTCTAAACGGTTTTGCGTATTAGTGAATCTGGATATACGTTCTTTGTATATTATCCATCTTTGTTCATATTTTTCTAAAAAACCCAAAATGATTTTCTTTCTTATTTGTATATAAAATGTCTTTCCAAAAATCCAAAAATATTTATCTTTACCCTCCTACCTTTTTGATTATTCATTCCTTACCCTCTCAAACCCTTTGATTCTTTCTATGTCTCATCCACACCTTCTGATTTGCCAATGGTGTGGTAGTTCTTATAATGGTGGTAATTGCCACAGTTGTGGCATGGTAGAATCAGAAAATGGGTCTGTCTATAACCAAGATCCCTATTCCTACCATGACACGACTGATTTATTCCATCAGCTACCACACCATGAGACTCAGCAGTTTTACTGTTGTGAGTACTGTGGTGGTTCACACTACAGTTCTGATTGTCAATCGGGAAACACGCTTGTCTATGAGCAGTTTCCTGATAACAATTATGACTCTAGCACTTACAACCCACAGCCACATCCGTTTTACTGTTGTGATTACTGTGGAGGTCCACACTTTAGCTCGGATTATCAAACAAGGAATCCATTTCTTTGTAACAATTACGACTATTCGTTTTCAGACCCACCTCCACAGTACCAAATGATCCAAGCAACTCCTCGTGATACTGAGCAAGACCTTTTATTAAAGGCTCTTGGGACATTGAATGAACTTAAGGAGGAGTTGGTTACTACATCGTTTCAAAGCTCTCGTGAGAAATCTATGGCAGAATTACTTGCGGAAGAACGAGAGGCTAGAAACAAAAAGAGTATGGAGGAATTACTTGTCGAGGAACAAGCAGCTATAACACGTGCTGAATTTCGTAAAGCTGCTCTTCTCGATTGTGATGATGATAGTGATAATGAAGATACCCTTGATATCCTTCAATTTTATAAGGGTTCGTCAGATTCATCATTTGTGATTCCTTCCATGGAAAATCAGGGAGAAAATAATGTAATGGAGAAATTACTAGCAGAAGATCAAATGGAACTCGTACAATCCATGAATGCTAGCTCCTCTCAACTCCCTCGGTCTGTTGTTATCACACCATAAGTTACTCACTCTTTGAACTTGGGGGATGAGCATCTTAGCACTGTTCCTAAAAAGGAATCGAACGAATTCATAAAGTCTAGTCCTGAGAACCTTGTCCCAATCCCAAGAGAGTCACAGGGAACTTTTGATCATATGTGTGATTTAATTTCCCCTCTTGAGTGTTCAAACGATCATTTTGAGACTTTCTCATATTTTAATGATGATTGTACATCTCATGGAGACATTGAGTATATTGAGGCATCATTCCCGCAGTCTGATGCTGATCCTCTTTTTGAGGAGTTCGCCGATGAACTTACTCACATCAATCCACTTTCAATGGGAAGTGATGATGGTCTCCTTGATTTCGAAGCCGATCTGGGAGAAATTGAAAGTCTCCTATATCATGATCCACCACTCAGTTCTTATCCCAGCAGTCCAATAGAGAATGATAATCACTTTGTTCCCGAATCATTCAAAACTACTCTCACCAATCCTCTGTTTGAATTCGAATCTGAATTCACTTTGATTTCTAATAACCCAATCTTTGGTATTCAGAATGAGGATAGTGATGAGTATACTCCGGAACATGAGTTCCCATATTTACATCTTGTGAGTGATTCTCATTCCGAGGAGTTCTCCGGTGAACTCACTCATATCATATCTCCACCAGAGTATGATAACTTCCATTTTGATCATGACACACCTGGGATATGTCTTGATCACGTGAGCTTAAATGATGAGATTCATAATACTGAAATTATGGATTCTCCTATGGGTGATGACGAGTTAGTCATGATTTTCATCATGGTTTTCTTCCTTTTCTTCACATATCCCGTGACGTCCTCTCTTCTTCACTCATTCGGGAGTGAACATACCATCTTGGACCCCGGCATTCTCATGTATCATTCTTTTGAGCCGGGAATATATCTCATCGGTGTGGAACTTTCACGTTCTTCAAATGTTTGTCCAAACATCTTGAATGAAAGTCCGATGGAGATTGTTTCTTCCACATCATGCTTCCCCAAAAACAAATGAATTCGGGGTCGAGTCAAGCTAGCGACTCGGTAAACAAAAACAGTAGCATTCATATAGGGTTTTCACCCTAAGTGTGGGGGAGTTACCCCTGCTGTGGTAACCAATAAAGTGAAAAAATGGTGTTTCCACATTTAGCTTGTAATGTTGCCCTTTCACGTTCAAAGAGTCGGCATAATAGTCGGGACTTTGAATATTGAGGTCAATATTCAATTCTAAGTGTGGGGGGGGGGGGGGGGATTCTAGCGAATTTGATCACATTTTACCATCAAGTACCCCCGTTTTTGACCAAATTTAAAAAAAAAAAAAAAAAAAAAAATTCACTTAAGTTCAAAATTTTTTGTGGTTATCAGTCCGCCATGTCTAAACGACAAAAGGATTGGCTAATCCAGGAGCAAACGGCTCTTGGTAAAGATATATATCAAATCCGTTTATGGCTGACAATTTGCCCAAAATTGTATGGTACTCAACTCGCCATATCCTAAAAAGTGAAAGAGTTGGCTAGTGATGCGTGGGAATCGCAACAGGCTTTACCTCTCGAGGGATCTCGAGAAGCTTACAACCCCCACCAGGCAGTGTACCTGATCGTTGTAGTATAGTATAGTGACAAGTACCGGGGGATTGATCGTTCAGCTTAGGAATAGTGTCGCTAGGATTAGAAAGCCTAATTACTAGTTCTAAAGATGAGGGATGATTATTTTTGTGTTTTTATATTTTTTTTGTGAGCAGTAGTTGGAGAAAATGTGTTTACTTAGATTTCACTACTTCCTAGATATCTTTTACACGTTAATTACTTGTTATAATTGCATGGATGACGGATCGTATTCCTTAATACTATTCATGGGGTGGCATACATAACTCCCCAATTCTATGAGCTCTTATCTCCTCCTACACCATGCCCAGCACAACTATAGGGATTGTAAACAGTGGCTCATGCATTAAATACAACCAATAAAGACCTAGTACGCCTCGGTTCATGTTTCTTAAGACGTTCAAGCATGTTACCATTTGGAGATCTGCCAGTTTTCTTAAGCCTAACATATAAATCATTCATCCAAGACAAGAATAAACAAGTAATCAACACATAATCAATATCTAGGTTTCATTAGATCTAAGCAAACACAAAAGAGATCTAGCCTAGCATGATAGAATTAAGACAAGAACAAGATATAGACAACCAACACATAGACATATTGATTGAATTAGAAGAACACTTATCTTAATTAATCATGCAAGGTATCAAGGGGTTGGAACCCTTGAAAAACCTGTAAAGTTACACCAAAATCGTCTTTAGGGTTTCTCCCAAAACATCTCTTTTTAATGTGAAAAACTAGAAAACTATATATAGGAAAATAGGGATGACGGCGTCAAGAACAAAGGTGTGACGCCGTCATCTCGCCGCCAAATACTTCCTCGGACGGCCTTGATCTACTTCTGACGCCGTCAAGGCCTAGGCCGTCACACAAATTACTCTTGACGCCCTGTGTGTGACGCCGTCATCAACTACGGATTTTAATTCTTGGGGTTTTGACGCCGTCAGGAAAACTCTTGACGCCTTCATGAACTCTCGGATTTTATTATTGAGGTTTGACGCCGTCACCTACTGTTCCCAGCATGGAAAATTGAGACTTTGCCGTTTTCTTCACTTGTATGCTCCAAAAACGTCCAAAATGGCTTCTTTTCCAGAATTCACTCTCCAAGTACCTAAAATCACAAAAGGAACGATTTAGGGCAATATTTGATCAAATAAATTCGGATTCGGCCTTAAATGACCCCCTAAAAACGGATCATTTTTCGCCTCATCATATACCCTTACACTTGAGATTTGCTTGTCCTCAAGCAAATGCGCTTTTATTCTACTCAAAAGACAAGTTAGGGGTCATTTAACACTAATATAAAAGTAATTACAACAAATAATCGTTCCACTAAAGACCAAAGACAAGCACGGAGGTCATATACTAGCACCTCACAAATAGTGTTTAGATACTCACATCTCTCGGGTGTAATAAAGTGTAAATTACAATATGGAAACGGAAGATATCTCTCACTACCTGTCATAGCAAAATAGATTACCATAGGCTTGGGAAAGGATCAAACCTCCACCACATGGCGTAAGCACCTAGGATAAACTATCAAAGAGGTCTTTTAAAGGGTTGTAACGTTAGGTATAGGGATATGAATTACACGGTTTTGTTGGATAAAGGAAGTTATTACTTGTGGCGAGTTAACAATCTTAGTTAATTACATGTACAATATGGCGTTGCTAAGCCAAGACTAGACTCGACTTATGCTAATAAATGAAAAATAACAAAAACATAAAATGAACATAGAATAAAAAGGGATGGTAGTCCGTATGTTCTTTCTCTTTTTTTCCTTTTCCTATTTTTTTTTTTTTTTTTTTTTTTTTTTTTTTTTTTTTTTTTTGCATACACTCTTACCCTACCATCCAAAATAATACATCATAGGGGATGAGAATTCCCCTTACACTTGAATCTTTACATACTTTACAATTAACTAAACTAATGACTCGAATTAAGAAAATCAAAACACTTGGAGCACTTTTAAGATTAATGCACATATGGGGGTAATAATATTATGTTCTTCCCCATTACTCCATAAAATAAGTACTTACCCATGAGTCCCAATCGTCCCAAAACAATATGTACAAGGATATGACTCGACTTAGCAACCATGTAATCAATTAGAAAGTTAACTTAGGGTTTAACAAATAACAATAATGCACTAAAAATGAGCGCATACACGGAAGGCTAAGGCGATTTGGGTGTACATTTAAGTTGGGTGTAACAAATTCTTCCTTTAAGTAAAATGCTTAAAGTTAGAAACGAAAAGATAGGCTCGGAGGGGTGTACTAGGGGTTTCGTGTACTAAAAATGAGTACAACGCTAAGGGTGTGGGAAAAATTAGTTGACTTAACTAGTCAAGTAGTATGACTTAAATGGTCAAGTAATTATGATACGGGTTTAACACAAGGGTGATCCTAATGCCTCTTATCATGTAGTAAATCCTACCACACGAATGTAGTCTCACTAGCGGTCTTGGGATGCATCACTAACGCAAGTTCTAGAATCTAAATGCTACCGGTACACTCATAAGCACTAATAGTAAATGCTTTTCCTATCAAATCTAAAGGCGAACCTCACATATTTGGGTGGAAAATTTTTCTGAATATACGGTTATGTGCTAGTCATACAATCTCCTATCCATGAGACGCTTGCTATGGCTAAAGTTTCACTCCTAAATGTTGTAAAAAAATTTAAATTTGGCGCTAAAATTGCACTAACAAGTATTTCTCATAGTTTTATTACACATCTACCATTAAACAAAACAAACTCAAGCGAAAGTGCATTTGTAAGGTATCATCTTTTTACCCTCCCCTTACACTTAAGATGAACATTGTCCCCAATGTTCAAGTAAAGAATGTAAAAGTGAAAAAGTAAAGAGAATGAAATCAAATACTCCTCTGATTCGCTCGGTATGGATTATAGGTTGGCCAGGTTAGATCTTCCTCCAAGAAAATGAACAATCAAAGCTTCCCTTCCAGAATATAAATCATCTTCTTGTCGAACATAACCTGTAAATCCTGTCAAAAATAGACAAGACAACCTCGCGTAAAATCGGCGGCATCCTATATAAGTTACTAAATCCTAGAAAACAAGATAAGATATAATGCTTGTGGAATGAAGTTTGCAGATCTCCTGGAGATTATAAAACTTAATAATTCACAAAAACCATAAGACTCCGTTAGAAAAACAAAACCGGTAAAATTTCCAGATTTTAACTCCTGACGCCGTCAAGAGTAATCCTCTGACGCCGTCAGAATGGACCTGCAGAAATTCTTATGTTAAGTTTCCAGAAAATTTCTGGAAAAACTTGGTCTTACTTCCTGTAAAATCCTGCAAAACTTCATTATGACTCAATACAAGCATTTGACTCTAACAAATACGAATATACATGTTCATTTAATATTGTGGAGAATCATGATCGGTTTGTTTCTTAAAAACATATTTGGGGTTTCCCCTTACACTTATCTTTTGCAAAAATAATTCTAGGTGGAGTTAAGACTAGGACAAACAACAAAGTAAAGTATTTCCACTTATTTAGTTTAGAAACATGATCAACCAACAATAAAAATTAAGCATGCATACGGAAGCAAATAACAAACAAACAAATAAAAATCACACAAAACATGGGTTGCCTCCCAAGAAGCGCTTGTTTTTGTTCGAGTCACGAGCCTGACTCTACCCTTATTTAACGGAAATAGGTGAGGTTTTTCCTACACTTAGGATTAAGTGCGGGTGGAAGTAGTGATACACACCCTTAGGGTGGAAATATGCCTCGTGAGGAAAGAGTGGTGGATGAATTATATGCTCAAAGGGGTGTGCTCCTATCATCATAACTTTACCTAATTCAATCGGGTTAATGGGTGGATTAAGATTTTCTCCTAGAAAGGGATCATTTACTATCATCTTCAAGAGACTACTAGTTGGGGATCCATCTTGACCTAATAAACCCGGTTTAAACCCATAATGTTTCTTACGATCAATCATGAATGGGTGATGTAAGTATGTAAGGTCATGGTTCACTCCTATGTTGGCTTCTTCTCTACAAGGCTTGGGGTCTACTACCTTCAACGTAAAACTACCCTGACTATATGGTTTGATGGGTGGATCGGGACCTATTTCAATTCCTAAATCTTCATCCAAGGATGGAAGATTAGGTAACGGTTTTGGTTGAGGCTCCGGTTCATCAAAACTAGGAACTTCCCTAGAACTGGGAGTAAGGTTCTCATTACAAGTATTCAAACCTATATCCTCAAGTGGTGTTTGGTTCAAGGGCTCTACCTCTATTGGGGTTCCTATAGTCTTTTCTACTTCTTCAGGGTAAGTCACGGGTGGTATGTGTGCCTCAAATGATGGTAGGACTTGTGGGGTACTTTGTGGGCTTGGATTATCCACCTCATCCTCCATTGTATCAAGATTACCTATGTGCTTGTTTTGTACTATGGCTTTAGGTGACATCCACACAGGTATCCCTGAGTAATCATCCCCAGACAAACTTCCTGTTTGCTCCTTCAAACTTGTTTTTGATTGATTTGTGATGTGTTTGTTGGGTTGTCTACTCTATAATAATATTGGGCACAGTCTTCTATGGTATCCCATGCTTCTTCAGCACTTAATTCCCTAGGGCCCCCATTGGCAAAATCATCAATGCACATTTGGTCACATCGGCTGACACGATAGTAAAAGGTTTGGGTTAGGGATGCTAAAGAGAAACTATGATGAGGGAATTTTCGAAGTAAAATTTTAAAACGAGTCCATGCATCATATATGGGTTCATCTCGATATTGTTTGAAATTCGAGATGTCAATAGGGTAGAATGGCCTTTGTGGTTGGTGGTATGGTGGATTCGCGTACTCCATAATGGTGAACGGAAGAGTCAATGGAAATTATGAACAAACACACAAAGAAACAGATAGACTAAAGAAATCCTAAAAAAAATAAAAATAAAATCTTACTAGAAAGGAATCAAGCAAGTAGACCTAATAAAAAGAGATTCTAACCTAGACAATAACTATTTCCCCGGCAGCGGCGCCAAAAACTTAATGCGTGGGAATCGCAACAGGCTTTACCTCTCGAGGGATCTCGAGAAGCTTACAACCCCCACCAGGCAGTGTACCTGATCGTTGTAGTATAGTATAGTGACAAGTACCGGGGGATTGATCGTTCAGCTTAGGAATAGTGTCGCTAGGATTAGAAAGCCTAATTACTAGTTCTAAAGATGAGGGATGATTATTTTTGTGTTTTTATATTTTTTAGAAAGCAAATTAAAATCTCGGGTTTTGGAAGAGTGGGCGGAATTAGTTGCTATTCAACTAACCCAATACTAAGATGCAATCAAAATAAAATAACAAAAATGAAAATAAACTAATTAAACTAAAGTTGTGAGCAGTAATTGGAGAAAATGTGTTTACTTAGATTTCACTACTTCCTAGATATCTTTTACACGTTAATTACTTGTTATAATTGCATGGATGACGGATCGTATTCCTTAATACTATTCATGGGGTGGCATACATAACTCCCCAATTCTATGAGCTCTTATCTCCTCCTACACCATGCCCAGCACAACTATAGGGATTGTAAACAGTGGCTCATGCATTAAATACAACCAATAAAGACCTAGTACGCCTCGGTTCATGTTTCTTAAGACGTTCAAGCATGTTACCATTTGGAGATCTGCCAGTTTTCTTAAGCCTAACATATAAATCATTCATCCAAGACAAGAATAAACAAGTAATCAACACATAATCAATATCTAGGTTTCATTAGATCTAAGCAAACACAAAAGAGATCTAGCCTAGCATGATAGAATTAAGACAAGAACAAGATATAGACAACCAACACATAGACATATTGATTGAATTAGAAGAACACTTATCTTAATTAATCATGCAAGGTATCAAGGGGTTGGAACCCTTGAAAAACCTGTAAAGTTACACCAAAATCGTCTTTAGGGTTTCTCCCAAAACTTCTCTTTTTAATGTGAAAAACTAGAAAACTATATATAGGAAAATAGGGATTACGGCGTCAAGAACAAAGGTGTGACGCCGTCATCTCACCGCCAAATACTTCCTCGGACGGCCTTGATCTACTTCTGACGCCATCAAGACCTAGGCCGTCACACAAATTACTCTTGACGCCCTGTGTGTGACGCCGTCATCAACTACGGATTTTAATTCTTGGGGTTTTGACGCCGTCAGGAAAACTCTTGACGCCTTCATGAACTCTCGGATTTTATTATTGAGGTTTGACGTCGTCAGAGGTTTACTCTTGACGCCGTCACCTACTGTTCCCAGCATGGAAAATTGAGACTTTGGCGTTTTCTTCACTTTTATGCTCCAAAAACGTCCAAAATGGCTTCTTTTCCAGAATTCACTCTCCAAGTACCTAAAATCACAAAAGGAACGATTTAGGGCAATATTTGATCAAATAAATTCGGATTCGGCCTTAAATGACCCCCTAAAAACGGATCATTTTTCGCCTCATCAGCTAGCCCGCAAGATTATGGCTTGTGATAAAGGCAGTGGAAAAACCATAATTGGTAATCAACTCACCAAGATGTTGACTATGTCCATCAAGAGTTGGCTAGTCCAGAAGCAAACGGCTTCTGGTAAAGACAAATCAAATCCGTTTACAGCTGGTGGTTTGCTCAAAATCACATGGTTATCGGTGTACCATGGTTCTTACTTGAACTAAAACATTTGGCTACTCCAGAAGTAATGGCTTTTGGTAAAGAGATTAAAATCAATTAAATTTTCAAAATAGTTTATTGCTAGGGACTAGCAATATTTTAGTGTGGGGGATTGATGAGTGCTTAAAAACTCATCATTTTTTGTCAAATCTGAACTGCAAAACATACAAAAACACTCAAATATGCATCAAAATACTGAAAATATTCCAAAATTGTGTTTTATATGTTTCAGATGCAAAATGAGTAAAAACAGATGAAAAATGTACAAAGTTTGCAAAATTGGCAGTTTCAGTCCCCTAACTTTAAAAAATTGGCAAAAATAGTCTCTGGTATTAAAAATGTGGAAAATTATCATTCAAGGCCCCTGTATTATTCAAAGTTATCAAAATTGGTCCTTGGGTAAAACTTTTCATCAAATGTCAAGATTAGTCCCTGAAGTTTAAAAAATGTCAAAAATGACCCCTAGAGTTTTAAAATTTGGAAAATATAAACTTGGGTCCTTGGGATATTTTAACATGGCAAGATTGGTCCTTGGAATATTTTAGGATGTTTGCAAATCAGGCCCTCAATCTTTCAGCAAATTACACATTTGGTCCTTATGGTTTTATTAGCCAAAATAAACAAACAAACCAAAACAAATCCAAACCAAATAAAAGCCCACCCAATACCCTGGGCCCAAACCTCCCAAGCCCATAACACACTCCCCCGTTTTCGAAATTACCCTAGTCACCACCCTAGTCAAACACCCTCTCCCTTGCTACTGTTCATCACCCCTAATCCCACCATTAATACCCCAATATCCCGGGCACTTTGCCCCCTCCACTTGCCTCCACAGCCTCTCCACCACCTCCATAGCCACCCCTTGTCCCCCCAGTACAACCCCAACATTAAATTGCTCACCTGCCCACCTAACCCACTCAAAAACTACCAAATCACCTTTCCCGCCAAAACGAATTTCAAAGGCTGTGATCAAATTGAGCTTATCCAACGGTTCACAAGAGAGGGGGATTGAAAGAGAAGGTATCCAGGGCCTATAAAAGTCAAAAAAGGAGATGGAAGAATAGTTAGTAGTTAGTTTTTATTTTCTTAGTATAATTTAGGTCGAATGTAGTTTTAACTCATGTAATATTTCTAATTCAGTGTTGTAATCTCTTTGTCAGTAGTTAGTGTAACTTTTTAACAAAAGAAATTAAGGTTTTCTTTAAAATTCCTTTGCAGTTAATTTGCAATTTTAGCTTAAAAACTCATGTGTGCTCAAAAGCTTCCATAAGCTTCATTACCTGTTCACTAAGCTTATTTAAGCTAATTATAGCTTGTTGTGAACATCAGTTGTGGTAAAACATCATTTTATTGCAAAAAATTCCATAAGTCAACAAAAGTCAACAGAGGATCAAAAGTGGGGTGAGGTGATTAAGAAAGGAATTGGTGGTTGAATTTCTTATGAGCTTTATGCTTCTGAGTCAGGGTTTGTCTCTTTAATTTTCATCAATGACCACTCCTTTGGTTTACATAATAGTTTCAATTATCAAATTGTTCTTTTGCTTATTGTTGTGCTTGTTTCTTGTTCAAAATAGTTTGCAATTGATCAACATAAGTTTATACCACCAGTTAGCTTCAGTAGGATCCCTTAGTTCACCATTTGCTTCACAAAAAACTCCAAACAGTACCCAATAAGGGGTGTTTGGTTTTGCTTGGTTTCAACTGTCTTAATGGTTAATTGGTTTGTTTCTTTGCACAACTAGACTTCTTAGGTCATAATTGAACTGAGTAAACCAATAAACTTGTCCCCTTACTATAGAAAGTCAAAATATCATGTAAACCTCAATTAGGCAGTCACTGTTGGGTCTTTAGAGAGTACTTTCACACCTTTAGCTATAAATCTTACTCTTATTACTTAAATTAGACCTAATATACCTTATTACAACTTATTTAACCAGTAGCATCTATTAGAAGTTCATTAAAGTCAAAGTAGGATATAATTTCAAAAAGTCAAAAATTCCATTTGTGTAGAAAAGTCAGTTTTTGCAAGAATTTTCTAGATTTTTGTGCTTGGATTTAGGATTTGAAATTTTCACATGTCATAGTGTACCACCTTAGCTTTAGGAATTAGGTCTCAGTATATTTTTTCAAATTTTTGTCTGGATTCTATGAAGCCTCAAAGTGGGCTGCAGGCGGATTGACCTCCCCTGCAGCACCACCTTAGTCCAACACCCCAACTTTCAATGCCTCCCCTGCCTTACATAGTGGGCCCCACACCTTGAACTTTGGCTTATTTGTAAGCCAATAAGCTAAACTTCAAGGTCCTTGGCTTATTTTCAAGGTTAGACCTCATTTACTTAGGCTGCAAGGTCCCTTTTGTTTGTCCCATTTATGAGTGGCCCATGGTTCATTTGGATTTGCTTATCAGCTTATTGGCTTATCCTGTGCCAATTCCTTGTTGCTTCAGCTTCATTATAAGCCATCTCACTTGTTCTCACCTAAATCCACCCCTAGGATAAGCTGACAGCTTAGTTAGAGCTTTTTCAAGCTTAGTTTGACCAAAAGTCAAACTGTCAAGCTAATAAGCACTTATAGTGCTTATTTCTGTGTTCAAAGCTAGTTGTTTTTACAAAAGTTTCATATTTTAAGTATTTAAATAGTTTTATAAAAACAAAATCAAGAAAAACCAAATTTAAAATAAGTGATAGTTTCTATTTACTTTTATTTATCTTTTTAACTTTCCTTTTTAGATTTTTACTAAGTAACTTGCATTTTTATATTTTTCTTAAATTTCTTTTATGTTAAAGTAGTTTTAGTAATTTTCTCAGAATTTTATATTGTCTTTTGGTATTTATTAGATTTAATATTAGTTTTAGTAATAATTAATTAATAATTAACTATTAAATAGCATAATTAGTTTTTATAAAGTAATACCTAGTTTTTATATTTTTTCTAGCTTTTATATGTTATAAAGTAATTTTAGGAATTTTTCTAGAATTACTACTGTTCATTTTCTAATTTTCTTAATTAAATTAGTTAAATTAGATATTAATTAATAAATAAATAAATAATTAGTAAAATAGTCTAAATATAATTTTTACAAACTTTTTATAATTTTTTAGGATTCCTGTGATGGTTAATTAGATTTCTAAAAATTTTCTTAATTTTCTAAGTCTTTTTAGTATTTTTAATAATTTTAATTAATTTAATTAGGTAATTAATATTTAATTAGCAATTAATTAATATAAAATCCCCAAAAAGACAAAAATAGATATTTTTAAATTTAAAACTTATTTTTAGTTATTTTATAATTTTAGAAATTTAATTTTTGTTTTTCTAGTATTAAATTAATATTATATAGTATTTAAGTTATTTAAATATTGATAATTAGTATTAAATAGTATTTGATTAATATTAAATAATTAATTTGTGTAAAAATAAATTTTCTTTTTCTAAAAATTTTCTTTCAACCTTAGGTTTGTAAAAAAGTCATTTTCACCCCCTGTGGGTTTTCAGATTTCAGTTTTCACTTTTTATTTTGTAAGTTTACGTTAATTTAAATGTAAACGTACGCGTTTTTAGATTTTAAACGTTTTTTAGTATCTAACTTTCACGTAACCTTTCAGATAGCTTATTTAAGCTATTTCTTCGTATATTCCTTAGATCAATCAATCACAAACCCCTTTTCTGTCCAAATTCACCCGATCACAAACACTGTTTGATTACCATCACGCCTCGTCGGAATATAACGACCCGGGGAAACCCTATACTTCCACGGAGATTGACTCTAGGCTGTTTGACCTAGTTGACCATCGTTTGGTCAATTTAGGTTGACCGTTTGGAGCCAATCATACATTTAAGTGGGGTGTAACAAATTCTTCCTTTAAGTAAGATGCTTAAAGGTAGAAACAAAAAGATAGGCTCGGAGGGGTGTACTAGGGGTTTCATGTACTAAAAATGAGTACATCGCTAAGGGTGTGGGAAAATTAATTGACTTAACTAGCCAAGTAATATGACTTAAATGGTCAAGTAATTATGCTACGGGTTTAACACATGGGTGATCCTAATGCCTCTTATCATGTAGTAAATCCTACTACACGAATGTAGTCTCACTAGCGGTCTCGGGATGCATCACTAACGCAAGTTCTAGAATCTAAATGCTACCGGTACACTCATAAGTACTAATAGTAAATGTTTTTCCTATCAAATCTAAAGGCGAACCTCACATATTTGGGTGGAAAATTTTTCTGAATAGTACGGTTTGTGCTAGTCATACGACTCCTATCCATGAGATGCTTGCTAAGGCTAAAGTTTCACTCCTAAATGTTGTAAAAATTTTAAATTTGGCGCTAAAATTACACTAACAAGTATTTCTCTTAGTTTTATTACACACCTACCATCAAACAAACAAACTCAAGTGAAAGTGTATCCTATAAGGTATCATCATTCTACCCTCCCCTTACACTTAGGATGAACATTGTCCCAATGTTCAATTAAAGAATGTAAAAGTAAAACAGGTAAAAGAATGAAATCAAATACTCCTCTGATTCGTTCGGTGTGGATAGTGCGGTAACAAGGTTAGATCTTCCTCCAAGAAAATGAACAATCAAAGCTTCCCTTCCAAAATATAAATCATCTTCTTGTCATACATAACCTGTTAAACCTGAGAAAACAAACAAGGCAACCTCGTGTAAAATCGGTGGCAATCTATATATACTAATAAATCTTAGAAAACAAAGTAAGATATAATGCTTGTGGAACGAATGGTTGCAGATTTCCTAGAGTTTATTAAACTAAAGAATTAACAAAAACTTTAAGACTCCGTTAGAAAAACAAAACTTGCAAAATTTCCAGAATTTTACACATGACACTGTCAGGAATTTCTTCCTGACGCCGTCAGAAGTGATCTGTAGAAATCCTTACGTTAAGTTTCCGGAAAAATTTCTGGAAAACTTATGTCTTACTTCCTAGAAAATCCTGCAAAACATCATTATGACTCGATACAAGCATTTGACTCTAACAAATATGACTATACATGTCCATTTAATATTGTGGAGAATCATGATCAATTTTTATTCTCAAAAACATATTTGGGGTTTCCCCTTACATTTATTTTTTGCGAAATACCTTTGGATGAAGTTAAGACAAAGCCAAACGACAAAATAAAGTATTTTCACCATTTTAGTTTGAAACATGATCTACCAACAATAAAAATAAAGCATGCATACGAAAATAAATAACAATCAAACAAATAAAAATCACACAAAGCATGGGTTGCCTCCCAAGAAGCGCTTTTCTTTATTTACGAGTCTTGTAGCTAGAGTCAAGGTCACGGGTTATTACGTGATATGGGTGAGTTCCTCTTTGAGGACATCTTTGAGATCAAACTTAGGTTTCAACTTCCTATCGGTTTTCTTAGTACGGTATGACCTTTCAAACTTTTCTCCATCCGGATCATACAAAATCATCTTCATATGCCATGATCCATCACCTTCCTTAGGTGGCTTGTCCCACCTCCATTTACACTTATACCCCTCTCTTTTCCACTTGTTCACCTCTATGTTAATAGGCATTACGCTTAAGAACTCAATCATTTTCCTAAAGACTAGGGGGTCCTCAAAAGGGTCTAGCTCTTCATCTCTAGCTATGAGTTGTTCCACCGAATGTGTTTTATCGATGAAATCTTTTTCTAGATAGAATGGGCGTTGAGATCCTATAAAATTTCTTTCTATCCAAGGTCCATATCTAGATGGTCTCCTATTCATCTCTACCCAATGTGGTGTCGGTTTATCCTGACAATCGTAGCTATGTTTCTTAACATCATATATCGACCAAGTATCGCCCTCACCTACCGCTATCTTAGACTCCTTACAATCTATCATGGCACTAGCGGTTTCTAAAAATACTCTTCCTACTAATAATGGGCATGTAGTATCACTAACCATATCTAGGACGTGAAAATCCGCTAAAATAGTCAACTTCCCTACGTGAACAACTACATCCTTGATCATCCCAACATGGTGGGCAATACTCCCATCCACTAGACCAATTAATACCTCCGTCTCCTCTAACTTTCCTAGCTTGAGAGTGGTGAAAAGGGATAAGGGAATCAAGTTGAGGCTTGACCCTAAATCGGCTAGTGTGTCGAAAGCTTCGGATCTTCCTATCTTACAAGGCAAAACAAATATACCCGGATCATCAAGCTTTTTAGGCAACTTGTTTTGAACGAAGGGAGTCCCATTTTTACCTAGTTTAAATTTCTCATATTTTTCTAGGAGGGCACTATAGTAGGGAGCACGGGTTAAGACATCAATGACGGGACGTTCAAGGTGAAGCTCCTTGAATTCACCTTCAAGGTCTTGTGTAAGAGGTGTTTCAACTATGCTTTTGACCAGTTTGATATCGGGTGTTTCATTTGATTGGTCCTTTTGAAGAATTTTGTTTTGCTTGAAACACGTGCTCATGGATTTAACCGAGTAGTAATGCGGACAAGAAGTGGGTGACGAAACTGATGATATGGAATTAACGCTTAGTTTCAGGTTCTTGACCGTGTCGCTTGGGAGTGCTCCCATTTCTCGGTCATTGAGAACTTTCAACAATGTGTCAATTTTGGTGGTCATCTCGCTTTGCTTATGTTTGAAATCGGCTTCGAACTTAGATATGCGAGCTTCTTGAGATGCCATAAACTTGGACATCTATCCTTCAAGATTGTTGGTACTGCCATATTTATTGGAAGGATTGTTGTTGAAAGTACGGTTGGAGAGTGGACCGTTTGGTTGGTAACGATTAGGCGGATTGGAAGAATTCTTTTGGTTTTGTTTCCACCTAAGGTTCGGATGATTTTTCCAAGAAGGGTTGTAGGAATCACCGTAAGGGTTTGGCTCGGGTTTGAAAGTGTACCACTTATCTCCCGGTTCATCGGTACGCGCGGATGCGTAGTCAGCAAAAGCTGTTCCGGGGAGTTCCACGCAATCACGAGTGTCATGGGGACAACTACATAATTCGCATGAAGAAGTGATTTTGTTCACTTGGCTTGAAGGCTTAGGAGCTTCGTAAGATTTCATGAGAAACTTGACTTGGTCCTCAAGTTCCATGATCCTACGGTCGGGAGTGCTAGAATTGTTCGAAGGCAAGGATATTGCCTTGACCGTTTTGTTTAAATCACGGGGATCATTCCAACTTTCGTTGTCATAGAGAGCAAGATCTTCTATGAGTTCCCATGATTCTTCCGCACTTAGATCACGTAGCTTACCACCGACCGATTGGTCAATGGTTCGCCTTGTGGAGAGATCGATATGGTCATAGAAGATTTGGACTTGGAGCCAAAGATCTATGCCATGATGTGGGACTTTTTGGAGTAAGTCCTTGAAACGAGTCCATGCTTCATATAGAGTTTCACCTTGACGTTATTGGAACATCACGATATCATTTCTAAGCTTAGTAGTTCTCCCCGGTGGGAAAAATTGAGCAAGGAAACGAGTGGTGAGATCATCCCATGAGGTAATGGATCCCGCGGGTAAACGTTCAAGCCATTGACTAGCTTGATCACATAGAGAGAATTGGAATAGGCGTAATCGGGTTGACTCTCTAGTTGTAACATCAAGGTCTATAGAATCTACGATTTTAAGGAAGTCCTTGAGATGTTGATTAGGATCTTCGGAACGAAGTCCATGGAATGCACATCCGCTTTGCACCAACCGGATGGTGTCGGATCGCAAGGGAGACACATTGGCTCCTTGGGTGAGCTCAATAGCGTTTCGATAGCCTTGATGGCTAGGTCGGGAATACTCTCCTAGGGTTCGGGGCCTAAGAGGTTGGTTTGCTAGTGGTGGGTTTTGTGGGTGGTCTTGTTGTGGTGGGTTGATGGGTTCAAAGATGTTACCACCTTCCATGATGTCGGATGGTAAAAGTTACGAACAAAGACACGAAGAAATAGATAGACTAAAGAAAACCTAAAAAATAAAAATAAAATCTTACTGGAAAGGAATCTAGCAAGTAGACCTAATAAAAAGAAATTTTAACCTAGACAATAACTATTCCCCGGGCTGCGGCGCCAAAAACTTGATACGTGGGAATTGCACCAGGCTTTACCTCTCGAGGGATCTCGAGAAGCTTACAACCCCCACCAGGCAGTGTACCTGATCATTGTAGTATAGTATAGTGACAAGTACCGGGGGATTAATCGTTCAACTCAGGAATAGTGTCACTAGGATTAGAAAGCCTAAAAACTAGGTTTAGAGGTGAGGGATGATTCTTTTTATATTTTTATATTTTTATAAAAAGCAATTAAAAATCTCGGGTTTTGAAAGAGTGGGCGGAATTAGTTGCTAGTCAACTAACCCAATAACTAAGATGCAATCAAAATAAAATAACAAAAATGTAAATAAAGCTAATTACTAATGTGGTGTGAACAATAAATGGGAAAATTGTGTTTACTTAGATTTCATTACTCCCTAGATATCTTTTACAGGTTGATAGTTTGTTAAAGTTGCGTGGATGATGGGTTATATTCCTTTATACCAGTCGTGGGGTGGCGTACGTACTTCCCCATCTCTATAAGCTCCTACTTCACTCCTATGCCGAGCCTGCAAGAAGCTCCTAACATGGGATCACTAGAATTCGCTCATGCATTAAATACAACCATAAAAACCTTAGTACGCATTGGTTCATGTTTCTTAAGACGTTCAAGCAAGTTACACTATGGAAGTCTGCCAGTTTTCTTAAGCCTAACGTTGAAATCATTCATCCATTACAACTATAAACAAGCAATCAACCTATAATCAACATCTAGGTTTCACTACATCTAAGCAAACACACAAGAGATCTAGCCTAGCATGTTAAAATCAAGACAAGCGTAAGATATATTCAAACAAGACATAGACATATTGAATGAATTGAAAGGATACTTATCTTAATTGAACATGAAAGGATTCAAGGGGTGAAAACCCTTGAAAATACTGTAAAAGTTGTGCTAGGGTTTATTCAAGTCGTCCCTAAAATTGTCCTCTCCCTTGAATGAAAATTACAAACACTATATATAGATTTTCTAAGGTGACGGCGTCAAGAAGAAAATTCTGACGCCGTCAACCCGCCGCCCATAATAAAATCGGTTTGCCTAGATCCAGATCTGACGCCGTCATGTGTAATGTTGTTCTGGGCCGTCATCACTTTTACTCTTGACGGCCATGCTTTGACGCCGTCACATTTCTACTGGACCGTCACCACTTTTGCTCTTGACACCGTCATCAAAATGCTCTTGACGCCGTCAGGTACTGTTCCCAGCAAGGAAAATTAAGACTTTGCCGTTTTTTTCACTTTTATGCTCCAAAAACGTCCAAAATGCTTCCTTTTCCAGAATTCACTCCAAAAGTACCTAAAATCACAAAAGGAACGATTTAGGGCAATATTTGATCAAATAAATTCAAATTCCGGCTTAAATGACCCCCTAAAAACGGACCATTTTTCACCTCATCAAAGAGAATGATATTACTGTTGGCCACTCGATGAATTATTTGATATAAATACGGTCGTGACTGGAGTAGAGGTTAAATTGTTGTTGTAACTTACTTTGGTATATCAACTAATTCGTGATCAAGAAACATATGTTAGTGATTTGAGAATGCTTAATCCATGTCTCAAATTAACATATATCAGAAAAAAGGGATAAGAGTATTACTAAAACCAAAAATCATTAAGAGTTAATGATGATTGGTTGGTTCTATCAACAGACGGACAAGTCGTGTATTTATTGGATGCAAGCAGGATCATTGGTAGATGCTTGTTTTGCTCAGTATTTAATTACTAGACGTTATAGAATGTCCAAGTGGGAGTTTTTAGGATTATGTGCATGATATAACAGGAATTAAATACTGTCATTAATATATGATTCATCGGGGGCACACATAATAGTTCGAGATTTTAGTTTTATATATTTATCGTAAATATATAAGTGATCCATTAAACGAATGAGAGTCGAGCTTAATTAATTGGGTTAAATAAGTTTAAGGGAGAACGGGCCAGGAAGTCCAACAATGGGGCGTGAACTCCTTGTGGGTCCCACGTGGAGGCCGGCCACCATAGATGTGGACCGGGCTGGGCTTTGGTCGATCTTTGGCTTGATTAAAAAGATAATCATCTTTTTAAATCAAGTCATTTTCTTGTTATTTATATATTTGGTAATTATCACATTTTGAATTTTGTAATTATCTCTTAAGCCTTATAAATACAAAGATAATTATAGAATTCATTATTTGTTACCATAACCGTGAGAAGTTAATTTTAAGCTTTACGTTCCATGTTAATCTCCCATGCAAACAAACAGGTATGCAATTTCTGTAGTTTTATTTTGATTAGCTATAAACGTATATGGATCCTGGCTCATGGAAAACTCTGGCAGGATTATTCTTCGCTGCATGTTTTCATGTCTTATTGTTATGAATTTCTTTTGATTTCTACCTACTGTTTTCAATCACTAACAACAACAGAATATCTTTAAGGGTTTTGGTCTTACAATAGCAAAGAACCTTTTCAAATGCACCAATTTTGTACATGAACTATTTTTCATTCCACTTAATGTAATATACTTTCATGTTTTGTGTTAATTTGTACCATTAAACTTGTTTAACGAAACAAAATTCATTAATGCCATATGTACATGCCACTTGGAATTCCACTAACCTAAACTCATTTATACCACTTACTCATTTACAAGATCTTGTTCTTGACCAATTCGCACTAGTATAAAACCCTAACCCTAACCAAGTTAACCCAAATTATGTGAGTTGTGTAGGTATAATTTGTACCATTAATTGGAACAAAAAATTGTTCACGTATCAAATCGGTCCATTTGAAAAAGTTCTACAACCAAAACCTAAACATGAAATATGCCACGTAGTTTTTTTTGCTGGTTTTATTAAGATTTAACCGGTATCCTGTATACATTGGTGCAAATTAGCACAAAACATGAAATCTTGTTACATTAAATGGAATGGAAAATAGTTCATGTACATAATCGGTACATTTTAAAAAATTCATTGCTATTGTACCGCCAGAACCCTATCTTTTACATTGTAACATCTTTAATTTAGTTGCATGGTTCCATTTTTAAATTTTGTTTCTTTCTCCATCATTTTCTTTTGTACAAGTTTATTCATGTTAATCTTTATTCATCTCCAATTACTTGAAGATGAATTATAGATGATGAATCGTAGGTTGGTCACCGAAACACACCCTTGATGTAATAGATGGGTTCACCATATTGTTTTGTGACTTTTGTTTATGTTGTTGTTCTTCATTTTGACCAAGTCAAAGCTTTGATACCGCCTATAATAAACCAAACAACATAACTTGTATTGAAGCATTAATTCATTTCTATTTCCATTCTACCATAGTATCAAACATATACTGATTGCGAATCATGTTAACAAACCAAACTCACCCGGTACACATTTTTGGTATTAGTTTCCTTGATTATTTATACTATTTTCGCATTTCTTAACAGCATGTCTAAAACTTTTATTAATTTCCTTGATTATTTTATGGCAATTTTAAACTTTTTAACAACATGCGTAGAAACTCTGTGTGTTTCGTTGGGTATATTGGTGGGTGTTGAAGTAAAAATATGCTGCTTACTCCAAACAAGCGAAATATCCTCCTAGTGACAAGCGTTAGCCTCACCTTGAGTTTTATCCCAAGACCAAGCTCCAGCGTGAGAGTAAATTTTTGATATAAAGAGTGATAAGGGGGAGTAAATATAAGTGAGAAAAGTTGACCTAGAGTGAGAAATCTTGCCCTTTATATTTCTTATTAGATAGTCACATGTGAGACTATGACATTTTTGGACTAACTAGCCGTTATTTTGGCTTGGCCTGGCCGAAGTTATTTGGTTTGGTCGAAGTGATTCAATCTAGGACGTTTGGTAGTTATATGATTGGTTCGGCGTGGGCCATTCGGCCATATACGCCAACAGTGGGATTTCATGGCATTTGCATTTTAAATTCTTTGAGTGTCTGGTATAGCCAAATGCATGATATTAAAATTTCATAAATTGGCAAAATAAAGCAAATTAGAATTCTTTCAAAAAGTGATTTGAATTTTAATTTACTTAGAAATGCTTTTCTTTTATAAGTGACCAAAATACTATTTTTACATTTTTTTTTTCCTTTTTTATTTATTTATTTATTTTAATCAAAGTAAATCCATGACTTATTAAAAAGACTGGAATAATAAACATTAGAACAAATTTCAAAATACTATAAATTTCTGTTAACTAAACACGTAAAAATATTTTAAATTTCGAATTCTAAATCCTCAAAAATTAAAAATTTTCAATTTTAAAACCAGGAACTAAACGCCACCTTACTTGTATTGTTTACTTTATCATTTCCTTTTTGAGCCACTCCAAAAGTATTGATGGCGTGGCACTTGATGCTTTTACATTCATTTGCTTTCCACTTTGCAACTTTCTTTGATTTCTAAAGTCTCACTCACCTTTCCTTGTTATTTTCATTTTGTGTATCAGCATATAAGAAATACACAACGTCAAGCCGTTATAGCTGCCAAGGTTCTAAAAATCGGTAGCGGTAGCTGGTTATCGCTTAGCGATTAATCGGAAAGGATTTTCTAAATATAAAATTATAAATTTTTGAAATATATGCTCGATTTGGCCGATCTAGCCATTTTTTTCTCTTCTGATTTGGCGGATTTATGCCTGATTTGACGATTTCTATCCTTAACCGATTAGGCCGGTTTATCTGATTTTTGTCCAATTAGGCTGATTTATGCCAAATTTTGCCGATTTTTATCCGATTAATCGGTATGTTGACCAATTTTTAACCAAGCCGATTAATAAGACCGATTAGTGAAAATCGAGGTGGTTAATACCGCCTAGCGATTAATCGGCCGCCTAGGCCGATTTTTGCAACACTGATAGTTGCACAAAAGCCATTATAGCTGTGCATGGTACCAAAGATGGTGCTATAGCCGCGTCATGTCCTCCTTGCTATGGCCGTTGCGGTGGTTTTCCAATTTCCCTTTTTTCTGTATTCAAATAAAATGTGTGTATTTGAGTTTATCTTCGCTCTGTGTGTTTTTGCACATGTTTGTTGTGTGTGTTTCGTGAAAGGATGATTTATTTATTTATTTTTATTATTATTATTTTTTGTTAGCTTTGTTGGTTTTGCTTTTCTCCTTTTCATTTTTAGTCCGTGGTAGTCCTTTTCTCACACTGTTAGTCCTTGATGGGTTAACATCGACATTCCTTTAATTTGTTTCCTTACATTATTGGTTCGTAAAATGTATTAAATTTGGTTTATATTATGTAATTTTTATTTTTATTTTAGTGTGATTGTTTAGAAACAAAAATAAAAAAGACAAAAATATCTTGAACCATAGGAACCTATAACATGTTAGAAGGAAGGACATTTTTCAGTGTTTTGTGTTATAAGCAAGTCATAGAACAAAAGGTGATGTGGTGAGTTCTATAAGACGCCTATAACACTCTACACTTAGCACTCTTGCAGTTGTGTTATGGGGTGTGTTACCCGCTTCACCACGTCATATTTTGTCCTATAACATTCCCATAACACACGATCAAAATAACACCCTCCCTAGTATAAGTCAAGTTATAGTTACAAGAGACCCACAAATTTTATTTAATTTACACTAAAAAACACAATGGCGCTTGTTGTAGTATTAGCGAAGACCCTATGACACAAAAGGGTGGTACAACTATATCGGGTATAGGAGCAAACTATATGAACCAAAATCCTACGAGATTGTGCTATAACACACTACACCCATGTCTCTAACGGGACAAGGTGCAATGCATGTTATATGGTGGGTAATCCAATTGCCACGTCAAATTTTACCTTATAACACAAAACAAAAAAAACACCCTCCCAAAAACATTCTTATAACACCTTACACCCCACAAAAAATCTCACTTGCTCCACTTTTACACTAAAAAGAATAATAAAAAATACCAGTAACCTCCGTTATGCACATGGCAAATGCACCTATAACACATATAGCGTTGCGTTATAGCGCCTTTATAGGTACCAAAAATGCCCTATAACATGACCTATAAGGCTATAACCACTGCACCATGTGCTTTAATAAATGTATGTTGTTATAATATGCTCTTTATTTTATAAAAAAACAACCCTTCTCTAATAAGCCCATACAAGCTCATAGTTGATAGTTGATACAGTAATAAAATAGTGATGCTTGTATAACTGTATTGTATGTTCAATCTCATACACACAGAAAACCGCTACCTCATGTTGTCATAGAAAAAGAAACAGATAAGTATATCTAACTGGTCTTGAAATAGCAATTGCGCTGAGCCGCCGAGACAATGTACTAATATTTTTTGGATAAGCATGCATCTATTTTCGAATACTTGCTGTCTAATTATAAGATCATCTTTCTCTTAAGCCAGTTTAGTTTTACGCACACAAATATACCTACGTCCTATGATAATGGGAATCATAATGAGTGAAGGCACAAAAACATAAATAAACATTTGGATTGTCCAGCAAAACAAGAAGTTATAATTTTGAAGCAAACCTACAGAAAGAAAATACTTATGCAGTTATAGTTTAAGGAAACAACTGTACCAAATACCCTGCAAGCAATTAATGTTTATAAGAGATTGGCAGGCAGAAATCAGAAGCAGATCAAAGGTGCAGCAATTAATCATCTATCTTGTGAGCATGGTACGCAGATTAACCAATCACCTTAGTCGCATTTCTCTACTCGTCATCCATGGGGTGCCTCGTCATCATCATCATGAACCTTGCTCTCCTTGCACTTTCAGGCGATCTGTTCCACGGTTCATCATCCTGAGTAGACCTCTTGCGTACTCTCACCTTACTACTAGATCCAGCTGCATCACCATGATCCGAGCTGGTGCTGGTTTTGTTAACGGCCACATGAGAATCAACCTCTGAAAGCCCATTCTCTAATGCCCTCACCAAGTTCTGAAAGTATGAACGAGTCACATCAGTCAAACCGGTTAACTTTATCCTAAAACTATTGAAGATAACCTTAGTAGTTGCTTCTTCATCCTCTTTTTTAATATAAATTTGTAGATCCTTTTCTGCACAAAGATGAAGCCTTTCTAACCCAACCTCTGCTTCACCTTGCAAAAACTCAAAAAAAGCTTTTTTCTCCTTTTCTTTTTCGGGTATGTAAAATCCATACGCATAGGTCCATTTTAGCATTCGCCTGCATTCAACTATCTGTAACCAAGCATCTGTAATGAACTGTAACTGTGTTTCCGGCATATCATAATTCGAACTAAGTATCTTGAGATCAACTGTTTCAATCTTGTGAAGATCAGAAAGAGCTTTTTTCCTCGACTTTTCATTTGCAGCCCAACGTTCATAGTAATGTGTGTATCTCTGAATCGCTTTTTTGGCTAAATCACGTTGTTGTTCATCTTTATTAACTTTACCCCCTTCTAATTTATAACTATTACAAGTTCTACTAGCATGTTCCCTCCAAGGACCAAGACACAACCAACAGAACTCATGTAAGCAAGGCTTTCTACACGTCATATGCATACAACCATCATTTTTCTCAATCGACTTTTTGCACTTAGGACAAGGCTTCGTGTACGCTAGAATCCAAGTAGTATTTTCAGCTTCAGCTGTATTCTTCAACACCCATTTACCAACAGTTTCGCAATCTAAAGGACTATGAGCGTCCTCCATACACTTCCAACAGAATACATACTTACAGTTACAAGTAACATCATAACTATCATCCTCAAAATTATCATCATATTCAACAGCATAATCACATCCAGGACCAGGACACCACTTAATCATCTTCTGACTACTCTCCACATAAGACCTAAGCCAAAACCCATCATATTTTTTCTTCTCCTCACCCTCAGCTAAAACATTAACCATATCAGGGCCAACAGCAGCCTCACAAGACGGTTCAGGACATTTTAAATTCAAACATCCCGAACCATCATTAATAGCAGTATTAACAAAACTTTTCCAACACACCTTACAAAAAACATGACCACACCCACAATTCGCAGTATCCTTAACCATAACAGAATCAAAACAAATACCGCAATTAACTTGACTTTCATCATTTTTAGGAAACTTAACATCGTGATCAACATCTAACATACCAATCAATTCCCTAACTTTAACATCATCTCCAAACCAAGCTTCGTGAACATTAGTAGCACACCAATTATATTTCAACAAAAGCATGCAAGCCTCATCTTTCGATATCGATAAAACAGAAGTTACCTTTTTAATTTCATCTTTTTGACCTTCAATCAGTTTATCTTCTTTCAGAATAACGTAACTTTTTTCATTGCTTGCTTTCTTATCATCGATCGGAACATCGTCATTCTCAACATCATCATCATCATCACCGATGCTGCAATCGTCATGGATGATGTCATCGGAATCGTACGGATCATCATAAGTTTGATCAGCATGATGATCATCTTCATCCGAAGAAATATCAATTAAAACACGATCATCGTTGGAACCCATGATTAATTATGAAGAATTGATAAGTTATGCTTATGATTGAGAATAATTGAGCATCGATGAAGTGAAATTTGATTAGGGTTTAACAGGATTGACGAAAGATACCGAAATTTGGGGATTTTTGTTGTGGATTAATGTAACTCACAAGGATTTAGTATATATCCCTCCGAAAAAGTAAATTTACCCATATGTTCCTTCAAGATGCTAAAAGTTGTAATATGTAAATTTACTTGTAATTTCCTTAAAGTTTTTCTTTTAATATGTAAATTTACTTGTATGTTCCTAAAAGATTTTTTATAGTATATTTTTGTGAAATGATATATGAACTGAAAAGTGGACCTAATTGTTAACCTAAAAATATGTGGCATGATAACTATCTCAGAAATATAAACGTAAATGTAATCGTACGAAATTAAAAACGTACATGTACGAAATTAAAAATCTTTATTCATAAATTAAAACATTAAATAGATTATTAAAAACTTAAACCCACAGAATTAAAACATTACATAGATTATTAATTAAGTCTACAGAATTAAACCATTACATAGATTATTAAAAACTTAAACATACAGGATAAAATACATAAACTAAAGTTCAAAACCCCACTTTGCTTTGATCTCCGGCCTTGTCTCTTCTATGACCCTGACGTGCATTCCCAGTCAAGTGATCATATGATTGCATATAAAACATTAAGTCCTTTTGTTTTGCTTTATATTCCTGCATTTCCACCTCCATTTTTTTTAGAACGACACTACACTTGAAATCCGACCCCCGAGTTAAACCATCTAAACACGCAGGGCCCGGGACCCGAACCACTAGGAGAGACCTGCGAAGGGAAACCCCTAGAACTCATGGCTTCGCACTAGGAGGAAGATCCGGATTTTCTTTGTCACTTGCGAGACTCGAACCCGGGTAAAACCTCCCTTTTTTATCTCCAAAAATTTAGCGCGTTCTTTCTTCTTCATTTCCATGGCACGTTCATTCTGCTGTGTCAGCTCGAAGATCATCATCCTAGCCAATGCTTCGTCATTCATATTGCTGACATTCCCGACGATCCCGCCCCTTTCTTCTTCGCTGCTTTAGCTTTGTCCCTGCCTTCTGGTCGTCTCTCTTCCTACACCTCATCTTCCTCGTCGTCTCTAGCATCATTATTCAGATTAAAACTAGCATCCCCAGACTCTGAGTTGAATGAACTAGACCAGATGACTTGTATCTCTTGGACACTAATCCTACTCGAATATTTTCTTCAAAGTTTGGAACTTCAACGTCATTCCATTTCGCACACTTTCTTAAAGCCTCCCAACAATGATGAAGCGTAAACTGTACTCTATATTCAGCTTCATAGTTAAGCATTTTCGTGTTTTAGTAATCTTCGTCTCCGGCTCCACTTATCGGCGTCATACGCTTGAGGTTATTGTACACTCCACAAAACCGAGCCACGTTCGGGCTCACCATCTTCCATTTCCCGTTCACTATGTCGTACGTTCGACGACCGTATGTCTTTGTTTTGCACTCCATGTATTTTATAACATCATTCCAAAATCCCGCCCCCTCCTCGCGTTACCCATGGCGATATTTTCTGATTCATTTACAAAACCTTTGCACAACGTAATTTCTTCCTCAGTGGTCCATGGAATGCACCGGGATGGTGCTTCCTTGTTTTGAGTTGTCCTCTTTCTGAGTCTCTTAGGTTTCGGTTTGGCCGATGTTGGTCCTTGGGGTATGACTTCGACGAGAGAGTCCTCATGAGATGTGTTTTCATAAAAACTGTCATCAAATGTAGGCTCGTACATGTCTTCATTTGAAAATAAAGAAATGGGAATCATGGGTCATTCTGATGACGAACCCACCCATAAGGGTTTGTGACAGATAGTTGGGGTAATCAAATACGAACGCGTTTAGTTGTGAGGAGAATTGGCTAAACGCGTTTGTTTGTAAGTATTGAGAAAAGTTTGGTTCTAGGAGTGAGGTTCGGTATGTTAGGTTTGGTTAAGGATAGTATGGTTGTGGTCAGAAGTTAGCTTATTGGTTTATTGTCGAATATTTCCGAGAACCAATGTTCCATCAGGTGTCGGGGGAGTGCCCTAGCTAGTTCTTCGTTGTCGACATTTGATGTTACAGGGAGTGTTGTCTTGAGAATTTTTTGTAGCTAAAATGAGAAGTAAATTGTTGACAGTATGAGAGTATAAAAAATGTTAAAGTTTGGTTTAAAAATTGTGAAGTTATTGGGTATTTATATGTAAAGTATTAGGTAGTCGGATTTTTTTTAATAGATTAAACGGTAACTTTTGCTTTGGGCCCCACAATAATTTGTTCTTCACAATGGTGACTGACTCACCATACATGTATATTTTCTCTTCTCTATCGCGCGTGAGCATGGTTGCTATTTTGGGAGTCACGCGTGACTGGCCATGTCACGATGCAACATTCACGACCACTCTGGTCGGCCTTATAAGTACAGTTTGAACCTACAGCCATTTAATTAAGAAGTTTTTCATAAGCTATAAAAGTTTTACGTTTGTTTAAAACTTATAGCATGGTCCCTGCGCGATGCGGCTACGTGTACATTTAATTTATATTTTTTGGCTAATTATTTATTTCATTTGTATGTTTTTTTTGGCAATATCTTTACTAATTAGTTTGTTCGTTCAGAGACTATAAGCAATGACAAAAGTTTGGTGAAACTTTGCACATAATATGTATAATTATTTGTATGTTTTTTGTGTTTTATTGAAATGTGGTTTTTAATGTATCATTGATTAGCAGATTGCATGACTTATATTATGTATTTTAATACTTGTATTTATCACTAAATGAGTGTTTTATGTGCATGTAAAAAAATGTTATACTTTTAGCTTCTTACATGTATGGTTTAATTTTTAGTTTTAAATATGTTATGACATTTAATTTTCAATTTTAAATATGTTATGACATGTTGTACTTTTAGCTTCCTTACTTATAATGTTAAATTTTAAGAAAAGTTGTGGAGGAAATTTTCAAATTTTGAGATTTTATACGGTTTTTTAATGCGAAAAAACAAAATTTTAATGCAAAATTAAAAATAAAATAAAATAAAAAATTGATGCCTAAAATATCGATTTACAAAATTTTAATACTCATATGTTGTTTTCATAATTTTTTTTTATCAAAACATTACACTTTTAGAAAGACTTACTTCACAACTTTTTTTATTCATCAATGTTCCCTCTCTTGTGAAATTTTTGGGAAGTTCCTTTAATTTTTCTGAATCTTTTTACGTTGCTCACGAATATGTGTCTTTTTAATTTGACCCTACCTTACATGAAATTATCCCTAAGTATGGGTCAAAAACTTATTTTATTAAAATATTTATTTTTAAAAGATTAGATAACTACATATTTACTTACAAGTTAAATAAACCCGTGCGTGCACTTGGTTTTTGGCTAAATCTTAAATAATGTATCTTAACATACGTCGCAATATATCTAACTTTTAATTATCCGTGCACAAAAATTGGATATTATCTAACTTTAATAATATAATTGGTTAAGAATGTAAATTTTTATCGTGACATGTTATAGTGTGTCTGGTGCATAAACGAGGTTGTTAAATAAGATTCATCTATAACATTATGTAAAATCTTGTATACTTATATAGTACTAGAAGGGTACTCACGCAATGCGGCGGCAGGTACCCTGTGATTAAATTTTGTGGTGAGTAAATGTTGTTCATTTATATCTTATTTCTAACGATAACTTTACGAAAGAATGATAATCTTTAATTAAAATAATTATAACCCCTAACAATTCAAACTAGTTGATCTCCAAATAGACGTGTGAGAGAGATATGAAATGGTTGTAGATTTATATGTTAGATGCGATTACACTTTTTTAGTAATCATTATTGATAATAACTAACTTTTAGCGGTTACAAGTATTAATATGGTGACATTTTTTTTTCTCATTAAAATCACATTTATTTCATTAATATGACAAGTTATAAGTTTTGACAAAGTAAATTACATTTATGTTTTTATGGCTTTCTTTAATAAGAAATGTTTTTGGTTTTAAGAATTTTAAAACTTCCTCATTTAGAATGTCCTAAAGGCTTTATAAAGGAGTATAGATAATACACATGTACTTGCATGTTTTTACATAAATTTCCAATTATGTGTTAATATCGATTAATATTTTGCATAGATTTTTGTTAGACGAATGATTCGAATTTGTTTAATTGGCACGTTGTTGTGATTGATGTTGTTTAGATTTAATAACTAATATCATGTTTTATACATTATGGATGTTTAATAGTATGTAATGACCCTTGAATAGCTGTTTTTCTAGATATCTTTATTTAAACTTTAAAGAGGAATTACACGCGTCGTCGATATATGTACAATTTCTTGTATTTATTTTCATGTCACAGTATCCCATGGGTTCGTGCCTTAATTTTAATATTCATATTACTGTTAATAATAATTTAGCCGTATTTAATTTTTAAACTTGTGTACGCGCGTGTTAAACTTATAAAGAGGAATAACATGAGTCGTTATTGAATGTGGATTGTAAAACAAATATTTTTCTGGACATCCTTATTTAATCTCATTAAAAAGAATAACAGGAGGTGTTCGTATACATATAATCACGTGTATTTATTCACATATCACAGTAACTCATGCTTTCATATTGACATTTAAAAATATGATATATGATTGTTATTATTAGTATTATTATTTTATTTTTTTTAATTAGAAAGTCAATGGCGTATAAAATATAGGGGTTATATATTAAATTTATAAAGTTATAAAAAACATAAAAGGACAACTTAACTAATAACGTATGTACATATGATACATTAAGTCCTCCAGACTTTGATATTACTATACAAGCCCACTAATCTAATAAGGCCCTAAAAACCTAAATAATGAACAGGCCCCCAGGCCCCATCACCACATCTCTTACCCTAAATCCTTCATATATATACCATATGATATAAGGATTGAGGGTAAGCAAGCACACATAGCTTCACTTGGTAGCCCCCATAGGCTCCTCCAACACATGAAGACAATCTCCATCATTATCTACCACATAAACCCTTCTCTTCATGCTCTCATACGAGATAAGACAAAAGCACCACATAAACCCTTCTCTTCATCCTCTCCAATGAGATGAGACGAAGGTACTCGGTCGATGCTAATGTTACCTCAACTACAGGAATATCATCCTACTCACAGGGTCCTAACCGTTCAACACAGGAAACTGAGCATCTGATCATTACCACCCGACTTATACCTGTTTCACACGTGATATGTGAACATGGCGCCATCCGTGAGACATGGCACAAACAAGCTCATTTCGCTCTTCCTTGTCTCGATCTATTGACGATGATACTCCACTTTTTCTAGGTTCTAAAATCTCTTATCTTATGCTTTTATGAACTCATTTATCATCAAAAGTATCATTTAAAAGTCGCACACCAAGTGTTTGACAAAATGCATCAATGAGCTAAAATAGTTTATTATTCATTCTTGACTATATTCATCATTATTTGGTTGAAATAATAAAACTATTACGATAAGTTATGTCCCAAACTTAAAAATAAATAAATAAATAACCGTTGCGAACCTGGCCTAGTCAAACCTGGTCAAATGCCTTTAGGCTCTGACCCCAAGCTCTAACCCTTCAGGCTCAAACCCCTTCAGGCTCCGACCCATTTAGGATCTGATGCTAACGGGCTCAGACAGCATCGGGCTCAAACGACTTAACATCGGCTCCAAGTGCCTAAAAGTAGCCTCAAATGGCTCAATATCGGCCCCAAGTGCCTAACATCATCCTCAAATGGCTCAATATCATCCCCAAGTGCCTAACATTAGTCTCAAATGGCTCAATCTCGGCCCTAAGTGCTTTATATCAGCCTCAAACGGCTTAACATCATCTCCAAGTGCCTAAAATTAGTCTCAAATGGCTCAATATCGAGCTCAAGTGCCTTATATCAGCCTCAAATGGCTTAACATCAGCGCCAAGTGCATAAAATTAGTCTAAAATGACTCAATATCATCCTCAAATGCCTTATATCAGCCTCAAACGACTTAGTCTCTGCCCCGAGCGGCCTAACATCAGGTTCAAATGCGATGAGGCCCTGACACTCTCCACAGGCTTCAAGGCCTTTAGTTTCCAATGCCATTTAGGCTCAAATGCACTTTCAAGCTCATACGTCAGCAATCGGCTATGACCCTTTCAACAAAGGTTAGTCTTGCATACCATAATCTAGACATTATACTACGATAGATTGGGGACTTACCACATGTGTACATATCGACCCAGTCCTAGCCTTTGATTTCTAGACTACACATTAACAAAATGAAATTTCCATGGCATATTAAACCCTTCTCATCATCGTGGCCTACGAGATGAGGCGAAGGTACCCATGCACCCTCTTTCCAATACATGACTCATACATAAGTGGTTGTATCGTGAGGAAGGAGGAAAGCCTACGTTGCATACAAAACTAACACATTATGATCCGAGCATCATATTATACTAGACTGAGGGGCTTGATGACCATGTATACTACAATATATACATTAAATCCTCCTGGCTTGGATATTACTATACAAGCCGACTAATGCAATAAGGGCCCAAAAACCTAAATGATGGATAGGCCCCCAGGTCCCATCACCACATCTCTTACCCTAACTCTATCCTATATATATACCATAAGATGGAAGGATTTAGGGTAAAAAAGCAGACATAACTTCATTTGGCAGCCCCTACTGCAGGCTCCTCTAACACATGGAGACCATCTCCATCCTTATCTGCCACATAAACCCTTCTCTTCATCCTCTCAAATGAGATGAGACGATGGTACTCGGTTGATGCTAGTATTACCCCGACTACAGGAATCTTTTATTTATTTACACCCTCCGTCCCATATTAAATGTCCAGTTTTGACTTTCCAAGTATTTCTTTTTCAACTTTGACCTTAAATATTTTTGCTTGTATTATATAGTATTTGATAAAAATTATACACAGTGAAAATACATTTAAAACTCAATTCATTCGTATATTTTGCATCAATTATTATATAACACAAATAAATATATTTAATGTCAAAGTTCAGAAATAAAGAATTTAAAAAGTCAAACCGGATATTTAGTATGAGATGGAGGAAGTATTATTTATTTTATTTTTTTTTCAAAATCGACACATGTGCTTTTTACCCTTTTTACTTTTTTTTGCTTAATGTAATTTTGATGGATTCAACCAAATCATTTAAGTTTTGACTTTATATTATCTAATGGGATGACTTCATTTTTCCTACATGACAAAATCGAGTTCTTCTATTGACACAATTGGAATATTTTCACAGTTTTGATTGCCCATTTATATTCTCATAGATTTGATTGTCCATTTTGTATGTGATGAGGCGAAAAATGAATCATTTTTAGGGGGTCATTTAAGCCTGAAATTGAATTTATTTGATCAAATATTGCCCTAAATCGTTTCTTTTGTGAGTTTAGGTACTTTGGGAGTGAATTCTGGAAAAGGAAGCATTTTGGACGTTTTTGGAGCATAAAAGTGAAGAAAACGGCAAAGTCTTAATTTTCCTTGCTGGGAACAGTACCTGACGGCGTCAAGAGGCTTTTCATGACGGCGTCAAGAGTAAAAGTGGTGACGGCCCAGAAGAAACGTGAAGGCGTCACCCAAGGCCATCACTTTTTAACTTGTCAAAACTTGCGCGCGGAGTAGCTGATATTGTTTTGGTCATAACTTTTGCATACAAACTCAGATTTAGGTGATTCAAAAGCCCATGCGAAGAGGACGAAGAGATCTACAATTTGGTGAAAAAATGGTCGTGACGGCGTCAAGTGTAACGGGCTGACGCCGTCAAGATGGGCCGACAGAAAACTTGCCTATAAATATAACATCATAACTTAACTTTTTGTAAGCCCTAAACCCTAAGGTCGATTCCTGGGTTTAGGTAGGTGTTTTTCCAGCAACTTAGAGGGTTTCAATCACTCCATAAACATACGACACACATGAGGTTAGAGTTGAGCCACCTAGTTGCATGTCATGGTTAGGCACTACCATAATACAAGATGAACACATAGGTGATATTGATGTGATGGAAGAGATAGTAGAAAACCCAAGCCCAATAAGTACCCCACAAGTCCTACAATCATTTGAGGCACACACACCGCCCGTGACTTACCCGGAAGAGGTATAAGAAACTTTAGGAATTCCGATGGAGGTAGAACCCTTAGACCAAGCACCACTTGAGGATATAGGTTTGAATACTTGTAGTGATAACCTTACACCTAGTTCTAGGGAATTTCCTAATGTTGATGAACCGGAACCTCAACCTTTACACAACTTTCCATCCTTAGATATACATCTAGGAGACAAAAGAGGAACCGACCCACCCATCAACCAATATTATCCGGTTAGTTTTAGGATGAAGGAAGCCATTCACTCACCCCCTTCACCTCACGTGGCATATTTCCACCCTAAGGGTGTGTATCGCTACTTCCACCTGCACTTAATTCAAAGTGTAGAGAAAACCTCCCCTATTTCCGTTAAATAAGGGTAGAGTCAGGCTCGTGACTCGAATAAAAACAAGCGCTTATTGGGAGGCAACCCAATCTTTATTTGTTTGTTTGTTTGTTTGTTTGATTTTATTTGTTTCCGTATGCATGTTTTATTTTTATTGTTTGTGGCTCATGTTTCAAAGTAAATTGTGAAAATGCTTTATTTTATTTTTAACTTCGTCTTAATTGCATATAAAGGTATTTTGCAAAAGATAAGTGTAAGGGAGATCCAAATTTGTTTATAAGAACGAAATTGAGCATGAACCACAACAATATTAAATGGACATGTGTATTAATACTTGTTAGAGTCAAATGCTTTTATCGAGTCATAATGATGTTTTGTAGGATTTTCCAGGAAGTAGGACATAAGTTTTTCCAGAAATTTTCCGAAAACTTAACATAAAGATTTCTGCAGGCCACTTCTGACGGCGTCATGAGTTTAATCTTGACGACGTCATGTGTAAAATTCTGGAAATTTTGCTAGTTTTGTTTATACCGGAGTCTTAAAGTTTTTGTTAATTCTTTAGTTTTATAAACTCCAGGGAATCTGCAAACATTCATTCCACAAGCATTTTATCTTTAATTGTTTTGTTTTTATTCCTAAGTCTGGAATTACATCTAGTTATGAGTTTCCTTTGTTCGGTTTGATGCTTTGGGTTTTTGTGTCTGTTTTCTCAGGTTTAACAGGTTATATATGACAAGAAGATGATTTATATTTTGGAAGGGAAGCTTTGATTGTTCATTTTCTTGGAGGAAGATCTAACCTGGTTACCATATTATCTATACCGAGTGAATTAGGGGAGTATTTGATTTCATTCTTTTACTTGTTTTACTTTTACATTCTTTACTTGAACATTGGGGACAATGTTCATCCTAAGTGTAAGGGGAGGGTAAAATGATGATACCTTACAGATACACTTTCGCTTGAGTTTGTTTGTTTGATGGTAGGTGTGTAATAAAACTATGAGAAATACTTGTTAGTGTAATTTTAGCGCCAAATTTAAATTTTTTTACAACATTTAGGAGTGAAACTTTAGCCATAGCAAGCGTCTCATGGATAGGAGATTGTATGACTAGCACAAAACCGTACTATTCAAAAAAAATTTCTACCCAAATATGTGAGGTTCGCCTTTAGATTTGATAGGAAAAGTATTTACTATTAGTGCTTATGAGTGTACCGGTGGCAGTTAGATTCTAGAACTTGCGTTAGTGATGCATCCCGAGACCGCTAGTGAGACTACATTCATGTGGTAGGATTTACTACATGATAAGAGGCATTAGGATCACCCTTGTGTTAAACCCGTATCATAATTACTTTACCATTTAAGTCATATTACTTGGCTAGTTAAGTCAATTAATTTTTCCCACACCTTAGCGTTGTACTCATTTTTAGTACACGAAACCCCTAGTACACCCCTCCGAGCCTATCTTTTCGTTTCTAACTTTAAGCATCTTACTTAAAGGAAGAATTTGTTACACCCCACTTAAATGTTAAACCAAATCGCCTTAGCCTTCCGTGTATGCACTCATCTTTAGTGCATTATTGTTATTTGTTAAACCCTTAGTTAATTGTCTAATTAATTACATGGTTGCTAAGTCGAGTCATATCCTTGTACATATTATTTTGGGACGATTGGGACTCATGGGTAAAGTACTTATTTTATGGAGTAATGGGGAAGAACATCATATATTACCCCCATATGTACGTTAATCTTAAAAGTACTCCAAGTGTTTTGATTATCTTAATTCGAGTCATTAGATTAGTTTATTGTAAAGTATGTAAAAATTCAAGTGTAATGGGAATTTACATTCCCTATGATGTATTATTTTGGATGGTAGGGTAAAAGTGTATGAAAAAAAATATCGAAAAAAAAACAAGAAAAAGAAAAAAAAATAGAAAAAGAAAAGTGAAAAAACATACGGACTACCATCCCGTTTCATTCTATGTTCATTTTATGTTTTTGTTATTTTTCATTTATTAGCTTAAGTCGAGTCTAGTCTTGGCTTAGCAACGCCATATTGTACATGTAATTAACCAAGATTGTTAACTCGCCACCAGTAAAGAGTGCCTATATCCAACAAAACCGTGTATTTCATATCCCTATACCTAACGTTACAACCCTTTAAAAAGACCGCTTTGATAGTTTATCCTAGGTGCTTACGCCATGTGGTGGAGGTTTGATCCTTTCCCAAGCCTATGGTAATTATTTTTCTTTGACAGGTAGTGAGAGATGTTTTTCATTTCCATATTGTGATATTACTTTATTACACCCGAGAGATGTGAGTATCTAAACACTATTTGTGAGGTGATAGTGTATGACCTCCGTGCTTGTCTTTGGTCTTTAGTGGAACGATTATTTGTTGTAATTACTTTTATATTAGTGTTAAATGACCCCTAACTTGTATTTTGATTAGCATAAAAGCGCATTTGCTTGAGGACAAGCAAATCTCAAGTGTAAGGGTATATGATGAGGCGAAAAATGAACCGTTTTTAGGGGGTCATTTAAGCCGGAATTGGAATTTATTTGATCAAATATTACCCTAAATCGTTTCTTTTGTGATTTTAGGTACTTTGGGAGTGAATTCTGGAAAAGAAGGCATTTTGGACTTTTTTGGAGCATAAAAGTGAAGAAAACGGCAAAGACTTAATTTTCCTTGCTGGGAACAGTGGATGACGGCGTCAAGAGTAAAAGTGGTGATGGCCAGAGAGAACGTGACGGCGTCACCCAAGGCCGTCACGTGTTAACTGGTCAAAACTTGCGCGCGGAGTATCTGATATTGTTTTGGTTATAACTTTTGCATACGAACTCGGATTTAGGTGATTCAAAAGCCCACGCAAAGAGGACGAAGAGATCTACAATTTGGTGAAAAAAAGTTGTCGTAACGCCGTCATGATTATTCTGAAGCCGTTAGATTTGGCCGACAGAAAATTAGCCTATAAATATAACATCATAACTTCACTTTTTGTAAGCCCTAAACCCTAAGGTCGATTCCTGGGTTTGGGTAGGTGTTTTTCCAGCAACTTAGAGGGTTTCAATCATTCCATAAACATCATGTATTGGTTTGATGATTCTATCTTAATTATGTTTTCCATTATCATTGTTGTTTGCTCTTCTTTGATGATGATTTGCTAATTCACCTTGTGTCTACTTATGATTATGTGAAACTTGTATATAATTGATTAGATCTTATTGATTCCTTGTTGATGTTTGTGTCTATCTTCATCAATTAGGGTGTGACACTTCGATAGGTCTAATTGGTTTAGTTTATAATTCTTGATTCCTATTGTCTCTTGTTTAATTGAATGATTTCAATGTTAGGCTTAAGAAAACTGGCAGATCTCCATTGTGTAACTTGCTTGAATGTCTTAAGAAACATGAACCGATGTGTACTAGGTTTTTATGGTTGTATTTATTGCATGAGCGAATTCTAGTGATCCCATGTTAGGAGCTTCTTAGCCGGCTCGACATAGGAGTGAAGTAGGAGCTTATAGAATTAGGGAAGTATGTACGCCACCCCATGATTGGTATTAAGGAATACAACCCGTCAATTAAAATAAGGTGTGACAATTCAATAGGTAGAATTGGATAGCTAGCAAGGAGTAACATATCATAGGTAGACATGCTTCACATCCCTTGTAGAACCTTAGTTTAGTTTTCTTGCACATTAGTTTAATTAGTAGCTTTTGGGTTAGTTGATTAGCAACTAATTACGCCCCTCCTTCCAATACCCGAGATTTTTACTTGCTTTTCATAAAATATAAAAATACAAAAAGAATCATCCTTCACCTTTAGACCTAGTTAGATTAATTTCAATCCTAACGACACTATTCTTGAGTTGAACGATCAATCCCCCGGTACTTGTCACTATACTATACTACAACGATCAGGTACACTGCCTGGTGGGGGTTGTAAGCTTCTCGAGATCCCTTGAGAGGTAAAGCCTGGTGCAATTCCCACGCATCACGGCTAGTAGACGGCGTCTGATGAGGCAAAAAATGAACCGTTTTTAGGGGGTCATTTAAGCCCAGAATTGAATTTATTTGATCAAATATTGCCCTAAATCGTTCCTTTTGTGATTTTAGGTACTTTGGGAGTGAATTCTGGAAAAAGGAAGCATTTTGGACGTTTTTTGAGCATAAAAGTGAAGAAAACGGCAAAGACTTAATTTTCCATGCTGAGAACAGTACCTGACGGCGTCAAGAAGGAAAATGTGACTGCGTCAGGAGCAAAATCCATGACGACCCAGAGAAAACCTGAAGGTATCAGATGAAGGGTGTCAAGAGTTATTTTGGTGACGGCCTGAAGATGGATTACACGTGACGGCGTCAAACCCAGATCTAGGCAGTCCGAGAACTTTATTGGCACCGAGATGACGGCGTCAGACATTTACTCTTGACGCCGTCACCTCACAAAATCTATATATACTTTTCTATTTTTCATTCATTAGAGAGGAACTTGTGTGGAGAATACTAGGGTCGAACCTAATAAACCCTAGGTCATTTGTAACAGTATTTTCAAGGGTTTTCACCCCTTGAAACCTTTCATGTTCAATTAAGATAAGTCTACTTCCAATTCATTCAATATTTCTATGTGTTGTTTGAATATATCTTATGCTTGTCTTGATTGTAACATGCTAGGCTAGATCTTTCATGTGTTTGCTTAGATGTAATGAAACATAGATGTTGATTATAGGTTGATTGCTTGTTTATAGTTGTAATGGATGAATTATTTCAATGTTAGGCTTAAGAAAACTGGCAGATCTCCATTGTGTAACTTGCTTGAACGTCTTAAGAAACATGAACCGATGTGTACTAGGTTTTTATGATTGTATTTAATGCATGAGCGAATTCTAGTGATCCCATGTTAGGAGCTTCTTAGCCGGCTCGACATAGGAGTGAAGTAGGAGCTTATAGGATTGAGGAAGTAAGTACGCCACCCCATGAATGGTATTAAGGAATACAATCCGTCATCACGCAACTGTAACAAGTAATTAACCTGTAAAAGATATATAGGGAGTAGTGAAATCTAAGTAAACACAATTCTCCCATATATTGCTCACACCACTATCTTAATTTAGTTTATTTTCATTTTTGTTGTTTTATTTAGATTTCATCTTAGTAATTGGGTTAGTTGATTAGCAACTAATTCCGCCCACTCCTTCAAAAACTGAGATTTTTAAGTGCTTTTATAAAAACATAAAAGTACAAAAAGAATCATCCCTCACCTCTAGACCTAGTTTTTAGGCTTTCTAATCCTAGCGACACTATTCCTAAGTTGAACGATCAATCCCCCGGTACTTGTCACTATACTATACTACAACAATTAGGTACACTGCCTGGTGGGGGTTGTAAGCTTCTCGAGATCCCTCGAGAGGTAAAGCCTGGTGCAATTCCCACGCATCAAGTTTTTGGCGCCGCAGCCCCGGGAATAGTTATTGTCTAGGTTAGAATTTCTTTTTATTAGGTCTACTTGCTAGATTCCATTCTAGTAAGATTTTATTTTTATTTTTTAGGTTTTCTTTCGTCTATCTCATTTCTTCGTGTTTTTGTTCGTAATCTTTACCATCCGACATCATGGAAGGTGGTAACATCTTTGAACCCATCAACCCACAAACCCACCACTCGCTAACCAACCTCTTAGGCCCTGAACCCTAGGAAAGTACTCCCGACCTAGCCACCGAGGCTACCGAAACACCATTGAGCTCACCCAAGGAGCCAATGTGTCTCCCTTGCGATCCGACACCATCCGGTTAGTGTAATGCGGATGTGCATTCCATGGATTTCGTTCCGAAGATCCAAATCAACATCTTAAGGACTTCCTTAAAATCGTAGATTCTATAGATCTTGATGCTACAACTAGAGAGTCAACTCGATTGAGCCTATTCCAATTCTCTCTACGTGATCAAGCTAGTCAATGGCTTGAACGTTTACCCGCGGGATCCATCACCTCACGGGATGATCTCACCACTTGTTTCCTTGGTCAATTTTTCCCATCGGGGAGAACTACCAAGCTTGGAAATGATATCTTGATGTTCCAACAACGTCAAGGTGAAACTCTATATGAAGCATGGACTCGTTTCAAGGACTTATTCCAAAAAGTCCCTCATCATGGCATATATCTTTGGCTCCAAGTCCAAATCTTCTATGACCATATCGATCTCTCCATAAGGCGAACCATTGACCAATCGGCCAGTGGCAGGCTACGTGATCTAAGTGCGGAAGAATCATGGGAACTCATAGACGATCTTGCTCTCTATTACAACGAAAGTTGGAATGATCCCTGTGATTTGAACAAAACGGTCAAGGCAATATCTTTGCCTTCGAACAATTCTAGCACTCCCGACCGTAGGATCATGGAACTTGAGGACCAAGTCAAGTTTCTCATGAAATCTTACGAAGCTCCTAAGCCTTCAAGCCAAGTGAACAAAATCACTTCTTCATGCGAATTATGTAGTGGTCCCCATGACACTCGTGATTGTGTGGAACTCTCCGGAACAGCTTTTGCGGACTACGCATCCTCGCGTACCGACGAAGCGGGAGATAAGTGGTACACTTTCAAACCCGAGCCAAACCCTTATGGTGATTCCTACAACCCTTCTTGGAAAAATACCCCAAACCTTAGGTGGAAACAAAACCAAAACAATTCTTCCAATCTGCCTAATCGTTACCAACCAAACGGTCCACCCTCCAACCGTACTTTCAATAACATTCCTTCTAACAACTATGGTAGTACCAACAATCTTGAAGGATTGATGTCCAAGTTTATGGCATCTCAAGAAGCTCGCATATGTAAGTTTGAAGCTGATTTCAAACAAAAGCAAAACGAGATGACCACTAAAATTGACACATTGTTGAAAGTTCTCAATGACCGAGAAATGGGAGCACTCCCAAGCGACACGGTCAAGAACCCGAAACTAAACGTTAATTCCATATCATCAGTTTCGTCACCCACTTCTTGTCTGCAATACTACTCGGTTAAATCAACGAGCACGTGTTTCAAACAAAACCAAATTCTTCAAAAGGACCAATCAAATAAAACACCCGATATAAAACCGGTCAAAAGCATAGTTGAAACACCTCCTACGCAAGACCTTGATGATGAATTCAAGGAGCTTCACCTTGAACGTTGTTGGGATATGAAATATCAAAGTACTTCTGGATGTCAAAGTACTGCTGCATGAAGAATAAAGTCAAAGTACTGCTGAAGGAAAAAGTCAAAGTGCTGCTGTTATTGAAGAATGTTTAAAGTACTTCGAAGGAAACAAGGACTGATATGCAATATTAGATAAGGATTAATGTGTAATATTAAACGAATATTCTAGAATTAGTTAGGGATAATTACTTGTCGTTCAAGGATTACATGTTGTAAACCAACTTAAGGTTATCTATATAAAGAGCCTTAAGAGGTATTGGTCGATATAAGTTTTACAAGTTAGATACTTTTAGAAGTCGATCAAAGTTAAATAGTTAGGGATTGTTAGTGAGTCTGTGTAACAAAGCAGGTTCTAAGTTTGGTTAATATAAAAGTTCTTCTTAAGCTTTGTGTTAAGTAGATTCCGCATACTTTACAAGGTCAAACAGTGTTTCAATATTAATAGTGTTGAGTTTACTCAATATTGTTAAACCTTTACAAGCTACAAAGTAGTTTGGTCAGAGTATATCGATCCAACAAGTGGTATCAGAGCTTGTGTTGGAAACTCTGATTAAGAAGATAAACCTTTAAAAATTGAGTTCACTACAAACCCTTCAAGATGTCGACTGATGCTGCACCTGCTCCCTCAATCACTGCTGTAAGAATCCTTATTGTTAAGAAGGGAGAATACAACCTATGGGCCATGAAGATGAGGCAGTACATTGCCATCACAGACCATGCTTTGTGGGATGTGATTGTCAATGGTAACATGCAAATCGAAGAACCAGTAGAGGTACCTGGACAACCAACACCACCAAAAATAACTGTACCTGCTGCTACGAAAAGAAATCAAGACAAAGCTCTCAACATACTGCTTTCTGCTATTCCTGATGGTCACCTATTAAAGTTTCATGATGCCAAAGATGCCAAACAACTATGGGCTGCAATAAAGAAGAAGTTTGGAGGTAATGATGCTTCCAAAAAGATGCATAGGAATTTGCTGAAGCAACAATTTGAAACTTTCACTGTTGGTGAAAGAGAAGGTCTTGATTCCGCTTATGAAAGATTTCAACATCTTTTGAGTATGCTAGAACTATATGATGCTGAGGCATCAGTTGAAGATGCTAATTTAAAGTTTCTAAGGAGTTTACCATCAGCATGGCGTGTAGTTGCTACTATGATCAGAGGACAATCAGGGCTGGATACTATGGACTTTGATGATCTTTACAACAATCTGAAGGTGTATGAGCATGAGATGAATGGTACTACAGGTTCAAGCAAACAACAGAATATTGCTTTTGTCTCTTCTGAAAAGAGAAGCAGTACTTCCAACAAAGGTACTGCTTACCCTGCTCAAAGTACTGTGACCGAAACACAAGTTCCATGCACAACAATGGTCACCACCAATTCATCACAATCAGTTACCCCCACCTCAGATGATGTTCTATGTTCATTCTTTGCTCAACAAGCATCTATGCCAGTCACTTATCAAGAAGATGTATTGAAAATAGATGATGATGCCTTGGAAGAAATCGATATCAGATGGCAAGTTGCTATGCTCACTGCAAGGATCAAGAAGTATGTGAACAAGACAGGAAAAGGCATCAACTTCAGAGCTAAACAAGGAATAACATTTGACAAGTCCAAAATTTAGTGTTTCAACTATCAAAGGACTGGTCACTTTGCAAGGGAGTGCAAGTTTGCAAAGTATCAAGCAAACAAGATGATTGAACCACCCAAGCCTGAAAGAAAAGAGATTCCAATTACTGAACCAAAACCAAAAGCTTTGGTTGTCAAGAGAATCTGTCAGAGATTGATTGGTCCAATGAGTTTGATGATGAACCTGTAACCTATTCAATGGTTGCATTGGAAGATTGGAGCACAACATTTGATGAAGAGCCTGGATATGCTGCTTTGGAGTCAAGATATGAGTTAGGAAGTTTTGATTGGAGCATGGAGTTTGAAGAAGCACCTGTTCAGCTTGCTATGGTAGCTGCTTCACCAAGTTCATCCACTAACTCTGAGGTATGCTCTAAGTGTAATGATATGTATCAAAAGTTACTTACTAAGTATGTAGCTGAAAGAGATAAATTTCAAAAAGCTAGGGCTGAGATAATGGGTTATCAAATAACTATAGAGTCAATGGAAGCCAAAATTCTAACACATGAAAACAATGATGTAGCATGGCTTGAAACATACAAACAACAGGATTACCTAGTTAAGTTGAATGAATGGAAACTAGGTTGTAAGGTGTCTGAACTAGAAAAAGTGACTGCTGAAAGGGATAAGTTGTTAGAAAAACTTGCTGTATGGAATGAGGCAGGTGTGTCACATGTTCAATTTGTTGAAAAGCAAAGAACAACTAATATTAAGACAGGCCTAGGTTATGATAGTAATGAAGGTATTCCATTTAAGAGCAAGGAACTAAATCTTACTGTTGATACCTCCACTAGTGATGAAGAGTTCATAAGTCTAGATGAAAACACTTCTAGTGATGAGGAATCCCCTAGTCCAACACCTCCTGTATTTCAGAAAGAAAAAGGTTATAATGCAATTCCACATCCACCAGGTAGCTTTCAACCACCTAGAAAAGATGTTGATTGTTATGGTATAGATAATCTAGAGTTTAGGAAAAAGCTTAAAAGTAAATTTAATCCTGAAACTTTAGAAAGATCTGTTGAAGCTCCTAAGGTAGAAGAGACCAAGTTTTCAAAACAAGCAGTACCTTCAAACTCTTTTCGAAGTACTGCTGACCTCAAAGAAATCTTTTTACTGCTAATTTTAGAAACACTCATGGAAGGGGATTTGGGGATATTGGTCCAAAGGTCTGTTATGTTTGTTACAGTCCTCATCATTTAATTAAAGACTGTGATTATCATTCAGACTACTTAAGTAAATATCCAAAGACCAGAACTGCACAACCAAGTTATAGGGAGAATAAGCCAAGGGATAACAAACCAGTTTGGAACTATACAAATAGGGTCAACCATAGTAATTTCTCAAAAGACTATAGGTACTCTCATCAGAAAAGGCCATACTCCAAACCCTCAGTACCTTCACAAAGTACTGACAGAAAGATCCCTAATGTTTCTAGCAAACAGTCTAATGTAAGATCTAGGAGGCACAATTATTATAACCCTAGATAGCCTTACAACACAAGAAAAGATGCTAGGACACAGAACCCAATTCCTAAAGTTACAACTAAATGGGATAAGAAAGAAAGTACTGCTGGGGAAAAACCAGTACTTTCAGAAGTTAAGGGTGAAAAGGGGACAAGTGATCTTGAAAACACAACAGTTTTGGAATCAAAAACCTTAATTCTTGATCATGCTTTCAAAGACAGTGGTGATTACATACTCAAAAATTTTGAGTATGTCACTCCACAAGGGGAACACAAGTCAGTAATGGCTTGCGTTCCTAAATATAACTAACCTTTTCATGTAAATGCAGGGCAACCCAGAGGAGGAGCTTAAAGATCATCTTATTGTAGATAGTGGTTGCTCTGGCAGTATGACAGGAGAAAAGGAGCTCTTGTCAGATTTTAAAGCTTATTATGGAGGAAAAGTTACATTTGGGAATGATCCTGATGGAGGAAGAATAACTGGCAAAGGAACTATCAAGGCAGGAAACATTGATTTTGAAGATGTTAGATATGTAAAGGAGCTCAAATTCAATCTTTTGTCAGTCTCTCAGATCTGTGATAAGAAGTACCCTGTGTTATTCTTTGACACAGAATGTCTTATACTTTCTCCTAATTTCAAGTTAGAAGACAGAAACTTGGTGTTACTGAGAGCACCAAGAACTAATGATGTGTACAGCATAGACTTGAAGAATGTAAATTCTGCTGAAAGAGCAACATGTTTGATTGCAAGAGCATCTATGGAGGAAGCACATCAATGGCACAGAAGACTGGGACATGTTAATTTCAAGAATATCAATAAGCTGGTCAGAGGTAACTTAGTTAGAGGTTTACCTTCTAAGACATTCAAGAATGATCACACATGTCTTGCTTGTGAGAAGGGTAAACAGCACAAGGCCTCTTGTAAAAAGATTGATGAGAAGACTATTAGAGAGCCTTTGGAATTGTTGCACATGGATTTGTTTGGACCTGTTTCAGTTGTTAGTCTGAACAAGAAAAAGTACTGTTTGGTTATAACAGATGACTGTAGCAGATTTAGTTGGGTCTTTTTCTTATGCTTTAAAGATGAAACTTTTGATGCTATTCATGATCTAATTATAGCACTTGAAAATCAGTTAAGACTCAAGGTTAGAGGAATTAGATGTGATAATGGGACTGAGTTTAAGAATCAGCTTATGGATGAATTTTATGCCAAGAAGGGAATTAAAAGAGAGTTCAGTATTGCTAGAACTCCTCAACAGAATGGAGTTGCAGAAAGAAAGAATAGAACTCTTATAGAAGCAGCAAGAACAATGCTTGCAGATTCTCAACTACCTGTTCCATTCTGGGCTGAAGCTGTAAGTGCTGCTTGCTATATATTGAATAGAGTATCAGTGACTAAACCTCGAATGAAGACACCTTATGAGTTACTCATGGGAAAGAAGCCAAGTATCAAGTTTATGAAACCTTTTGGATGTCCTCTCACCATCTTAAATACTGCTGATAATTTGGGCAAATTTGATGGGAAGTCAGATGAAGGATATTTATTGGGATATTGTACAAATAGCAAATGATTCAGAGTGTACAATAGGGCTACCAAGAAGGTTCAAGAATGTCTTCATGTTGATTTTTTGGAAGAACAAGAGAATTCTAAAGGTAAAGGTCCTGATTGGATGTTTGATCTTGATTTAATGTCTTCATCAATGAATTATGTACATGTAAGGGAAGAAAATCAAGTTACTCCCACTGAAGAAGAAGCACAGTACATTGTTCATGATGTTAATTTAAGATCTGAAGATGAGCCAAAAGATATTGCCAATGATGAGAAGAAAGATACGTCTCAACCTAACAGTACTATTGATCCTCAAAGTACTGTTCCACCACAAATACCAGTATCTGCAGAAGATCAAGCCATTCAAGATGAACTTTCTAGGATGCTTTTTCAAGACACAATGGCTAAGTTGTATGATGATGAACAAAGGAGAGCTTATGAAGCAAAAAATAAGAAGGCAAAAGAAACAGCCAGTACTTTACCCCAAAGTACTGTCAACCCTTTTGAAAGTACTTTTCAGCCATTGAATACTTCAAATTGGATAAATACTGATGCTGTTCATGATCCTAATATGCCTGACTTAGAAGATACTGCTGATCCAAACACAATTACTTTAGAAGATACTGATGATGAATTGGATCAAGAAGGCATTTTCTCAGATTCTATTGCAGATCCAGATATAACTAACTTGGAAGATAATCTTGAAGTTCCACCAACTCCAACTCTCAGAATTCATAAAACTCATCCTGCTACCAATATTATTGGACCCTCATCATCAGGGGTGCTCACAAGGACTAAGGCTAAGAATATGTCTCAACAACATACTTCTTTACTTAGTTTTATCTACAAGCAAAACAGGGTGAATCACAAGGATCAGAAGTTGTGTTTATTTGCTTGTTTTCTATCTCAGGAAGAGCCCAAGAATATCAAACAAGCATTAGCCAAGGAAAGTTGGGTGGAAGCTATGCAAGAAGAACTTCTACAGTTTAAACTTCAAGAAGTTTGGGTATTATGTGATTTACCTGATGGAAAGAAACTTATTGGAACTAAATGGGTTTTCAGAGTAAAAAGAGATGAAAGAGGGAATGTTATTAAGAACAAGGCAAGATTAGTGGCTCAAGGATATAGACAGGAAGAAGGAGTAGACTATGATGAAGTTTTTGCTCCTGTGGCAAGGCTTGAAGCCATCAGGCTATTTTTAGCTTTTGCATCTTATATGGGATTCCCTGTATATCAGATGGATGTTAAAAGTGCTTTTCTTTATGGCAAAATCACAGAAGAAGTTTATGTCAAACAGCCTCCTGGTTTTGAAGATCCTGCACACCCAAACAAAGTTTACAAGGTAATAAAAGCTCTTTATGGTCTTCATCAAGCTCCAAGAGCTTGGTATGAAAGGCTTTCAAACTTTCTATTGCAACATGGTTATAGAAGAGGAGCTATTGACAAAACTTTGTTTATCAAGAGAGATAAGAAGGATATTATGCTTGTTCAAGTATATGTAGATGATATTATTTTTGGTGCTACCAAGCAATCTATGGTGAAGGAATTTGAAGATCTTATGCAGAAAGAGTTTCAGATGAGTTCCATGGGAGAATTAACATTCTTCTTAGGCCTTCAAGTACAACAGTCATGCAGTGGGATTTATATTTGTCAAGATAAGTATGTTGCAGATATTCTTAAGAGATTCACTTTTACAACTGTTAGGCCTACATCTACACCAGTGGATACTAACAAACCTTTGGGAAAAGATGAAGATGGAGAAGATGTTGATGTCACATTATACAGGTCTATGATTGGATGTCTTATGTATTTAACTGCATCAAGACCTGATATTACTTTTGCTGTGAGCTTATGTGCAAGACATTAGGTTAATCCAAAAGTATCTCATTTGAATGCTGTCAAGAGGATTTTCAGGTATCTTAGGCAACAACCTAAGCTAGGATTATGGTATCCTAGGGATTCACCTTTCCATCTTCATGCCTTCTCAGATAGTGATTATGCTGGAGATAACTATGACAGAAGGTCCACAACTGGAGGATGCCAGTACCTTGGAAGCATATTAGTGTCATGGCAATGTAAGAAGCAAACAATTGCAGCAACTTCTTCCACAGAAGTAGAGTATGTAGCTGCTGCAAGTTGTTGTGCACAAGTACTTTGGTTGCAGAATCAGCTTTTGGATTATGGGTTCAATTTCAAGAATACTCCTATCAACATTGATAATGAGAGTACCATCTGTATTGTTAAGAATCCAGTCTATCATTCCAAGACCAAGCACATTCAGATTAGACATCACTTCATAAGAGATTGCTATGAACAAAGGCTTATCAATGTGGTTAAAGTTCATACTGATGATAATGTAGCAGATCTACTCACTAAGGGCTTTGATGTTTCAAGATTTACTTTCTTAGTTGTGAGTATTGGCATGATTAATATGTAAGCTATTTTTGAGGGGAGGCATAAGTAGTTATTAGTTAGTCATTATTTGAGGGGAGGCTACATGTATCATTCCAGAGAAAGAATTTTATTCATGATTCTTCCAATTACCATTCAGAAGTACAACCACATTCTTACTTTCAAGTACAAGATACAGACACCACAAACACAGCAAACACAAACAAAACACAAGACTTGTTGGAACCATACTTTTGTATTTTGTCAAGTCTCGGTTATTACATTTTGTAATAGGTTGCTTTAGTATTTATTTCATTTAGTTTATGTTACAAGGCTTAAGTGTTAAAGCCCTATGGGCCTTAAAGCCCACGAAATGAAAGGATAAGGGAGGAAGGGAGTGTTGCCCTAACTCCTCCCTTATAAATAGTAAGCTCATGTAAACATTTATCTTGTTGGTTATTTGATTATCTTAAGGAAACTCTTGCACTTTCACCTTTCATATTGTCTCATAATCAACCATCTCATTTCTCATCTTATTTCTTTCTAAATCATACTTGTGTTTACAAAATGGTGACCTAACAAGTGGTATCATTCGCCTAATAGAGATTGAAGTGTTGTTCTTATTGTTAACGTGGGGTTATTCATCATATTTCTTCATTTTTTTGCTTTTTTCTTGGTTTCTTACACTCAAATCTTACAGCTTGGATAAGTTTTAAGGTTAATATAGTGTTTAGAAGCTTAGATATTGCATAAAGTATTGATCTTTGATAGGTTTTTAGGCTCATTTTTCATCAAAAAGTCATTTTTCGGATGAATAGTACGTTTTACGCGTAAGTTGGTCGATAAAAGTACTAATTCCAGCTGTCTACAGTGTTTTTTGGTCGGTTTACGCTTAAGTTTTTGGTCTAAACCCTTTTCTTACGCGTAAAATAGGTCTAAACCCTTTTCTTACGCGTAAAACAGGTCTAAACCCTTTTCCTACGCGTATCTGTGATTAAAACCCTGATCCTACGCGTAACTTGCTCATCTACGCCTTAAACCTACGCTTAAGTTAGATCCTACGCGTAAGTTTGATTTACGCGTAATTTTTCAGAGTCTACGCATAAGCTTCATCAACGGTCTTCTCTTTGTGCTACGGTGACTCAGTACTTCCCTAGCTTGGATAAGTTAGTGGAATACTTCGACTACGGATATCTTTCAAGCTTGGATAAGTTTGAAAGATTTGTTTGGTTGTTTAAACCTTACGCATAAGTCTAAACTTACGCATAAGCCTAAGCTTACGCGTAAAGAGAAAACTTACGCATAAACTATTAGTTTACGCATAACATACTCTTTACGCATAACCTAAAGTTTACGCGTAAGATTAAGTTACGCGTAAGAATTGAGCTTACCCCAAGGATTTTGGAATTTACTCAAAGGAACGTGCATTTCAATCTTCTACAAAGATCCATTTCTACACAAGTGTTTTAAGATGTCTCAACCACCTAATCATTACTTCCCTCATACTCAGCTACCTCAACGTCAACAGTATCAGCAACCTCAACATCAGCAGTATCAGCAACAACAATATCTTCCGCACCAAATGAATCAACAACCTTCTCAAAGACAAACATACAATCCACTACATCATTACCTAATGATGCAACAACATCAGATCATTCCTCAACAACAACCATATCAAGTGCCGCAACAAAACACTCAGTTTTCCTCAAAACAACCTCACTGGTTTGACAGAATGTGTGAAGTTATTACAACTCAACAATCCCGACATGAGGCAGGATCACTTGAAACACCTCCAATGCTTACACCTGGAAACTATGTTCAATGGTCAAGTCGATTCTTGAGGTTTCTTGAACTTAAGCAACCTCATGGGAAATTCTTGAAACAAGTGATACTTGAAGGACCATTTGAGTGGCCAACACGATTTGAAGCTGGTGATCCAACTGCTGATCCTCCACGTCCTCCTGGTGATAGACCTCTTCCAGAAACTTCACTCACTGAAGAACAGAAACTACATCGTGATGCTGATCAATATGCAATGGCTTATATACTTCAAGGTATACCAAATCCAATCTATCGAAGTGTCGATGCTCAGAAAACAGCCAAAGCTATGTGGGAACACGTTCATCTCCTTATGGAAGGCACTCAATTGAACAAAGATGATATGGAATCCAAACTCTACATGGAATACACTGACATCACAATTGAACCAGGAGAGTCCCTTGAATCCTACTATCATCGTTTCACAAATGTAGTGAATGATCTGGAACGTCACAAAATCACAGTACCAAGGATTGCGGTGAACTCCAAATTTGTTGGTAGTCTTGGCCCTGATTGGCATAAATATGTGACATTTGTTCGTCAAACGAAGAATCTTCATGATGCTCCATATGGATTGTTGTATGATTTTCTGAAACACCATGAACCTGAAGTGGAAAAAGATAGAGCTCTACGAGGAGGATACACACCAACACCAACACCAAATTCTTTGGCTCTCGTAGCTCAATCTCCCTATGCTCCACCACCACTGTCAAATCATGCATACGTTCAAGAGCAGAACTACTTCAGTTATCCACAATCTTCCACCTCGAACCAAATGGTCCCTTATGATTCATCTCAACAAGATTCTTCTACTCAACTTGTTCCGTTAAACAACAATGATGTTGTGTACTACTCCAACTCCAATGATGATGACGATGATGACTTTAATACGTTGAATCAGGGACTTGCTCTTATTGCTCATGCTTTCAGCAAATTCTCCAACAAAACAAACAACCGTCAACGTTCATCTTCTAACACAAGGAATCAAGCTGTTATTAATGATGGAAGAGTGGAAATTCAGAATCATAGCTATGGTCGATCTGGTTCAGGAAGCTCTTCAGGAAATTATGGGAATGGTCAGAGGTTTAGTAACAATGCAGGGTTCAGGAACAACTCAGGATCTTCTCAGCAAAGGTCTGAACCTGTTGCAACTAGAAACTCCAACTCAGGGAATGCAGTATGGTGCTATAACTGCAATGAACAAGGTCATATTGCTACAGCATGTCCCAAACCGAGAACTCGGGGTAGTAAGTTTCACAAGCAGGCATTACTCATGGCTCTTCAAGATGAAAAAGATGGACATTTCCCTGAACAGGATAACAACTTCATGGCAAATGTGAACAACGATGATGACATGGAAGATCTGGAAGCCAATGCTGCTGTGATGCTTATGGCCAACATGCAGGAACTTAAGCTCAATGATTCAGGTCCAGTGTATGACACTGACGGCTTGTCTCAGGTACATGACCTCAATGCATGCTTTATTAATGAAATAATCTCACCTTCTGCTTCTGAATCAGATATGGCGCAAGTTGTTCCATCTAAATCATCTTCATCCTCTCAAAAAGATGAACAAATAAGCACAGTTGTCATATTTGATGATGACACAGTTGTTTCATTTGATGATCCAATTGAGAATGATAAACATGATAATTTAGAACAACATGAACCATCATTTGATCCAGACCCTGACCTCATATTGTTATCTAAACAACTGGATGCTCAACAATTGCAAATCATAAAATGCAACGAGAAAAATAAAGCTTTAAAAGAACAAAATGCGTCATTTGCAAGAGATATTGAGTGTTATAAAATTCAGCTTTCAAATCAGGAAGAAAAGATTAAACATGCAAAAAGTTTTGAAAAAGCTTTTCAAGATTCTTACAACAAAGAACAAGATCTTCAACGTAAAATGCAAGATTTAATTGAGTCAAACGGAAAGTTGATTTCGAAACTTGAAAGTGAGAAGTGTGAATTGAAAATGCAAGTTGAACGTCTTCAAAGAGACCTTTCAAAAACTGAAACAGAATTGTCAAATTGCAAAAAGGAGTTTTGTGAACATAAAACACGAAAAAGGAAGTATATAGATGATTTACTTGGTGATATTGTTGATCTTGAAAAACAACTCAAAGAATTTCGTCACATTGTTTACAAACACGGGAACTCTGTCACAACAATTCAAAAGTTTGCTTTAAAACCGAGACCCGATAAAGGATTTGCACTTTGCGATTTTAAATCAATGTTTCTTCACAAAGCTTTCAAAGAAAATCCTAAGGTTTACAGTATTGATCACATGTTTGATAATACAATTGTGCGTGCTGTTGTTTTTGATACTGAGGAAGAAGAAGAACTTGAAGACGAGAGTCGATAAAAAATGAGTTATGTTCAACACTGGACACCATATGACTATTCAAAAGCTCCACCTCTTTCTAAATCTTTTGTTACACAAAAGGATTTACCTGAGAAATCATGGTTTATCGAAGAGTCATATGTTTCATCTCACAATGAGGCCCCTGTCCAAACTGTAGCACAAATAAATGGTCCTTTACCATCATCCGGTGAACTTACACCTTTACCGAAAACGTGTCGTGTCTTAAATTATTTCAAAACTTTTATGGAAGACATCGAAATTTTGGAGGAAACAATTGAACGTAATTCTGAAATTAAAATTGAAACTTTTCAATCCGCTTACGAGCGAGAAAAGAGAGATATTTTTCAAAAGCAAATGAAGCCAATTGTTCAACACCTCCGTCTATGTGCTACACGTTGGGATCAGGAACTTCAAAAGGAGGTCAAAAATATGATAAACGTTTTCAATGCAACTGAAAATGACATTTTGGTTCAAAAGCAAAGAAATAGAGTTTTAAAAAATGATGCTGATCGACTCTTGGAACAAGTTCTCAATGCTGATATTTTGTCTGTTATCATGAATGATCTTTATAATTCTGGTACTTCTATGCTTAAGCATGATCATTGTGTTGATAATAACTTGTTGAATAAGGAAATTGAGACACTTAAACAGGAAAATGATAAGTTGAGAATTAAAAATGATGATGTGACAAAACAATTTTCAAAAGAAATTTGTCAACTCAATCAAAGGCTTGAATGGTGTCAAGCTAAAAGTCTTGAAAGGGAATTGAAGTTTCAAAGTCAAAATGTTTCAAACTCTTGTCAGATTTGCAAAAACAACGAGTCTTTAAAAGGTCGGTGTCTCCGATACGAAAAAGAAATTGCGGATTTAAAAATTGAAAACGCCGAATGGCAACAAAATCGCGATGACATCAAATATTGCAATGGTTTACTTGAGTCTGAAATTCAGGACAAAAATCACATCATCATTGATTTGAAAGAGAAAGTTAAGATACTTCAAAAAGGAAAAATGGTTGACACCACGGTGATAGCACCAGGAATGTATCAATTAAACAAAACTGATAAAGGAAAGGTTGTTCAAAACACTAATGTTGATAACTCCACTTCTACAGGACTAGTCTCCACTTCTAGCGTTAGCAGACCCAAGCGAAAAAGTAAAAAGAAGAATAGGATCTTGCAACGTAAGAGAGGACACCTAGAAGCTCAAGAAGTAGAAGACCAACTTAGGAATTTGAATAAAACTCATGTTGCATCAGATTTAGATTCTAATCTGGCAAATTGTAATCAAAATCTAAATGTAACGAATGATGAACCTTTGAATGTTTTGAATATTAATGCATCTTGTGTGTTTTGTCGTAAAAGCGTATCATCTGGTGATCATACAAAATGTTTAGCTAATTCTCTTCTCAATCGTCATAAGAAACGTAGGACACGCATTCCTTTTAGGCCCACTACTGCCTCTAAGTCTAACTTAGGAAAGCCGTCTTCTACGGTTTCTAATGATATCACAGTTACCCCCATAGGTGCCGAGAACAAATCTAGGAATGAGCCAACTACTAGTGCATTTAACATTAAGAAAGCAAAAACTAGTTGGAACTGGCAACGTTGGTTACAATACAAGCCAGACTTTAAATGGATTCCTAAATTGTTGAATACATGTGTTACTAACCAACAGGAACCCGCATTGTCTTTGGGTTCCACCCTTACTTCTGTTCCATCCGTGTCTTCTTCTTGTGATACAGGTGGTACAGCTCGTTCTCTGGATTGTTGATAGCGGATGTACCGGACATATGACAGGCAATCTCAAACTGTTACACAACTTTGTCTCAAAGTTCATTGGTACTGTCAGATTCGGGAATGATCATTACGCTCTAATCATGGGATATGGTGACTATATCAGCGGGAACATCGAAATCAGCCGTGTTTACTATGTGGAAGGCCTTGGACACAACCTTTTCTCTGTTGGTCAATTCTGTGATGGAGATCTAGAAGTTGCATTTCGTGAGAAAACTTGCTTTGTTCGTGACTTACAAGGAAACGATCTTATGTCTGGCTCACGTGGCTCCAATCTTTATACAATACCAATGTCAGATATGATTGCAACATCTCCGATATGTCTTCTCTCCAAAGCAGAATCAACTAAATCTTGGTTATGGCACAAACGTCTTTCACACTTGAATTTCAGAACTATGACTGACCTTGCTCGTTATAAACTTGTCGATGGATTTCCAAGATTCCGTTTTACCAAAGATCACTTATGTCCAGCCTGTGAACAAGGAAAAAGTACTCGAGCTCATTTTCCTTCAAAACCTTAGCAAAGTACGAATCATGTTTTACAACTGCTTCATATGGATTTGTGTGGACCGATGCGTGTTCAAAGTATCAACGGTAAACGCTACATACTAGTAATTGTGGATGACTTCTCCAGATGGACTTGGGTTTATTTCTTACGAAGTAAAGATCAGGCTCCTTCGATGATCATCACCTTTCTCACTAAAATTCAAGTTCAGTTACGCAATACGGTACGAATAGTCAGAACTGACAATGGAACTGAATTCAAGAATCAGACACTTCGGTCTTATTATGAGAAAGTGGGAATTGAACATCGAACATCTATTCCTAGAAGCCCAGAACAGAATGGAGTTGTTGAAAGACGCAACAGGACGTTAGTGGAAGCTGCTAGAACTATGTTGATTAATGCTCAATTACCAGATTACTTGTGGGCAGAAGCTGTTTCAACCGCATGTTATACTCAAAACCGTTGCATGATCACAAAACGCCATCGCAAAACACCATATCAAATTGTTCACAAAAGAAAACTGAACATCGATTACTTTCATGTATTTGGAGCACTTTGTTATCCGAAAAATGATCGTGATGATTTAGGTAAACTTAAAGCAAAGGCTGACATTGGAGTGTTCGTTGGATACTGTGAAAACTCCAAAGGTTTTCGGATATGGAATCGTCGTACAAGAGAAATTCAAGAAACCATTCACGCTAATTTTGATGAACTCACACAAATGGCTTCTGAGCAACACAGCTTAGGACCCGAATTCAACCGTCTTAACTCTCCGGAATCTTCAGCTGAACCATTGCCAATCAACCGCAAAGAATTGGAAACCTTGTTTGCTCCACTATTTGATGATACAATTGAATACCGTTCTACTGAGGTCTCACCTAATTCCGCTGCTCAACCCGAAAACATTCCAGTACCAGACTCACCTCAACAAACTACTACAAGTGTTGAGAGAAACGGTCCTCCAATTGCATCACCATCTACAGTAGAACAAACTGTTTCTAATTTCCACCATTCAGCTGAAGATCCCACACCACAATCAGTTCCACAACCAGCAGAGCAAGATCCTGATGCGTTCTTTAATCCGTTTGCACCGGCTCCTATTGTTCCTGACATAGCTGAGTCGTCAACACGCAATTTGGATCCTGCTAACATGCGAGATACCTATCAACTACACCCTTCCACACACAAATGGACTCGAGACCATCCACTAGTTCATATTATTGGCCATCCAGATGCACCTGTTATGACAAGACAACGACTTCACACCGATGGAGAAACTTGTATCTATGCCCTCACAGTTTGTCACGAAGAACCGAAGAACATTAAAGATGCAATGACTTATGACAACTGGATTGAATCTATGCAAGAGGAATTTCAGCAATTCATAAGACTTGAAGTCTGGGAATTAGTTGAAAGACCTGACGGAGTCTTTGTCATTGGGTTAAAATGGATCTGGAAGAATAAGCTTGATGCTGAAGGGACTGTCATACGCAACAAATCACGCCTGGTAGCGAAAGGATACTCTCAACTGGAAGGACTAGATTTTGCTGAATCCTTTGCTCCAGTGGCTAGACATGAAGCGGTTCGGATCTTTTTGGCCTATGCAGCACACAGGAACATGGTTGTTTACCAAATGGATGTGAAAACCGCATTTCTTAATGGAGAACTCCGTGAAGAAGTTTATGTTAGTCAACCTGAAGGCTTCGTTGATCCTGAGCGTCCTAACCACGTTTACCGACTCAAAAAGGCACTCTACGGACTCAAGCAAGCCCCACGGGCGTGGTATGACAAACTGTCCACTTTCTTGCTGGCCAATAAATTTTCTAAAGGATCGGTGGATCCAACACTGTTTACAAAAACCTACGGGGAGGACTTACTTGTTGTTCAAATATATGTCGATGACATCATTTTTGCCTCAACAAAAAGAAGTTACTCTAATGATTTTGCAAAATTAATGAAAGATAATTTTGAAATGTCCATGATGGGTGAACTTTCGTTCTTTTTAGGACTACAAGTTCATCAATCACCCCGTGGAATTTTTATAAATCAGTCCAAATATGCTCTTGAAATCTTAAAGAAACATGGAATGATGAGTTGTGATACTTATAATACACCGATGGGCTATACCACAAAACTAGATGCTGACTTACATGGGACTCCCGTTGACCCTACCAAATACCGTAGTATGATTGGGTCCCTCATGTATCTCACAGCTAGTAGACCTGATATAGTATTTGCTGTCTACATGTGCTCTCGTTATCAGTCCAAACCAACTGAAAAACACCTCAGTGAGGTCAAGAGAATCCTTCGATACATAAAGGGAACCATTAACTTGGGAATCTGGTATCCGAAGGATTCTGGCTTTGAACTAATTGCTTTTTCAGATGCTGACCATGCAGGATGTTTAGACACACGCAAAAGTACATCTGGTGGATTACAATTTCTAGGAGACAAACTTGTGTCATGGCAATCAAAGAAGCAGGACTGCACTTCATTGTCGTCAACAGAATCTGAATATGTAGCCATGTCTGCCTGTTGTGCTCAAGTCATTTGGATGAGATCACAACTTAAGGATTACGGCTATTTATTCAACAAGATTCCCATCTACTGTGATTCCAAAAGTGCAATTGCTATCTCCTGCAACACCGTACATCATTGCAAATCCAAACACATCGATCTCCGATATCACTTCATCAAAGAGCATGTGGAAAAGGGTACAGTTGAACTTTATTTTGTTGGGACTGAGTACCAATTGGCGGACTTACTTACCAAATCCTTAGCACCATCAAGGTTTGCTAGTCTAGTTCACCAAATTGGTATGCGATGTTTGACTCCAGAGGATCTGGAAAAGTTTTTAAAATACAATTGATCGTCAAACATTACAACTATCTTTGTAAATATTTAAAAAAAAAAAAAATGCAAGTATAAACCACCTCTTTCAACACTATTTTATAAAAATGTCTTCAATTATTTAAAACAAGTGTTGAGGGGGAGGAAAAGTCATGTTTTTCAAATTTCTCTAAAATATTTTGTCTTTTATACTTGCATTTTACAAAAAAATAAATACAATTTTAAAAAGTGTTGATTCAAAAGGATTTCGGGTTACTCTCCTTGACCAAAACCTATTAATTTTACTATGATCTAAGGTCGAGGGGGAGTATGACAAGTTGTTCTTATCATGTCTTGGTGTTAACTAACAAAAGATACATGTGATTAAGTGCTTTAGCATTAAAATTAAATGTTAGTTAAGGTTAAGGGGCTAATAGTGTCAATACATGAAACTTGTTTCACCCTAGTCAAAACCAATTTTGACCGCACACATTTACTTTTTCTGCAAAAGCATTTACTACCCTCAACAACCATCCTCAACGACCCAAAATCATCTGAATAATCTGAGCACCAATCTTCAAATCTGTAAGTGTGATTATGTTTTGATCATGATTTATAACAAAGGTTTTTAATTTTATATCCATCCAACGGCTCAATCAATCACAATCGATTAGTTTGTCTTTTGAGTTATGCGTAGAATTCAAACCCATAAATTAGTGATGTTTTGATTGAACTTGTTGATGGGAAATGGTCATTAGATGATTATAAACATGTTTGTGAACTCCAATCTCACCCAGAATCATCAAACTGTGTGATTTGGAAATTAGGGTTCATACGTATAGATTAGGGGTTCTTGATTGTGGATGTTTTGATTGTGATTGATGATAGGGATAGCATGTATTAGTGTTAAGGATCATATCCCAGTAGTTTAATTGCATCTTAATCATGTTTTGTTTTTGAATCAAAGGTTTAGGGTTCGAATGACACTAGCAGCTATGATTGTTTGATTGTGTGGTTAAAACTTGTTGTAACTTGGACCATATGATCCTTAGGTTGATAGAATCATTTGCCCCATGCTTAATCATACCCAGAAACATGTTTGATTAAGATTGTGATTAGGTGTTCATGCGTGTTTACGCGTTAAAGTTGGATTTTGGCATGTCTACGCTTTAAATGTGTAAATTTAGTGTATTGGGCTAATTATTGATCAGTGGTAATGTTTGTACACTTTCAGGAAACATACAACTCGAATTTCAAAGGTGAATTTCTGGAAAATGGCATCTTTACGCGTTAAATGTTCATCCTACGCGTAAGATTGAATCTTACGCGTAAGATTCGACACGTAGACAAACAGTGTCTTGGATAAGACATTGTTTACGCATAAAAGAATAACTTACGCTTAAGTTGTTTCTTACGCGTTAGTCATGATCTTACGCATAAGTTTAAACCTACGCGCAAGTTATATCTTACGCTCAAAGTTCAATTCTTTGCCTAAGCTCTAATCTTACGCCTAAGATTTAATCCTACGCGTAAAATTAAGCCTACGCAGAAGTTGAACTTACGCGTAACATATAAAGTTATGCGTAGAAATTAAACCTACGCTTAATTTCATTTCCTACGCGTAATATAAGTTATGCGTAGATTTTTTTACTTACGCGTAAACTTGTCAAATTCATGAATTTTTCTAAGTGTTGTAATATTTCCAATGTGTAATCTCTTGTAGTGATGAACTCATGTTGTAACTTAAGTGTTATAAGTTTCTATCATGTGATTAAAACATAAGTTTGTCATATAACAAAAGTTTTTCACACACAAACACCCAATGATCAATCAATAATGTGTTCATAATCTAGTAATTGAATGTCTGTGCTAACAAAGTATATCATTGCTATGTTTGTGATTGTTTATGATCAAACCAGATGGCAGAACACAATGACATTCCTTATGGACCAGAACCTGAACCCATACGTGCATGGGAAGACACCTTTCCTGAGAACTACTCCAGAAAGATAGGAAAGAACAATCTGAGAGTCAACTTCAACAACCTTACATGCAATGAGTCTTCTTGCCTTGTTGCGGTAGATGCTCTTATCTATCACCCGTGTAAAGTTCTACTCACCAAATCTGCTGCAGTGGCATGCTTCTACATACATCAGTTTTGGCACACACTCCACTTGGACCTCCTTGAAGAATCCTTTACTTGTATGCTGCACATGAGACAAGTCACGGTCGACAATGATCTTCTCCGTAGTGTTCTTGGACTTCCCGAACTTGAACCTAATAAAGAATATGACCAAGTTCCCAGTGAAGAAGAATTGATTGAATGGCTAAGAGATATTGGGTATGATGAGTCTGAAGAGGTAATGACTAGGCACTCCAAGGTCAATATCAGATTTCTTCCACAGCCTTGGAGAACTCTCTACATCATCATTGCCAAGTCACTATCTGGCAGAGACACAGGCCATGAACACCCTAAGCTCCAACATCTCAAGCTGTTTTGGGCTATTGCTAATGTCAAGAATGTTGATTATGCCAACATTATCTGGGAAGACATTGTGTGGCACATACAACACAAGACGACCAATATTCCATTCGTCCGTTTCACTAAGCTTCTCATTGCAAGCTTCATCCATGAATATGATGACATACCTCAAAGACTGAATGATGAGTTTCAGCACACATACAAGAATGAGGACACACTTAAGGTCATCAAGAGAATGGATACTAGTACAAGGAAACAAGGAAAGAAACTTCCTGATTGCCTCCTGACTAAGAAGGTTCAAGAAAGCAACAACTACAAGTACTACCTTCAAGCTCTTGAAGCAGATAAAGTTGGGTTCTTGGATGAAGCTGTTCTACCATCTTACACGCAGAAGAAAGAAAAGAAAGGTAGAAAATCTGGCAGCTCAGAAAGTTCTACCAAGACCAAACCTAAGAAAAGGGGATCACTTAAGATCAGAATTCCTGCAAAGAAACCAACTGCTGAACCTGGGTGGTTTCCATCACCACAACCTTCTCCAAAACCTGCTGACTCTGAACAAACCGAATCCGACGAAGGTCCTATTTACAGTGAAGCCTATGCCAATATCACCAAGAAAGTCAATCTTGATGAAATTGACGATAAGGATTTGACGTTCGAAGATTGGGATAAGATTATTGACGAATCTGCTGATCATGCTGAATCCCCCGCACACCTCTATCAACGACCACTCACCAAAGCTCAGACGATTTTGGAAGAAGAAAGGATTAGAAGAGAAAAGATGAAGCAACCAGTATCTGCTGAACATGAGACTGAAGGCCTTTCAGTCGAAGAAGAAAATGAACGGGCTCTCAACCTAGGTCTCCTCCACAGCCAAATTGATACATTCAATGCTGATCAACCTCCACCTCCAGTGTTCTCTCAGACCACCGAAGCTGGCGGATCTAGCAGCATTCCTGAGCCTACCACAAGGATCGCCACAGACTTAGTTGTTTATGACAATCCCTCAGTGCTTCCCACCGACATTGAAATGACCATGGGAGAGGAAGAAGAAGGAGATCCCATGGATACTGATGCTCCAAGACTTATGTCTATGGAAGAAATGGAGCTCAGAGAAAGGGCTCAGGAAGAGGAACTGAAAAGAAAACAAGAAGCTGAAGAGGCCAGGCTTGAAGAGATTGCTCAAGCTAAACTGGAAGAAACAATCAGAATGGAAGAGAGCAGGAAAGCAGAAGAGGCAGCCAAGCTGGCTGAAGAAAAGTTAAAGAAAGAAGAAGAAGCCAGGCTTGCAGAAGAACTAAGGCTTAAGGCCGAAGCTGAGAAACAAGCTGAAGAACAAAGGGTAATAGAAGAAGCAGCAGCCAAAGATAAGAAAGTTGAACAACCCGAACCTAGGAAAGGAGATGACAAAGACTCTACCACCATCATTGAATCATCACAGTCATCTCCTCCTGCATCTGAATCAACACATGACAAATCAATCAAGAAACCGAGCACCAAAGCCTCTGCTGCATCAAAGATACTCAAGTCAGCTCTCAAAAGAGTACATGAAAAGAAGAGAAGCAGATTGGAAGATCAGGTTGCAACATTTGTAACCCAAGTTGCTGAATTGACTAAGCTGAACTCGAACGTCCAAGAGCTGCAAGACAAAGTTGATACTTTCTTAGCTAAAGACGTACAGGAGAACTTGGAAGCCGCACTAGCAGCTCAAGCACAAGAATACATGGCACAACACCTGGTTGCTGAGTTGAAAGATCTGCTGGCACCCATGAGGGACGAACTCACCAAGTTCGCAGAGCAAGCTGTCAAGAAAGTGATCCGATCAACCACATTCACTCTTCGAGCTGACAAGTCCACTGTTCCACTACCAGGGCTATCTCTGGATGAATTGGAAGCTCAACTCTTAGAAAAGCTGGCAAACAAGTTCACCTTGACTCATGAAGAAGCCAAAGTCTTGGAAGCATTAAAAGACAAGATGAACAAAGATACATGCAGCACAGAGGCCGATAAGCTGAAACGTCAAAGAGATGATGAAGACAGGGATCCGAATTCTCAGGCAAAGAAACAAAAACAAACCGAAGGACCCTCATCTCAGTTCAAAACACCGGTAATCCCTCCAACAACAAAAACTTCCTCTCAACAACCGAAGGCATCAGGTTCTGCTCCCAAGGCACACGACCATTTCGAATACACCGGTGGTGACGACATACCTCAACCTGATGAAGTTCCAGAACCGTCTCCTAAGAAGAAGAAGAAAGATAAGAAAGGAAAGCATCATCAACCCACACCAGACACCTCATCTAAAGGCACCGAACCACAGAAACCTAAAACAGTCCTTAGCTGGCTAGACCAAGACAACAGTGCCGAATACTCCTGGTTTGAAAAGATGATCAATTCGCAACCACCACTGGAAGACAATCATGAACCTCAAGATGGTCGAACGGTGGAATATGCTCAAATGATTCAACAAAAGTTTAAGATGAAAAAGATGAATAAGAAAGAGCTGCGAAGAATCAAGAATGATGCTTTCAATCTTCTGAAAGATAGGTCTGCCAACTCAATCGAGCTATGTCAAGCAATATTGACTGGATCAATCCTGAATCATATGTCGATCCGGTCACCAAGAAAACCGCACCTTACATTACTGACTGGTCCAAACCACTACCGATGATTGGGAAGCCTAAGGAACCAAAGATCCCTTACAAGTTCTTCTACAACACAGACTTGGAATTTCTGAAACTTGGCAGCAAGATTGAGAAGAAGTACGTTACCTCACTCGCCTTTCTCCCTGCAGCTCGATACCTCAACAATGCCATCGAAGAAGAAGCTTCAGCATTATTCGTTGACAAAATTGTTGAATATGACCGGAATGCTCTTTACGGCATACATCATTGGCCAAACAACCGGGCACAGTACTATCGAAGCAGCAGACTTAATCAGACGATGGGTGATGTAGCAAGTGATTTGAAGATAGTCTCCATTCAATTCATCTCGACTGTCACTTTCTTTGGGTACCCCTTCCTCAGCAAAATCACACTTAAAAGACTTGATGAAAAGGAGTACGATATTTCCGAGTCTGACTTTCCACGACTACGTCTCAACGACATCGAAGACATGTATCTACTCAAAGTTCAAGGAAAACTCTGTGGCTTGCCTAAAGAGATGCAGCTTGCCTTTATCCAAGCTCTTCTAATCTTCATCAGGCAGATTGTCATAAGAGAAAGAGTTGAAGATCTTCAGTTGGGAGTAGAAAGTTATCAGAAGAAGCTCAATCTCACCAAACCAAACCTGTTTGACATCCCCGACCTTCCACATCTATCTCAGTACACCTTGATCAGACAACCATTTGGGTTCACCTACCGCAGTATTAACGGTCGAAACTGCTTTATGGGTTATGAAGAAATTCATAAGTTCTGTGATGAAACCCTGAAGTTCGTCAGAGATGGGATCAAAGGCAAAATCAATGACATAGAACTGGGGAAATCAAAAAGGTGGAACACCAATGAAGCCAGGGATGCTCGCAGATTCATCTTAAGGATTGAGAACAGATTGAAGCGCAGGGATCAGTTTCGAAGGTTGGAAAGTTATGTTGGAGGCAGACAGAAGTTTCCGGTGTTGACATTTCAGAGACCTGATTGGTAGTAAAATTGTAAGAATTTGATTTGATTTGTCAATAATTTACTTCATAATGGTTTGTGTACGCATTACAGTGCACAACCCGAAATTGTAAAGAAAGGACCCTGAGGTACGCATCAGTGCCTCAATCCTAAATATAAGGAGCGAAGGCTTCTTACTTTTGAGTAGAATTAATCAAACTTTTATGATTTTTTCACAATTCTGCTCAAAAGGACAAGTATTTCACCTCAATAAGACCTAATCACTTGTTGAGGGGGAGCACTTGTCAAAACAAAATACTTTGTTCAAAATCAAAAGTTCTTGGTGAATCTCCCCATAAGACTCAAAAAGCATATTTTAATCAAAAGTTTAACAAAAACAACATCTCATATGCTATTTTTGAGGGGGAGAAAATGAAAAAGTGATTAAAATATATGAAGTCAAAGCTGAAAAGTTGTATCTTGTGCGAGCTAGACTCAGATTCACCCAGGAATTGACGAGATAATTAAAGTCTGTAATATCGAAAGGACTTATCCTCGACGGGTAATAACATGAAGTTAGTTCCTAGAGCTAGTTGTCACCTAAAAGCTGACAATGTATCTCTTTAACTAACCACGTAAGCGTGTCTCGAAAAGGATTAGTCTTAGTAGAAATGTACCGTCTCGAGAAACTTTTTGTGGACTTGACCAGGCCGGGTAATAACTTCAAGCTAGTTTAACTAGTGATGTAAGCGTGTCTCGAATCGGTCTTGTTCACGGAAAGTGGATCAATTCAAAAGTGATTGCTCCTCCCGCATGTGCAAATTTATTAAATACTTATGAGCACATGTGCAGGGGGAGCCCTTCAAAAGTGTACGCAAAACTCTCAAAGTGTTAACCAAAATATTTGATTATCACAAACACTTTGAGAGATTTTCAATCAAAGGTTTCTTGGCTACTGTCGGAGTTATAAGGTGATTAAGATAGGAATATCCGTCCTATGATCTGCCAGAGCCGGAGGGATCTACCCAAGGACATCTCCCATAGTTAGAATTAGAAGTCCTTAGGTATGATACGAAAAAAGGAGAAAAGAATGAAAGGGAAAGAAGGAGTTGAAGAATTAAAAAGAAAAGTAAAGAAAAGGGTGAAAAGAAATAGCTCTCCATATGAATCAACCTTAGGGCAGACACCGGGTTCAATACATATGCTACTGGCTGTTGCAAAAGACAACACCGGTATTGAAGATTAAGCCGTCATGGACCCAGTGACGCAATGCACTAAACCTTCTTAACCACTCAAGTTCTTTTAAAAGGACTTGTTTCATTCTCACGGGGAACCCGCGTAACCTATCGACCTATCTCTTAGAGACGGTTGATATTGAAGCAGGAGACACCTCCCCAATCTCCGCATAGGAAACCTAGGTGTGCACTTATAGAGTCTAGAGCCATGAGATACATCAAAGATCTCTTAGGAACACTTAGTATTTCTACAACTGGTGTTCTACATCAATGGACACCAGCTGTAAATTATTGAGTCCTTCGCAGATCTTAGCAATCTGCCGAGAACGTTTATGAGAGGATTACTTATGTATTTCTCAATGATTGAACGGAAATCCTGCCAGGGTCAACATCAAACAGCCCTGATAGCAGGTCACTTCGGTAACCCCACAAGGGTTACGCTTAGTATTTGCGGTGGTTCCATTACGGTCTACAGTCGTGGAGTGATCCCCAGCGACTCACCCAGTCATTGAGCTACTCAGTAGGTCTCGTAAGCTCCTTCGGGAGTATCTGATATGGGAACGGCCTGGATAAGGATTAGAAGGAGTCTTCACAATATGCTGTTGATGAGCTCTAATTCCTTATCCGTAAGTACCGGTTGTTTTATTGCTAACTGTTTACTCGCAGGTACCTCACTTCCATGATGGTAGATTCCAACATGCTCATACATACATCTTGAAGCAAAAGATAGCTCCCCCAAAGATCTTAACAACACAAAGTTCCAAGAAAGATTCTACGACAATAAGAAGAATCTACAAAGTATAAAGACAAAGATCTCAATGTATCAAAAGGAACTTCTTGCACGTGAAAAGTCTAAGTCCAAAGATGTATGAGTATGTTGGAATGGCGGACAACCACCACAGACGCAGGAGTGACGAACGGCAGATTACTTCATAACACAATCACTACATCATCACCAAAGAACAAAGACAAAGAGCAAAGTATATTCATTATCATTCAACCAATTTTGAAGACGTCTAGAGTTTTACTTGTCACAAGTCAACGACAAAGATGAAGACGTCAAGCAACCGTGATGACCGACCCTTAGGGGGAGATTGTTGGAACCATACTTTTGTATTTTGTCAAGTCTCGGTCATTACATTTTGTAATAGGTTGCTTTAGTATTTATTTCATTTAGTTTATGCTACAAGGCTTAAGTGTTAAAGCCCTATGGGCCTTAAAGCCCACGAAATGAAAGGATAAGGGAGGAAGGGAGTGTTGCCCTAACTCCTCCCTTATAAATAGTAAGCTCATGTAAACATTTATCTTGTTGGTTATTTGATTATCTTAAGGAAACTCTTGCACTTTCACCTTTCATATTGTCTCATAATCAACCATCTCATTTCTCATCTTATTTCTTTCTAAATCATACTTGTGTTTACAAAATGGTGACCTAACAAGACTCCATCAACCTACTACCAAGCTCCACAATTTACTCCATTGGCCTTTTACCCTTGCCCTCATAGCTTTGCTTTCCCTTTTGAGCAGTCCTTCTCTTGTCATCAAAAGAAGTCTGTTTTCTTGGGCAAGCCAGGCCAAGAACCTGTTTGGGAGGTCTTTCTTTTCTTGGATCAGGCCACTTCATATTCTGGATAGCTGTTTCTAGGGCCTGAGTCAATGCATGTAGAAGCTCTTTAGCCAAAGTTGAACCAGAACCAACTCTCTTTTTGGGTTTTTTGATGGTAGTACTGCCTGCATCAGTTATGGTAGAGTTGGCTGCACTCATTGTTGATGAAGCTTCTTGGTGTCCCATCCATTGCACATGAGGAGGAAAATAGTCTGTCCATCCTAGATCTTCAAACTCAGAATCAGAGTAGTACCTTATCTCTGAGTCTGTGGTACCTTCTGAGTCTGAAGAGATGTTCACAATGGGTATGTCACTCATTCTGCTTACTTGTTTGTGTTTAGAAAAGATTTGGTGTTTCTAAAGTATTGGTGAAGTTGCTTTTATAAGCAAGATGAAGGTTAATGGGCATTTAATGAAGTGTATTGAAGTTCACTTACCCTGGTTGTTTTGGAATTTAATTTGGTACTAGTCTTTAATGGAGTGTTGACTTTCTAAGATATTTTGGTCAAATGGTCAATCTTCGAGATTTTTAATGGGAAAGTACTTTGGTTTGAGTTTCTGGTGGAAAGTTCTTCTCCATTCTTTATGGAAAGTACTGCTTGGTGTTATTAAAAGGGTTCGCTGACGTGTCAGAGACTGTTCCAACGGTCAGATTTGCGGCTAACAAACTTTCGAAAGATATGGGATATTTACTTCCAAAAATAACGGTAAAGTCATTAATTCACCGTGATTTTTTGTAATTTTATTCGTATATAACCCTCATATCTTTTCCTTTTATCCGCCTTACTCGTCCATATAAACTCATACCTACTTTCAATCGATCATCACTTTTCGTACTCTAACCCTAATCATCATGGCTAATCGACTTACCAACACCAAACACAACATGATTGCAAACCTTGAGAAAACCCAAGCAAACCTTGATTTTCATGGAATCATTGATTTTCTCACTGGTACTAACATCTGTTACTCCATCCTTGTCAACCCTGAGATTATTGGACCCTGGATTCAAGCTTTTTGGGATACAACTCAGTCACATGTTGAAGATGGAGAGGATATCATTACTGCTACAGTTGCTGGGAGAGCTATACGCGTTACAGAAGCTTCAATTAGGGAGGTTTTGCTATTTGATGATGAAGGAGGCTCTGTTTTATTTGGAAAACAAGAAGTTTGGAATACACTCAGAGATATTGGGTATGAAGGTTCTTTGACTAAGCTTACTTTTCAGAAGGCTATGGTTAGTCCTCATTGGAAATTTCTTATTCATGTTCTGCTACATTGTTTGAGTCCAAAGAGTACTGCTTGGGATCAATTAAGTCATTCTATAGCTTCTGCTTTTGTTGGTCTAATTACCAATCAACCTTTTAACTTTTCATACATGATTCTTGAGGGTATGCTTACTCATATTAAGGCTGGCAAACCTTTTCTAATGTATCCTAGGGTTGTTCAGTTGCTTTTAGAAAATCCACTAGATGGTGTACCCAAACCTCAGGATTATGTACATACCATTAGGATGCCATCTAAAGTTTTCACTTTTGAAATATCAAAGTACTTCTGGATGTCAAAGTACTGCTGCATGAAGAATAAAGTCAAAGTACTGCTGAAGGAAAAAGTCAAAGTACTGCTGTTATTGAAGAATGTTTAAAGTACTTCGAAGGAAACAAGGACTGATATGCAATATTAGATAAGGATTAATGTGTAATATTAAACGAATATTCTAGAATTAGTTAGGGATAATTACTTGTCGTTCAAGGATTACATGTTGTAAACCGACTTAAGGTTATCTATATAAAGAGCCTTAAGAGGTATTGATCGATATAAGTTTTACAAGTTAGATAAGTTTAGAAGTCGATCAAAGTTTAATAGTTAGGGATTGTTAGTGAATCTGTGTAACAAAGCAGGTTCTAAGTTTGGTTAATATAAAAGTTCTTCTTAAGTTTTGTGTTAAGTAGATTCCGCATACTTTACAAGGTCAAACAGTGTTTCAATATTAATAGTGTTGAGTTTACTCAATATTGTTAAACCTTTACAAGCTACAAAGTAGTTTGGTCAGAGTATATCGATCCAACAAGTGGTATCAGAGCTTGTGTTGGAAACTCTGATTAAGAAGACAAACCTTTAAAACCGATTTCACTACAAACCCTTCAAGATGTCGACTGATGCTGCACCTGCTCCCTCAATCACTGCTGTAAGAATCCCTATTGTTAAGAAGGGAGAATACAACCTATGGGCCATGAAGATGAGGCAGTACATTGCCATCACAGACCATGCTTTGTGGGATGTGATTGTCAATGGTAACATGAAAATCGAAGAATCAGTAGAGGTACCTGGACAACCAACACCACCAAAAATAACTGTACCTGCTGCTACGAAAAGAAATCAAGACAAAGCTCTCAACATACTGCTTTCTGCTATTCCTGATGGTCACCTATTAAAGTTTCATGATGCCAAATATGCCAAACAACTATGGGCTGCAATAAAGAAGAAGTTTGGAGGTAATGATGCTTCCAAAAAGATGCATAGGAATTTGCTGAAGCAACAATTTGAAACTTTCACTGTTGGTGAAAGAGAAGGTCTTGATTCTGCTTATGAAAGATTTCAACATCTTTTAAGTATGCTAGAACTATATGATGCTGAGGCATCAGTTGAAGATGCTAATTTAAATTTTCTAAGGAGTTTACCATCAGCATGGCATGTAGTTGCTACTATGATAAGAGGACAATCAGGGCTGGATACTATGGACTTTGATGATCTTTACAACAATCTGAAGGTGTATGAGCATGAGATGAATGGTACTACAGGTTCAAGCACACAACAGAATATTGCTTTTGTCTCTTCTGAAAAGAGAAGCAGTACTTCCAACAAAGGTACTGCTTACCCTGCTCAAAGTACTGTGACCGAAACACAGGTTCCATGCACAACAATGGTCACCACCAATTCATCACAATCAGTTACCCCCACCTCAGATGATGTTCTATGTTCATTCTTTGCTCAACAAGCATCTATGCCAGTCACCTATCAAGAAGATGTATTGAAAATAGATGATGATGCCTTGGAAGAAATCGATATCAGATGGCAAGTTGCTATGCTCACTGCAAGGATCAAGAAGTATGTGAACAAGATAGGAAAAGGCATCAACTTCAGAGCTAAACAAGGAATAACATTTGACAAGTCCAAAATTGAGTGTTTCAACTGTCAAAGGACTGGTCACTTTGCAAGGGAGTGCAAGTTTGCAAAGTATCAAGCAAACAAGATGATTGAACCACCCAAGCCTGAAAGAAAAGAGATTCCAATTACTGAACCAAAACCAAAAGCTTTGGTTGCTCAAGAGAATCTGTCAGAGATTGATTGGTCCAATGAGTTTGATGATGAACCTGTAACCTATTCAATGGTTGCATTGGAAGATTGGAGCACAGCATTTGATAAAGAGCCTGGATATGCTGCTTTGGAGTCAAGAGATGAGTTAGGAAGTTTTGATTGGAGCATGGAGTTTGAAGAAGCACCTGTTCAGCTTGCTATGGTAGCTGCTTCACCAAGTTCATCCACTAACTCTGAGGTATGCTCTAAGTGTAATGATATGTATCAAAAGTTACTTACTGAGTATGTAGCTGAAAGAGATAAATTTCAAAAAGCTAGGGCTGAGATAATGGGTTATCAAATAACTTTAGAGTCAATGGAAGCCAAAATTCTTACACATGAAAACAATGAAGTAGCATGGCTTGAAACATATAAACAACATGATTACCTAGTTAAGTTGAATGAATGGAAACTTGGTTGCAAGGTGTCTGAACTAGAAAAAGTGACTGCTGAAAGGGATAAGTTGTTAGAAAAACTTGTTGTATGGAATGAGGCAGGTGTGTCACATGTTCAATTTGTTGAAAAGCAAAGAACAACTAATATTAAGACAGGCCCAGGTTATGATAGTAATGAAGGTATTCCATTTAAGATCAAGGAACTAAATCTTACTGTTGATACCTCCACTAGTGATGAAGAGTTCATAAGTCTAGATGAAAACACTTCTAGTGATGAGGAATCCCCTAGTCCAACACCTCCTGTATTTCAGAAAGAAAAAGGTTATAATGCAGTTCCACATCCACCAGGAAGCTTTCAACCACCTAGAAAAGATGTTGATTGTTATGGTATAGATAATCTAGAGTTTAGGAAAAAGCTTAAAAGTAAATTTAATCCTGAAACTTTAGAAAGATCTGTTGAAGCTCCTAAGGTAGAAGAGACCAAGTTTTCAAAACAAGCAGTACCTTCAAACTCTTTTCGAAGTACTGCTGATCACTCAGCAGTACCTCAAAGAAAACTTTTTACTGCTAATTTTAGAAACACTCATGGAAGGGGATTTGGGGATATTGGTCCAAAGGTCTGTTATGTTTGTTACAATCCTCATCATTTAATTAAAGACTGTGATTATCATTCAAACTACTTAAGTAAATATCCAAAGACCAGAACTGCACAACCAAGTTATAGGGAGAATAAGCCAAGGGATAACAAACCAGTTTGGAACTATACAAATAGGGTCAACCATAGTAATTTCTCAAAAGACTATAGGTACTCTCATCAGAAAAGGCCATACTCCAAACCCTCAGTACCTTCACAAAGTACTGACAGAAAGATCCCTAATGTTTCTAGCAAACAGTCTAATGTAAGATCTAGGAGGCACAATTATTATAACCCTAGACAGCCTTACAATACAAGAAAAGATGCTAGGACACAGAACCCAACTCCTAAAGTTACAACTAAATGGGTTAAGAAAGAAAGTACTGCTGGGAAAAACCAGTACTTTTAGAAGTTAAGGGTGAAAAGGGGACAAGTGATCTTGAAAACACAATAGTTTTGGAATCAAAAACCTTAATTCTTGATCATGCTTTCAAAGACAGTGATGATTACATACTCAAAAATTTTGAGTATGTCACTCCACAAGGGGATCACAAGTCAGTAATGGCTTGGGTTCCTAAAAATAACTAACCTTTTCATGTAAATGCAGGGCAACCCAGAGGAGGAGCTTAAAGATCATCTTATTGTAGATAGTGGTTGCTCTGGCAGTATGACAGGAGAAAAGGAGCTCTTGTCAGATTTTAAAGCTTATTATGGAGGAAAAGTTGCATTTGGGAATGATCCTGATGGAGGAAGAATAACTGGCAAAGGAACTATCAAGGCAGGAAACATTGATTTTGAAGATGTTAGATATGTAAAGGAGCTCAAATTCAATCTTTTGTCAGTCTCTCAGATCTGTGATAAAAAGTACCCTGTGTTATTCTTTGACACAGAATGTCTTATACTTTCTCCTAATTTCAAGTTAGAAGACAGAAACTTGGTGTTACTGAGAGCACCAAGAACTAATGATGTGTACAGCATAGACTTGAAGAATGTAAATTCTGCTGAAAGAGCAACATGTTTGATTGCAAGAGCATCTATGGAGGAAGCACATCAATGGCACAGAAGACTAGGACATGTTAATTTCAAGAATATCAATAAGCTGGTCAGAGGTAACTTAGTTAGAGGTTTACCTTCTAAGACATTCAAGAATGATCACACATGTCTTGCTTGTAAGAAGGGTAAACAGCACAAGGACTCTTGTAAAAAGATTGATGAGAAGACTATTAGAGAGCCTTTGGAATTGTTGCACATGGATTTGTTTAGACCTGTTTCAGTTGTTAGTCTGAACATGAAAAAGTACTGTTTGGTTATAACAGATGACTGTAGCAGATTTAGTTGGGTCTTTTTCTTATGCTTTAAAGATGAAACTTTTGATGCTATTCATGATCTAATTATAGCACTTGAAAATCAGTTAAGACTCAAGGTTAGAGGAATTAGATGTGATAATGGGACTGAGTTTAAGAATCAGCTTATGGATGAATTTTGTGCCAATAAGGGAATTAAAAGAGAGTTCAGTATTGCTAGAACTCCTCAACAGAATGGAGTTGCAGAAAGAAAGAATAGAACTCTTATAGAAGCAGCAAGAACAATGCTTGCATATTCTCAACTACCTGTTCCATTCTGGGCTGAAGCTGTAAGTGCTGCTTGCTATATATTGAATAGAGTATCAGTGACTAAACCTCGAATGAAGACACCTTATGAGTTACTCATGGGAAAGAAGCCAAGTATCAAGTTTATGAAACCTTTTGGATGTCCTCTCACCATCTTAAATACTGCTGATAATTTGGGCAAATTTGATGGGAAGTCAGATGAAGGATATTTATTGGGATATTGTACAAATAGCAAAGGATTCAGAGTGTACAATAGGGCTACCAAGAAGGTTCAAGAATGTCTTCATGTTGATTTTTTGGAAGAACAAGAGAATTCTAAAGGTAAAGGTCCTGATTGGATGTTTGATCTTGATTTAATGTCTTCATCAATGAATTATGTACCTGTAAGGGAAGAAAATCAAGTTACTCCCACTGAAGAAGAAGCACAGTACATTGTTCATGATGTTAATTTAAGATCTAAAGATGAGCCAAAAGATATTGCCAATGATGAGAAGAAAGATACGTCTCAACCTAACAGTACTATTGATCCTCAAAGTACTGTTCCACCACAAATACCAGTATCTGCAGAAGATCAAGCCATTCAAGATGAACTTTCTAGGATGCTTTTTCGAGACACAATGGCTAAGTTGTATGATGATGAACAAAGGAGAGCTTATGAAGCAGAAAAGAAGAAGGCAAAAGAAGCAGCCAGTACTTTACCCCAAAGTACTGTCAACCCTTTTGAAAGTACTTTTCAGCCATTGAATACTTCAAATTGGATAAATACTGATGTTGTTCATGATCCTAATATGCCTGACTTAGAAGATACTGCTGATCCAAACACAATTACTTTAGAAGATACTGATGATGAATTGGATCAAGAAGGCATTTTCTCAGATTCTAATGCAGATCCAGATATAACTAACTTGGAAGATAATCTTGAAGTTCCACCAACTCCAAATCTCAGAATTCATAAAACTCATCCTGCTACCAATATTATTGGACCCTCATCATCAGGGGTGCTCACAAGGACTAAGGCTAAGAATATGTCTCAACAACATACTTCTTTACTTAGTTTTATCTACAAGCAAAACAGGGTGAATCACAAGGATCAGAAGTTGTGTTTATTTGCTTGTTTTCTATCTCAGGAAGAGCCCAAGAATATCAAACAAGCATTAGCCAAGGAAAGTTGGGTGGAAGCTATGCAAGAAGAACTTCTACAGTTTAAACTTTAAGAAGTTTGGGTATTATGTGATTTACCTGATGGAAAGAAACTTATTGGAACTAAATGGGTTTTCAGAGTAAAAAGAGATGAAAGAGGGAATGTTAATAAGAACAAGGCAAGATTAGTGGCTCAAGGATATAGACAGGAAGAAGGAGTAGACTATGATGAAGTTTTTGCTCCTGTGGCAAGGCTTGAAGCCATCAGGCTATTTTTAGCTTTTGCATCTTATATGGGATTCCCTGTATATCAGATGGATGTTAAAAGTGCTTTTCTTTATGGCAAAATCACAGAAGAAGTTTATGTCAAACAGCCTCCTAGTTTTGAAGATCCTGCACACCCAAACAAAGTTTACAATGTAATAAAAGCTCTTTATGGTCTTCATCAAGCTCCAGAACTGCATTATAACCTTTTTCTTTCTGAAATACAGGAGGTGTTGGACTAGGGGATTCCTCATCACTAGAAGTGTTTTCATCTAGACTTATGAACTCTTCATCACTAGTGGAGGTATCAATAGTAAGATTTAGTTCCTTGCTCTTAAATGGAATACCTTCATTACTATCATAACCTAGGCCTGTCTTAATATTAGTTGTTCTTTGCTTTTCAACAAATTGAACATGTGACACACCTGCCTCATTCCATACAGCAAGTTTTTCTAACAACTTATCCCTTTCAGCAGTCACTTTTTCTAGTTCAGACACCTTGCAACCTAGTTTCCATTCATTCAACTTAACTAGGAAATCCTGTTGTTTATATGCAATTTTCAGATAACAAGAAAGATCAAGATGAAAATGTTGCTCAAAATAGTACTGAAAGAAAAAGTGGTGAGACAGAGCAAATTGATCTTAAAGTTGAGCATGAGAATGTAAAAAGTGGGGATACAGAGCAAATTGATTTAGAAGGAAATAATGCTCAAAGTACTTTTGTTGAAAATATTGTTGTGCAAGGTACTGATGAACAAGATATTGCTGGTCCTTCTACAAAGTATCATGAAGATGAAGCTGGTCCTTCCACTTTTATACAACAAGAAGAAGAAAGAGTGCATACTGTTAGTGATGATGCAACAATTGCTCAGGTTATGATGAATTTAAGAAGACCTACTGGAGGAATACATATATCTGAGCCTGCACAAAAAGATGATGAAAGTACTTCTGAATCAGAGAAACTAGATCCAAAAGATAAAGGGAAAGGTATAATGGTTCAGAAAGATACTAAGAAGAAGAAGAAGAAATTTTCTATTGCTCAGATTAGAGAATTAGAGACTGCAGATGATTTAGAGCTTGCTAGAAAGCAACAAGCTGAATATGATGCTGAGTATTTGGAAGAAGTTAGCAGGCCAATTACAAAGAAGCCAATGACCAAAGCTCAGGAAAGGAATTGGATGATGCAATTCTTAAGAAAGAAGGGATACAAGAATTTACATAAACAAAGGTATCCAGAAATAAAAGCTTTATGGGACAAAGTACAAGAAGATATCAGAAGAGAGATAGAAAGTTTTGTACCCATGGAAGTTGATAGAAAGAAGAATTTAGAAGATGTCAGAAAGGAAGAAGCTGAGCAAAGGAGATTGAAAAGGAAGAAATTAGCTGAAGATGATCAACTGACAAAAAGGCTGAAGTTAGTTCATGATGATACAGTTGATGAACTCAGAAATTATTTAAGAGTTGTTGATTTTGAGAACAAAAGGATTGATGATTCTGGAAAGAAGTCCAAGATAATCTCATTTTCTGTGGTTGAATCTAAAGAGGGAAATTATTTTATGATCCACAGAGAAGATGAAAGCTTCACAACATTTTATATGTTATGGGATTTGTTGCACTGTATCACAAGGGCAGATCTTTATGATTTATATGTGCAAGTGCAGACTTATTATACAGAGAATGAAGCTTCAGAAGTGGGATTAGTTTTACTTGGAGACTTATTTACCATCTGGGATACTAAAGAAACAAGTGTTGATCCTCTCTGGAATGATCAAGAGAATTGGGAAATAACAAGATGGAGATTCTTTGAGTCATCAGGAGGTCATACACTAGAGATGGAAGATGGTACCATGATTCACATGTTGGCTGAGAGGAGATATCCATTGATCAGAGAAATAATGCTCAGAATGCTGGATCATGGAATGGAACTTGAAGATGAATCTGAAGTAGCTTTGGATGTTATCAAGCTATTTATTAGATGGGTCAAGTCTGAAGAGTAATATTGCATAATACTGGTATGATTTATTTTGTAAAATAAAAGTATTTTTCTAAGTGCTGTAAAAACAAACAGTACTTTATCAAAGTACTGCTTGCTGATATAAACCAGTATAAGTTCTTTAAAATAAAAATAAATGTTTTGATGTTTAAAAGAAAAGGAAAAAGGATTTGAAAAGAAACACATGGTGTTAGTATTTATACTCCACAACAAATGGTAATCAACTCACCATGTTTAACAAACAAGAAAGAGTTTGACTCATCATGAGGGTACGGCTCTGATGTGATAATCAAATCCGTTGATGGTTGATAGTTTACCAAAAAACTAGGTTCTCAACTCACCATACATCCAAGTGATCAAGAGTTGGCTAGTCCATAGCAAATGGCTTATGGTAAAGACATATCAAATCCGTTGATAGCTGATGATTTGCTAAAAATCATAATTCTCAATGATTCACCTCTCACAGGAGTTAAAACACCTGGAAGTGATGAGAATAGTATGAAACTTTTAAGATTTGATGATCTTTGTACCTAAATGTTGCTGAGTTGCTGAAAAGATGCTGTGGAAGATATGATGCTGATGAAGAGTACTTTGACAGATGACAGATAGAAGAAAAAGAATAAAGAAACAACCTCAATGCATGATTAAAGATTTGAAGATTAAAGATAACAAAGAAACTTGAAATCAAGCAAGTAGAGTTCAAGTTAGGGGAGGATTGTTGGGATATGAAATATCAAAGTACTTCTGGATGTCAAAGTACTGCTGCATGAAGAATAAAGTCAAAGTACTGCTGAAGGAAAAAGTCAAAGTGCTGCTGTTATTGAAGAATGTTTAAAGTACTTCGAAGGAAACAAGGACTGATATGCAATATTAGATAAGGATTAATGTGCAATATTAAACGAATATTCTTGAATTAGTTAGGGATAATTACTTGTCGTTCAAGGATTACATGTTGTAAACCGACTTAAGGTTATCTATATAAAGAGCCTTAAGAGGTATTGGTCGATATAAGTTTTACAAGTTAGATACGTTTAGAAGTCGATCAAAGTTAAATAGTTAGGGATTGTTAGTGAATCTGTGTAACAAAGCAGGTTCTAAGTTTGGTTAATATAAAAGTTCTTCTTAAGCTTTATGTTAAGTAGATTCCGCATAATTTACATGGTCAAACAGTGTTTCAATATTAATAGTGTTGAGTTTACTCAATATTGTTAAACCTTTACAAGCTACAAAGTAGTTTGGTCAGAGTATATCGATCCAACAAACGTCCCGTCATTGAGTTCTTAGCCCGTGCTCCCTACTATAGTGCCCTCCTAGAAAAGTATGAGAAGTTTAAACTAGGTAAAAATGGGACCGCCTTCGTTCAAAACAAGTTGCCTAAAAAGCTTGATGATCCGGGTATATTTGTTTTGCCTTGTAAGATAGGAAGATTCGAAGCTTTTGACACACTAGCCGATTTAGGGTCAAGCCTCAACTTGATTCCCTTATCCCTTTTCACCACTCTCAAGCTAGGAAAGTTAGAGGAGACAGAGGTATTAATTGGTCTAGCGGATGGGAGTATTGCCTACCCGGTTGGAATGATTAAGGATGTAGTTGTTCATGTAGGGAAGTTAACTATTTTAGCGGATTTCCACGTCCTAGATATGGTTAGTGATACCACATGCCCTTTATTAGTAGGAAGAGGATTTTTAGCAACCGCTAGCGCCATGATAGATTGTAAGGAGTCTAAGATAGCGGTAGGTGAGGGCGACACTTGGTCGGTATATGATGTTAAGAAACATAACTATGATTGTGAGGATGAACCGATACCACATTGGGTAGAGATGAATAGAAAACCATCTAGATATGGACCTTGGATAGAAAGAAACTTTATAGGACCTCAACGCCCATTCTATCTAGAAAAAGATTTCATCGATAAGACACATTCGGTGGAACAACTCATAGCTAGAGATGAAGAGCTAGACCCTTTTGAGGACCCCCTAGTCTTTAGGAAAATGATTGAGTTCTTAAGCGTAATACCTCTTAATATAGAGATGAACAAGTGGAAAAGAGAGGGGGATAATTGTAAATGGAGGTAGGACAAGCCACCTAAGGAAGGTGACGGATCATGGTATATGAAGATGATTTTGTATGATACGGATGGAGAAAAGTTTGAAAGGTCATACCGTACTAAGAGAACCGATAGGAAGTTGAAACCTAAGTTTGATCCCAAAGATGTCCTCAATGAGGAACTCACCCATTTCACGTAGTAGCCCATGACATTGAGTCTAGCTGCGAGACTCGTAAATAAAGAAAAGCGCTTCTTGGGAGGCAACCCATGTTTTGTGTGATTTTTATTTTGTTTGATTGTTATTTGCTTCCGTATGCATGCTTTATTTTTATTGTTGGTAGATCATGTTTCAAACTAAAATGGTGAAACTACTTTACTTTGTTGTTTGGCTTAGTCTTAACTTCATCCAAAGGTATTTCGCAAAAGATAAGTGTAAGGGGAAACCCCAAATATGTTTTTAAGAAACAAACTCGATCATGATTCTCCACAATATTAAGTGAACATGTATATTCGTATTTGTTAGAATCAAATGCTTGTATCGAGTCATAATGATGTTTTGTAGGATTTTCCAGGAAGTAGGACGAAGTTTTTCCAGAAATTTTTCAGAAACTTAACATAAGAATTTCTGCAGGTCACTTCTGACGGCGTCAGGAAGAAACTCCTGACGGCGTCACGTGTAAAATTCTGGAAATTTTACCAGTTTTGTTTTTCTAACGGAGTCTTAAAGTTTTTGTTGAATCTTTAGTTTTATAATCTCCAGGATATATGCAAACATCATTCCACAAGCATTATATCTTACTTTGCTTTCTAGGATTTGTTAGCATATATAGATTGCCACCGATTTTACGCTAGGTTGCCTTGTCTGTTTTGTCAGGTTTTACAGGTTATATATGACAAGAAGATGATTTATATTCTAGAAGGGAAGCTTTGATTGTTCATTTTCTTGGAGGAAGATCTAACCTGGCTACCTTATTATCCATACCAAGCGAATCAGGGGAGTATTTGATTTCATTCTTTTTACCTGTTTTACTTTTACATTCTTTACTTGAACATTGGGGACAATGTTCATCCTAAGTGTAAGGGGAGGGTAAAAGGATGATACATTACAGATACACTTTCGCTTGAGTTTGTTTGTTTGATAGTAGATGTGTAATAAAACTATGAGAAATACTTGTTAGTGTAATTTTAGCGCCAAATTTAAATTTTTTTACAACATTTAGGAGTGAAACTTTAGCCATAGCAAGCGTCTCATGGATAGGAGATTGTATGACTAGCACAAAACCGTACCATTCAGAAATTCCACCCAAATATGTGAGGTTCGCCTTTAGATTTGATAGGAAAATCATTTATTATTAGTGCTTATGAGTGTATCGGTAGCATTTAGATTCTAGAACTTGCGTTAGTGATGCATCCCAAGACCGCTAGTGAGACTACATTCGTGTAGTAGGATTTACTACATGATAAGAGGCATTAGGATCACCCTTGTGTTAAACCCGTATCATAATTACTTGACCATTTAAGTCATATTACTTGGCTAGTTAAGTCGACTAATTTTTCCCACACCTTAGCGTTGTACTCATTTTTAGTACACGAAACCGCTAGTACACCCCTCCGAGCCTATCTTTTCGTTTCTAACTTTAAGCATCTTACTTAAAGGAAGAATTTGTTACACCCTACTTAAATGTACAACCAAATCGCCTTAGCCTTTCGTGTATGCACTCATCCTTAGTGCATTATTGTTATTTGTTTAAACCTTAGTTAATTATCTAATTGATTACATGGTTGCTAAGTCGAGTCATATCCTTGTACATATTGTTTTGGGACGATTGGGACTCATGGGTAAAGTACTTATGTTATGGAGTAATGAGGAAGAACATCATATTATTACCCCCATAAGTACGTTAATCTTAAAAGTAGTCCAAGTGTTTTGATTATCTTAATTCGAGTCATTAGATTAGTTTATTGTAAAGTATGTAAAAATTCAAGTGTAAGGGGAATTTTCATTCCCTATGATGTATTATTTTGATGGTAGGGTAAGAGTGGATGTAAAAAAAAAAAAAAAAAAAAAAATCGAAAAAATTAAGAAAAAAAAAATATAGAAAAAGAAAAGAGAAAAAACATACGGACTACCATCCCGTTTCATTCTATGTTTATTTATGTCTTTGTTATTTTTCATTTATTAGCTTAAGTCGAGTCTAGTCTTTGCTTAGCAACGCCATATTGTACATGTTATTAACCAAGATTATTAACTCGCCACCAGTAAAGACTGCATATATCCAACAAAACCGCGTATTCCATATCCCTACACCTAACGTTACAACCTTTAAAAGACCTATTTGATAGTTTATCGTAGGTGTTTACGCCATGTGGTGGAGGTTTGATCCTTTCCCAAGCCTATGGTAATCTATTTTGCTATGACAGGTAGTAAGAGATGTTTTCTATTTCCATATTGTGATATTACTTTATTACACCCGAGAGATGTGAGTATCTAAACACTATTTGTGAGGTGATAGTGTATGACTTCCGTGTTTGTCTTTGGTCTTTACTGGAACGATTATTTGTTGTAATTACTTTTATATTAGTGTTAAATGACCCCTAACTTGTATTTTGATTAGAATAAAAGCGCATTTGCTTGAGGACAAGCAAATCTCAAGTGTAAGGGTATATGATGAGGCGAAAAATGAACAGTTTTTAGGGGGTCATTTAAGCCCGAAATTGAATTTATTTGATCAAATATTGCCCTAAATCGTTCCTTTTGTGATTTTAGGTACTTTGGGAGTGAATTCTGGAAAAGGAAGCATTTTGGACGTTTTTGGAGCATAAAAGTGAAGAAAACGGCAAAGACTTAATTTTCGATGCTGAGAACAGTACCTGACGGCGTCAAGAAGGAAAATGTGACGGCGTCAGGAGCATAATCCATGACGACCCAGAGAAAACCTGAAGGCGTCAGATGAAGGGCGTCAAGAGTTATTTTGGTGACGGCTTGAAGATGGATTACACGTGACGGCATCAAACCCAGATCTAGGTAGTCCGAGAACTTTATTGGCGGCGAGATGACGACGTCAGACATTTACTCTCGATGCCGTCACCTCACAAAATCTATATATACTTTTCTATTTTTCATTCATTAGAGAGGAACTTATGTGGAGAATACTAGGGTCGAACCTAATAAACCATAGGTCATTTGTAACAGTACTTTCAAGGGATTTCACCCCTTGAAACCTTTCATGTTCAATTAAGATAAGTCTTCTTCCAATTCATTCAATATGTCTGTGTGTTGTTTGAATATATCTTATGCTTGTCTTGATTGTAGCATGCTAGGCTAGATCTTTCATGTGTTTGCTTAGATGTAATGAAACCTAGATGTTGATTATAGGTTGATTGCTTGTTTATAGTTGTAATGGATGAATGATTTCAATGTTAGGCTTTAAGAAAACTGGCAGATCTCCATTGTGTAACTTGCTTGAACGTCTTAAGAAACATGAACCGATGTGTACTAGGTTTTTATGATTGTATTTAATGCATGAGCGAATTCTAGTGATTCCATGTTAGGAGCTTCTTAGCCGGCTCGACATAGGAGTGAAGTAGGAGCTTATAGGATTGGGGAAGTAAGTATGCCACCCCATGAATGGTATTAAGGAATACAGTCCGTCATTCACGCAACTGTAACAAGTAATTAACCTGTAAAAGATAGCTAGGGAGTAGTGAAATCTAAGTAAACACAATTCTCCCATATATTGCTCACACCACTATCTTAATTTAGTTTATTTTCATTTTTGTTATTTTATTTTGATTCCATCTTAGTAATTGGGTTAGTTGATTAGCAACTAATTTCGCCCACTCCTTCAAAAACCGAGATTTTTAATTGCTTTTATAAAAACATAAAAATACAAAAAGAATTATCCCTCACCTCTAGACCTAGTTTTTAGGCTTTCTAATCCTAGCGACACTATTCCTAAGTTGAACGATCAATCCCCCGGTACTTGTCACTATACTATACTACAACGATCAGGTACACTGCCTGGTGGGGATTGTAAGCTTCTTGAGATCCCTCGAGAGATAAAGCCTGGTGCAATTCTCATGCATCAGCGTCACCTGTATAACGTGACGCCGTCAGATTGTAAACTCTATATATAGTTTTCTAATTTTCATTCATTAAAGAAATAACTTTTGGAGGAACTTTGCCATAAACCGTAGGTCGAATTTTCACCTTCTTGTAAGGGTTTCAAACCCTTCTTTCATCCATGTTTCATTAAAGATAAGTCTTCCAATAATCATTCAATATGTCTATACCCTTTGTGACACCTAGGCCGTTAAGAGCAAATTACAAGGTGACAGCAAAGAAATGAATTACAAGTGATGGCGTTAGATCTGGATCTAGGCAATCCGAGGACAGTATTGGCGGCTAGTTGACGACGTCACATGTATAACGTGACGCCGTCAGATTGTAAACTCTATATATAGTTTTCTAATTTTCATTCATTAAAGGGAGAACTTTTGGAGGAACTTTACCATAAACCCTAGGTGGAATTTTCACCTTCTTGTAAGGGTTTGAAACCGTTCTTTCATCCATGTTTGATTAAAGGGAACCGACATGTCATCCGGTTGCCCACCCTCGTAGTAACAAGAATGTCACTTTTTTAAACGTTAAGTAACCCATATAATAAACTCGTTAACTTGAGTAACCTCTTTGTAACGAAAAAAACTTTAGTAACTTAGGTGAACATTTTGACAAACTTTAGTAACATATTTGTCTAATAACCCATTGATTATTGGTTGATTGTTTGTTATTAATTGTTGTGGATGAATGATTTCGATGTTAGGCTTAAGAAAACTGGCTAATCTCCAATTGCTAACTTGCTTGAATGTCTTAAGAAACATAAATCGGATGTGTACTATGATTTTGATGGTTGTATTTAATGCATAAGTAACTACTAAGGATGCCATGTTTGGAGCTAGTTGTCGACTCGACATAGGAAGAGGTAGAAGTTTATAGAGTTGGGGAGGATCGTACACAGCCCCACGAATGGTATTAAGGAATATAACCCGTCATCCACGCAATTGTAACAAACTATTCAATTAATGAAAGATAGCTAGGGAATAGTGAAATCTAAGTAAACACGTTTCTCTCATTATAAGGTTTTTCTCACATTTTATTTTCTTGTTATTTTATTTTCATTGCATTTGTAGTTAATTGGGTTAGTTGACTAGCAACTAATTCCGCCCACTCTTCCAATACCCGCGATTTTTACTTGCTTTCCATAAAATATATAAATACAAAAAGAATCATCCCTCACCTCTAGACCTAGTTTAATTAAGTTTTAATCCTAACGAACACTATTCCCCAAGTAGAACGATCAATCCCCCGGTACTTGCCACTACACTATACTACATCGGTCAGGTACACTGCCTGGTGGGGATTAATTGCGTGTGAAACGTGTATCAAATTAATACATAGTAGACGTGAGTGGAATTTACCAATCAACCTTTAGGAAAAGGGAGACTTGTATAAACTCGTGAATACAATATATATATTTGATACCGGGTAAGTGATTACCCGGGTCGTGTCCCAACGAGGTGTGAATGGACGATATCGTGTGAGATTTGGAGATTAAAATGCTTGTATGGATGTTGAGAGATTATTTGGTATTGTGGAATTATGAGAAATTATAAATAACGAACGAGAAATTAAATAAACGCAACTAAAACATGAATACAAACAAGAAATGTTAATTAAAACTTAAAAACTACCTAAAAGTCTACGGGAACAATAATCGGGAATAGGGGAAACGTAAAACGTAATTTAAATAAAATGTAAATGCACAAAGTAAAAAGTGAATTTAATGCTACACTAGTCCTACGGCTATGAAAATAATTTTCTACGTTTCTAATGATGAAAGAAAATTTTTGGTAAAAGATTTTTTTTTTTACTTTTATATTTTTCTATAATGATTTAATTACTAACTAACTAAATTAAATGCATAAAAAATAGATAAACATTTTGGAAAAATATAAATTTGTTTTCAAAAGTCTAACACCTAATAAAAAGGCTAGGAAAAATAAGAAGGGGTAAAAGGCAGTTAAAAATAAGCAGGAAATAAGCACTACCAAAACTGATATGTTAATAAGCAAAGTAAAATAACACTAGTATAAAAATAAACCTAGGAAGAACAAACCCAAGGAAGTCCCTAGGGCAGTTGGTTTAAGAGGTGTGTGGTGTGTGTCTGTGAGTTTGAAGAGACCCAAGTTCGAATCTGTCTCAACCGCCTTTTTGCTAAACTATTTTTTTTTTCAACTTTTTCTTTTTGCAAAGTATTTTAACATCAATAATGAAGAACTTTTGTAAAGAAAATATTTATGAAAGGCTTTAATGAAGCTTATGCAAGCTTAGAAATCCAACAGTTAAGGTAAATATATATTTTTTTTCAAACCAAATGAAATTTTCAAGAGTAGCAGCCTGGGTACATTAAGCTCATAAGCAACAACAAAGGTATTAACTAACAAACTTAGTCTCAAGATCATGAAAACAACAACAATCAATCCACAAGAATCAACAGGAACCAACAAACATTCGAACAAGCTCAGTGGTCAACAGCAGGACCTTGTGCTCATGGGGCTACTAAGAGAGAATAAATAAGCTAGCAAACAAACAAAAAAAGCCAAACAAATTATAGACACAGCAACTTAGCACTATAGGCTTCTCAAAATACCAAAAATCATACCATATACCACAAAGATTATCAGGGTACAGGTTAAAGAAGAGATGGGTCAAATTAGTGAAAAAGATGGGTACAGGGGATATAAGGCAAAACGGTGAACTGGTAGGCCCAAACAAAGTCACCAAATAAGCTCTAGGAGCTGAATTGAGCCTAGATCAAGCGAGTAGAACAGTTAAACTATAAGTAGACGAGAGACCAACTCAATCTAACCTAAGAATCAGCAGATGATAAACTGGGAAAATGGGTATTAAGGCAATTAAACTGATGAGCAGGTCTAGTTGGGTGAGAATGCAGGTTACAAACAAGCTACTAATTTAAGCTATACCAACTGAAACTATTCCTAATAAGCTAAATCAAACTAGAAAAGCTAAGAAAAGAAAATATGAACACACAAGTTGACAATAATAGGCAATTAACAAGAATGATAACCTGATACATAAACAAAAGGCTAACAAAGGCTATAAAAAGCTAGGCTAATGTGGAAATAAGCAAAGGGAAACTAAGGGATATCCTAAATAAGCTAAGGGAACAGAGAAATAAGCTGTTACTAACACTAAAAAGCACTAATCTGAGCTAAAGTCTAAGGGCTGCCAAATTAAAATCAAGCCAATGGGGCAACTTTAGGGACTAAGAAAGCTTGTATGAAAAATTACTAAAAATAAAATAAAAGTATTGGTATGTACACAAGCTGGCAAAGAAGCTATGAACCAATTTTTAGACCTAGATACCAAATACTGAATAAATGAAAAATGGTCGAGTGACGGGGTTTGGGGCTGTTGGTACTTGATGTTCAGTAGGCTGTATGGGTGAAAAATGGGTCTAATTGACTTGAAAAGTAAAAGAACAAGGAGTAGCAACATGCAATTACCTGAACTTAACTAATATGAAGTAGATAAAACAAGTAAAAAGTAACAATCTAGCATCTACCCTATTTGATATTAAAAAGAGTTATAAATAAGAAATATTTGGAGAACAAGTGCAAAATCTAGAATGCTTCTAGAAAAAGGTAAACTTGGATTACAAACTACTAGAAATTCCTAAATGCAGCTGATTAAAGTTTGGAAGTGGGTAAAAATTAGTTTTAGGCTAGAAGAGACTCTTGTGCCAAACACTCCTAAATGGGTGGTCAATGGTAATGTTTCAAAGGCATATAGACATTTAGAACTAAATTTTGAAAGCAAGTGATGTATTAGGTTGAACAAGCTGAAGTAAATAAATAAATAAGCAGTTTAGGACTATAAATAAGCTGTAGCAATAAGCAGCTGAACTGCTTAATGCTACTTTTTTTTTCTTTTTTTTTTTTTGATTTGAAATAGAAAAATAAAAAGAGTTTTTAGAGTTTTAACAAATAACCAAAGGAGTTTAATTGGATTTACTTAACAAGAGTTTAATGCAAATTGTGCAAGTAAACTAGGAATATTTAACTTAAAACTGAACTTTTCATTTAACTAAATAAAAGTACATGAAAAATTTAAAGACTTAACAGAAAATTAAAAGACTAGATTTTTAAACTAAAACCTACTTGCCTCCAATGGCATACATCATCTTCTATTTATACTAAAACTAGAATCAGGGCTTCCTTCATCTTGTGCCTTTTTTCCTCTTTTCCTGTGTTGTGCTTCCTTTGTGAGTGAAAACAGCTTGGATGCCACATTGTGCTTCTTTGGAGCGATTCACAACCCTAGGATTAATATAGGAATAATCACAGGCCTTAGTTGCATTTTTGGCGCCCAAAGTGGTGTGGATAGGTGACATGGCAATGGATACCCGTGAGGGTTGTCTTGGAGATGGAGAAATGGGGGACTTTTGATTGTAGGGTGGAGTATAGCAGGAAGTGACATGGAGGAGGGGAATTGCTTGGTGGTTAATAGAAGGGAGGAAGAAGATGACAGGTTGTGTTTGACTGGTATAGTTTGACCAGTAATAAAAATGGCGTTTGTTTTATTATTTGTATTGGATTGGGTTTGTAACTGGGTTGGGTGTGTTGTGGACTAAGGTATTAAGCAGTAGAGTGGGTTGGGTTGAGGCTTGTGTTTGGTTTTGTAGTTTGGTTAGTATAAAAACTGTTTTTGTAAATAAAATAGAATTTGTGTTTTTTTTTTAATTAAATAATAATACTGATTATTAGAATAATAATTTTGATAATTTTAACATTAATAATAATACTAAAAATAATAATAATACTACTAACTTATAATAATAATACTACTAATAATATTAATAATAAAACTAATAATAATAATAATAATAGTATAAAAAAATAATAATAGGGTAAAATATAAAAAATTTTGTGACTTTGTTTTTGAAAGGGTTTTAACATGAAAAGGTTTTGCATTTAGGCTTTCAGGGTGAAAGGGTAAAAAGGTAATTTGTGGTGTCGGGTGAGGGGTATTTTGGTCATTTTGAGGTTTAGGTTAAAGGTGATTACGGGTTTTGGTTTGGTTTTCCACACTCCTCCATGTCACATTCTCGGGATTGACTTTTCCTTTGACTTTTTGTCATTTTCTTCGATTAAGCTCATTTGGTGTCGAGTCGATCCGGTAATGCTCCATTGTGCTCCGTTTCCCATCCAAGCTCTGGCTTTTGACATTTTTCCAAGTTTCGTGCTCGTTTTTGTCTTTTTGTTCTCAATTATGCTTGTTTTTGCAATATTCGTTCCTGCACGATCACAAACACAAAAACATAATATCTTTGGCATTTTGGTTAGTTTTTGGTCGTTTTGGTCTTAATTTGGTAAGAAAAAGGTGTGTGAATAAGCACACACCAAAATCCCCCAGACTAAAGTATTGTCGTGTCCTCACGCAATGGGATCAATTCACGCTCTAAGAGATAAATAACTTTCATAACTCTTTTTACTAATGTTGAAGAAGTAGCAAAATGTTCAAAAGAGAGTACAAAATTATTTATTCCTGAGAACGCCCCGTTTTTCAACTCTTAATTATTTCCTACACTACTATTTATGTACTTTTTACACTTATTGTGTGACGGGATGTTGACTTTCATTATCTTTTTCAATAACGTTTAAGGTCACAGAGTAAGAAACACAGCTCATAGAAAAGTGTCCATACAGATAGAATTCGTCGTCCCTGATTTTTCACGAGTTCCCATGCTAAACGTAAAAACTAAGTCATAGCTTAATTACAAGTTAGATGCTAACACTACTCATGGAAGTTACTTGTGTAATAACTTCTGGCTCACATTTTCCTTTTTCCTCTATTTATTTTATTTTTGGTGAGAGATGAATTTCTTCATATTTTCTCGTTTCGATAATTATATTTCGATAAAGATACCATATTAAGTCGCTAAGTAGTTTTCTATCTTTTCTCGAGAATCGCTACTTTAAAAATGAGGTCCACAAAAAAGAATTGGGATTCATACAGACTCATAGGCATTAGTTGAGGAGAAATACATGTGCACCTCATGTATCTGGTCTAGGACCCTGCACATTGATGATGCTTAAATTATACATGTTTTTAGGAGCGTTATTGTTAGTTTTGTGCATCGTATTTGGTCATATTTGTATGTATTTGTTACTTAATCATGGAAAAATGTTTGTACAAGAAAATGTAGCCAAAAACAGGAAAAAGTGATCAAAAGATGAAGAAATGAAGTGAATATTCACAATTGGAGATTTTTGAGAAGGAATCGAGTGAAGAATCATACAAGGACTCAAGGATTTGATAGATTCAAGATTTCTACGTTCATATGTCGAGATAATATCAAGTTCTATGGAAGGAATTAGCACCAAAGTGTAGGAGAAAGCATGCAACAAAGAAAAGTCAAGAAAAGTCAAGAATTAGTTACAGGTCCAATCCAACCGATCGGTTGGAGCCCGTAACCGGATCGGTTGGAATTAACCAGAAGATCCAACCGATCGGTTGGATGTAATACCGATCGGTTGGAATGATCCTGCAGTTACAAATTTGCATTTAATGGCTTTTCACTCCTCATTATCATGGATGGCTGATCATTTCTCACTAATAACTTCTTGGGAACGTTTTTACTTGGAGATTAAGTGACTTGGTGGCTATTTAATCACATCTAAGCTTACAACCAACTTGTACCAAAAAATCCTAAGTAATAACTTACACCAAGTTATTACTATCTTAATATTTCTCACCCAAAAGGTTGCAACAGCAGTAAAAACGTCCAGGGAAGCTTTGAGTTAAAGTCTCAATAGTTTGGTTGAGTGTGTGGAGTTGTTTATTGTATTTGGTAGTCGATTGGAGGCGTGTGGTTGCTATAGTTCCACGGTTTTAGTTCTTGTAATTCTCAAGCTAGGTACACCTTGTTATTATAATGAACTCTTGTTACTTTGAATATAATGAATGTTTTGTTTAATACTTGTGTTTTAATATAATTGATATGGAGTAATTTGGTATATACTTGTGTGAATGATGTAATTAGTCATGGAGTATTCTTTTCTTTAAAAAGGTGATGCATGAAAACTCTTCTTAATTTATGAGTTTGTTTGGATAATATCTAATCTTGCTTAATTTGTTGATAAAAACATCTTTGGGAATATTGGCCAAAAGGGTTTTCTTAATGTTTTTATTCCAAAAAGTTAGTGCACGAATTAGTATGGGATATGGTGTGTGACAAGCATCATGTTTACTCTTTAAAATGGATTTGAGAAGATTTCATCACGAAATTAGGCCGAAAGGATTTGTAGGAATTCATAAGTAAAGAATTGCTTTTAAACAACATTGTGTTAATGGAATTATTATTCTAGTTGTCTTAGGCCGAAAGGAAGTAACTAGATGATTGAATTCTAGTAATGGTTTAACATTATAAACACCATTGATTGTTATTCAATCATATAAAAGTTGTGCATCATAACAAGTGATGAGGCGAAAAATGAACCATTTTTAAGAGGTCATTTAAGCCTGAATTCAAATGTATTTGATCAAATATTGCCCTAAATCGTTCCTTTTGTCATTTTAGGTACTTTTGGAGTGAAATTTGGAAAATGAAGCATTTTGGATGTTTTTGGAGCATAAAAGTGAAGAAAACGGCAAAGTCTTAATTTTCCTTGCTGGGAACAGTACCTGACAGCGTCATAAGTTCCTTAATGACGGCGTTAAGAGTAATACAAGAGGTGGATGTGGACAATACACGTGACAATCCAGAGAGTTTTGTGCATAGGAGATGACGGCGTCACCCAAGGCCGTCATGGTCCAAGTGTTAGTGACGGCCCAGAAGAAATTTACACATGACGGCGTCAAAAGTGGATCTAGGCAATCCGATTTCATTATAGGCGGAGAGTTGACGGCGTCGCAAGTTTACACATGATGCTGTCACCCTGTATTATCTATATTTAGTTTTCCAAATTTCATTCATTAGTGTGCAACTTTGAGGGAAAAACCCTTGACCGATTTTCACAGCTTTTTCAAGGGTTTCAACCTTTTAAAACTTTCATGTTCAGTTTGAGATAAGTACTCTTTCAATTCAATCAATATGTCTATGTGTTGTTTGAATATATCTTACGCTTGTCTTCAATTTAACATGCTAGGCTAGATTTCTTTTGTGTTTGCTTAGATGTAGTGAAACCTAGATGTTAATTATGGGTTGATTGATTGTTTATAGTTGTTACGGATGATTGTATTCGATGTTAGGCTTAAGAAAACTGGCAGACTTCCATTGGTAACTTGCTTGAACGCCTTAAGAAACATGATCGGAGGTGTACTACGATATTTGGTTGTATTTAATGCGTAGGAGAATTCTAATGATCCCATATTAGGAGCTTCTAACGGCTCGACATAGGAGTGAAGTAGGATCCTATAGAGTTAGGGAATATTGTACACGGCCCTACGACTAGTATTAAGGAATATGACCCATCATCCACGCAATTGTAACAAGCTATCAACCTGTAAAAGATATCTAGGGAGTAATGAACCCTAAGTAAACACAACTTTCCCTATCATTGTTTACACCACTAGTTTAATTAGTTTCATTTTCATTTCTGTTATTTAATTTTAATTGCATTAGTAGTAAATTGGGTTAGTTGGCTAGCAACTAATTCCGCCCACTCTTCCAAAACCCGATATTTTAATTGCTTTAATAAAATATAAAAATACAAAAAGAATCATCCCTCACCTTTAGACTTAGTTTAGGAGACTTTCTAATCCTAGCGACACTATTCCGGAGTCGAACGATCAATCCCCCGGTACTTGTTACTATACTATACTACAACGATCAAGTACACTGCCTGGTGGGGGTTGTAAGCTTCTCGAGATCCCTCGGGAGGTAAAGCCTGGTGCGATTCCCACGTATCAAGTTTTTGGTTCTGTTGCTGGGGAATAGTTATTGTCTAGGTTAGGATTTCTTTTTATTAGGTCTACTTGCTAGATTCCTTTCTAGTAAGATTTTATTTTTATTTTTAGGTTTTCTTTAGTCTATCTTATTTCTTTGTTTCCTTTATTCGTAAACTATCTCGATGGATAACAATAGCATTGATCTTTTGATTCCATTCGTGTTTTTCGTTGTAGGATTTTCCAAATGCCCGCCCCAATCCCTTTAGTGGAAAATGAGAACCCACATAACCTCTCGCCTAACCATCACTTTAACAATAATTCTGAGATGGAGGAGTCCGACCATGATGATGACAATAGGGCTAGTCCTTTTTACTATTCGGACTCCGATGAGGACCTAGATGATGGTGACGTAATTAATGAGGATAGGATGGATTATGTAGTGAACCCTCTTATGTATGTCGACCCTAGAACAAGGATTGAGAATGATAACCCATTTAATATGCAATTTCCTTGTAAAATTAGATTTAGGAGCTTTGATGCCTACCTTAACTCATCTCTACCAATGAACATAATCTCGCGTAGTGAATACAATAAAATTATAGTAGATGAGTTAGAATAAAAAGGAGATAATATTATTGCTAAGGCAATGTCATTGCATGTGTTTGTAGGAAGCTTTGTTTATCTTTTTGAGTTCATAGTTATGGAGAATCTAGGAGAATTTATCGATAGTAAGTTAACCCAAGTTGTGTTTGGAAAACCCTTCAAAAGGTTGACCAACCTTGATGAAAAACTTATGGAAGGGTTAATTACATTCTCGGATGAGGATGAAGATTTTGTTTACCAAATGCCCCAGGCACACCCTAGGTTCAAGGATTTTTCTATGGAGAAATGTAGTAGGTATCCACCCCTATAAATGCTAAGTGAGAATGATAAAATAAAAGGGCTTAAATATCCTCATGAAAAGAATAAAAGTTATTATCGCAGATGTTTAGAGCTAAGTGCTGACTATAAGAAAGATGTATTAGATGGCTCACCCTAGGGTATGTGAGCATAAGCGATACACGATAGCCCATGACCTTGAGTCTAGCTACAAGACACGTAAATAAAGAAAAGCGCTTCTTGGGAGGCAACCCATGTTTTGTGTGATTTTTAATTGTTTGATGTTATTTGCTTCTGTATGCATGCTTTGTTTTTATTGTTGGTAGATCATGTTTTGAACTAAAATTGTGAAAATGCTTTATTTTATTGTTTAACTTCGTCTTAACTTCATATAAAGGTATTTTGCAAAAGCTAAGTGTAAGGGGAAACCCCAAATTTGTTTTAAGAACGAAATTGATCTTGATTCTCCACAATATTAAATGAACAAGTGTATTAGTATTTGTTAGAGCCAAATGCTTGTATCGAGTCATAATGATGTTTTGCAGGATTTTCCAGGAAATAGGACATAAGTTTTTCCAGAAATTTTTCGGAAACTTAACGTAAAGATTTCTGCAGGTAACTTCTGACGGCGTCAGGAGTTAATTCCTGAGGGCGTCATGTGTAAAATTCTGGAAATTTTGTGAGTTTTATTTTTCTAACGGAGTCTCAAAGTTTTTGTTAATTCTTCAGTTTTATAAACTCCAAGAAATCTGCAAACATTCATTCCACAAGCATTATATCTTAATTTGCTTTTTAGGATTTGTTAGTATATATAGATTGCCGCCGATTTTACGCGAGGTTGCCTTGTTTGTTTTTTCAGGTTTAACAAGTTATGTATGACAAGAAGATGATCTATTTTTCTGGAAGGAAAGCTTTGAATGTTCATTTTCTTGGAGGAAGATCTAACCTTGTTACCACACTATCCACACCGAACGAATCAGGGGAGTATTTGCTTTCATTCTTTTACCTGTTTCACTTTTACATTCTTTAATTGAACATTTGGGACAATGTTTGATGAGGCAAAAAATGATCCGTTTTTAGGGGGTCATTTAAGCCCGAATCCGAATTTATTTGATCAAATATTGCCCTAAATCATTCCTTTTGTGATTTTAGGTACTTGGAGAGTGAATTCTGGAAAAGAAGCCATTTTGGACGTTTTTGGAGCATAAAAGTGAAGAAAACGGCAAAGTCTCAATTTTCCATGCTGGGAACAGTAGGTGACGGCGTCAAGAGTAATTTCCTGACGGCGTCAAACCTCAATAATAAAAATCCGAGAGTTCATGAAGGCGTCAAGAGTTTTCCTGACGGCGTCAAAACCCCAAGAATTAAAATCCGTAGTTGATGACGGCGTCACACACAGGGCGTCAAGAGTAATTTGTGTGACGGCCTAGGCCTTGACGGCGTCAGAAGTAGATCAAGGCCGTCCGAGGAAGTATTTGGCGGCGAGATGACGGCGTCACACCTTTGTTCTTGACGACGTCATCCCTATTTTCCTATATATAGTTTTCTAGCTTTACACATTTAAGAAGAGAAGTTTTGGGAGAAACCCTAAAGACGATTTTGGTGTAACTTTACAGGTTTTTCAAGGGTTCCAACCCCTTGATACCTTGCATGATTAATTAAGATAAGTGTTCTTCTAATTCAATCAAGATGTCTATGTGTTGGTTGTCTATATCTTGTTCTTGTCTTAATTCTATCATGCTAGGCTAGATCTCTTTTGTATTTGCTTAGATCTAATGAAACCTAGATATTGATTATGTGTTGATTACTTGTTTATTCTTGTCTTGGATGAATGATTTATATGTTAGGCTTAAGAAAACTGGCAGATCTCCAAATGGTAACATGCTTGAACGTCTTAAGAAACATGAACCGAGGCGTACTAGGTCTTTATTGGTTGTATTTAATGCATGAGCCACTGTTTACAATCCCTATAGTTGTGTTGGGCATGGTGTAGGAGGAGATAAGAGCTCATAGAATTGGGGAGTTATGTATGCCACCCCATGAATGGTATTAAGGAATACGATCCGTCATCCATACAATTATAACAAGTAATTAACGTGTAAAAGATATCTAGGGAGTAGTGAAATCTAAGTAAACACATTTTCTCCAATTACTGCTCACAACCTTAGTATAATTAGTTTATTTTCATTTTTAGTATTTTATTTTGATTGCATCTTAGTATTGGGTTAGTTGAATAGCAACTAATTCCGCCCAGATCCTTAAAACCCCGAGATTTTAATTGCATTCCATAAAATATAAAAACACAAAAATAATCATCCCTCACCTTTAGAACTAGTATTTAGGCTTTCTAATCCTAGCGACACTATTCCTAAGCTGAACGATCAATCCCCCGGTACTTGTCACTATACTATACTACAACGATCAGGTACACTGCCTGGTGGGGGTTGTAAGCTTCTCGAGATCCCTCGAGAGGTAAAGCCTGTTGCGATTCCCACGCATCAAGTTTTTGGCGCCGCAGCCCGGGGAATAGTTATTGTCTAGGTTAGGATTTCTTTTTATTCGGTCTACTTGCTAGATTCCTTTCTAGTAAGATTTTATTTTTATTTTTAGGTCTTCTTTAGTCTATCTTATTTCTTCGTGCTTTTGTTCGTAACTCTTTACCATCCGACATCATGGAAGGTGGTAACATCTTTGAACCCGTCATCCCACCATAACAAAACCCACCACTAGAACCCCTTAGGCCCCGAACCTTAGGAGAGTATTCCCGACCTAGCCACCAAGGCTACCGAAACACCATTGAGCTCACCGGAGCCAATGTGACCCCCTTGCGATCCGACACCATCCAGTTGGTGCAAAGCGGATGTGCATTCCATGGACTTCGTTCCGAAGATCCAAACCAATATCTTAAGGACTTCCTCAAAATCGTAGATTCCATAGACCTAGATGTTGCAACTAGAGAGACTAACCGTTTATGCCTATTCCAATTCTCTCTACGGGATCAAGCTAGTCAATGGCTTGAGCGTTTACCCGCGGGATCCATCAACACATGGGACAATCTCGCCAATCGCTTCCTTACCCAATTCTTTCCGCCGGAAAAGACTGCAATGCTTAGAAGGGACATTTTGATGTTTGAGCAACAGCGGGGTGAAACTTTCTACGAGGCTTGGGCCCATTTTAAGGATCTCCTCCACAAGCTCCCTCATCATGGCATACACCTTTGGTTATTAGTCCAGATTTTCTACGACCATGTTGACTATCACACTAAGCGCACTATCGACAGGGCCGCGGGAGGTAAATTGCGTGATAAGAACGCCGAGGAGTCTTGGGCAATTATCGAAGAGCTCGCTGTTGATAATCATGAGATATGGGAATTAAAACATACGATAGAAGCGGCCATCAATGCAGTCTCGACATCTGGAGGAACCACCGAAATCCACGATGAACTCCTATGCAAACTTGAGGCAAAAGTTGACTATTTTGAGGAAAGGCAAAGAAGACCTTTAAGTCCTAGACAAGCCACTGTCAATTCTGTCTCAAAACCAACTTCGGCACCATTATCTGAGTCACCTTCTAGAGAACATGTCAAGACTTTTCAAAGGTGCACCCCACCTTGTTCCCCTCCCAAGGAACTTAGCTCGGAGTTTGAGGCTAGGATGAGAGAATATATGGCAACTCACTCAGATCGGCTTGCTAGGTTCGAAGAAGCAGTTTATAAGCAAAAAGAGGAGATGCAGGAGAAAATGAATGAGATGTTGAGTCTATTGGAGGAGTATGCCAACCAGAGAACCCCCGAACGAATACTACTAAGGAAAGAAAGCGTCACTCCCACCACCCAGTTTGTTAACTCCATCACCATTGTCCATAAAGATAACGAGAAGGTAGAAACTCCTGCTAAACAGACCTTAGAAAAACCACCAGAATCCCAACCTTTGAGTTACTACCTGAAACATGATATAAACAAAAACACCATAACAAATTGGATTAAGGGTGATGGGCGTAACCAATCCTCCGGACAGATTCCTGAGAAAGAGGAAGAAGAGGAAGATGAGTATGATACGCTTCCTGGAGGATCAGTATTCGAGAGGTTATTGGTACAGAAAGTGGCTACTAAGCAGGTAGCATGTGGGAACTTTGAAATACCAACGAGCATCGGGGACTTGAAACATCTTAGTGCTTTCGCCGACCAAGGATCGGAAATAAATCTTATGTCCCTAACTATTTACATCCAACTAACGTCAAAAATGCCAGCACCTACTCGTGTTAGGTTATCTCTTGTTGGACACTCATACGTATACCCCCTAGGAATCGCAGAAGATGTATTAGTTAATGTTGCAGGATTCATGTACCCCGTTGATTTTATGATCATCGATGATAAAGGGGATGGATGCATGGCCAATAATCCTTGGGGCACCATTCCTCACCACCGCTAGGGCTGTCAATAAGTATGAAGGTAGGAAGATTAAGCTTAAATCTGGAAAAAGAAAGATTAGCTTCCCCATGACCCCGCGAAGTGGGCATGAGAATTTGAGTTGGAGAATGATCAAAAACAACATTGGCGCGACACCCATTCGTGTTCAGAATAAGATTCTTGCATGGGAGGCAAGAATCAAAAGCTATAAGAAAGCTAAGGATGAAAGGAGAAAAAGCAGTAAGGTTCAGGTTGAACTCGAACATACTCGACACGAAAAAAATCGTACACCATTTGAGGAAGGGAACTTGGTGCTCTTGAGACACTTGGAAACAACAATACCACCAGATAAACCAAGTCCTTGGTGGTATGGGCCATTCACAATCGAAGGATTGAGCCAAGATGGGGTAGCTAAATTGAGAAGCAAATTAGGTGGAATGGTGATTGCGAGTATCGATAGGTTGAGGCACTACCACCATAATAGTAATGATCGCAACTACATGGGGTATATCATTTCAAATGATGAGATCACGTAGTAACCCATGACCTTGAGTCTAGCTACAAGACTCGTAAATAAAGAAAAGCGCTTCTTGGGAGGCAACCCATGTTTTGTGTGATTTTATTTGTTTGATTGTTATTTGCTTCCGTATGTATGTTTAGTTTTTATTGTTGGTTGATCATGTTTCTAAACTAAAAAGTGGAAATACTTTACTTTGTTGTTTAGCCTAGTCTCAACTCCAACTAAAAGTATTTTTGCAAAAGATAAGTGTAAGGGGAAACCCCAAATATGTTTTTAAGAAACAAACCGATCATGATTCTCCACGATATTAAATGAACATGTATATTCGTATTTGTTAGAGTCAAATGCTTGTATTGAGTCATAATGAAGTTTTGCAGGATTTTCCAGGAAGTAAGACCAAGTTTTTTCAGAAATTTTCCGGAAACTTAACATAAGAATTTCTGCAGGTCCATTCTGACGGCGTCAGAGGATTACTCTTGACGGCGTCAGGAGTTAAAAATCTGGAAATTTTACCGGTTTTGTTTTTCTAACGGAGTCTTATGGTTTTTTATGAATTATTAAGTTTTATAATCTCCAGGAAATCTGCAAACTTCATTCCACAAGCATTATATCTTACTTTGTTTTCTAGGATTTAGTAACTTATATAGGATGCCGCCGATTTTACGCGAGGTTGTCTTGTCTATTTTTGTCAAGTTTTACAGGTTATGTATGACAAGAAGATGATTTATATTCTGGAAGGGAAGCTTTGATTGTTCATTTTCTTGGAGGAAGATCTAATCTGGCCAACCTATAATCCATACCGAGCGAATCAGGGGAGTATTTGATTTCATTCTCTTTACTTTTTCACTTTTACATTCTTTACTTGAACATTGGGGACAATGTTCATCTTAAGTGTAAGGGGAGGGTAAAAAGATGATACCTTACATATGCACTTTCGCTTGAGTTTGTTTTGTTTGATAGTAGATGTGTAATAAAACTATGAGAAATACTTGTTAGTGCAATTTTAGCGCCAAATTTAAAATTTTTTACAACATTTAGGAGTGAAACTTTAGCCATAGCAAGCGTCTCATGGATAGGAGATTGTATGACTAGCACATAACCGTATATTCAGAAAAATTTTCCACCCAAATATGTGAGGTTCGCCTTTAGATTTGATAGGAAAAGCATTTATTATTAGTGCTTATGAGTGTACCGGTAGCATTTAGATTCTAGAACTTGCATTAGTGATGCATTCCGAGACCGCTAGTGAGACTACATTCGTGTGGTAGGATTTACTACATGATAAGAGGCATTAGGATCACCCTTGTGTTAAACCCGTATTATGATTACTTGACCATTTAAGTCATATTACTTGGCTAGTTAAGTCAACTAATTTTTCCCACACCCTTAGCATTGTACTCATTTTTAGTACACGAAACCCTTAGTACACCCCTCCGAGCCTATCTTTTCGTTTCTAACTTTAAGCATTTTACTTAAAGGAAGAATTTGTTACACCCCACTTAAATGTACAACCAAATCGCCTTAGCCTTCCGTGTATGCGCTCATTTTTAGTGCATTATTGTTATTTGTTAAACCCTAAGTTAACTTTCTAATTGATTACATGGTTGCTAAGTCGAGTCATATCCTTGTACATATTGTTTTGGGACGATTGGGACTCATGGGTAAGTACTTATTTTATGGAGTAATGGGGAAGAACATCATATATTACCCCCATATGTACGTTGATCTTAAAAGTGCTCCAAGTGTTTTGATTTTCTTAATTCGAGTCATTAGTTTAGTTAATTGTAAAGTATGTAAAGATTCAAGTGTAAGGGGAATTCTCATCCCCTATGATGTATTATTTTGGATGGTAGGGTAAGAGTGTATATAAAAAAAATATATAAAAAAAAAAAAAAAAAAGAGAGAGAAAAAACATACGGACTACCATCCCTTTTTATTCTATGTTTATTTTATGTTTTTGTTATTTTTCATTTATTAGCTCAAGTCGAGTCTAGTCTTGGCTTAGCAACGCCATATTGTACATGTAATTAACCAAGATTGTTAACTCGCCACCAGTAATAACTTCCTTTATCCAACAAAACCGTGTAATTCATATCCCTATACCTAACGTTACAACCCTTTAAAAAGACCTCTTTGATAGTTTATCCTAGGTGCTTACGCCATGTGGTGGAGGTTTGATCCTTTCCCAAGCCTATGGTAACCTATTTTGCTATAACAGGTAGTGAGAGATATCTTCCGTTTCCATATTGTAATTTACACTTTATTACACCCGAGAGATGCGAGTATCTAAACACTATTTGTGAGGTGCTTGTATATGACCTCCGTGCTTGTCTTTGGTCTTTAGTGGAACGATTATTTGTTGTAATTACTTTTATATTAGTGTTAAATGACCCCTAACTTGTCTTTTGAGTAGAATAAAAGCGCATTTGCTTGAGGACAAGCAAATCTCAAGTGTAAGGGTATATGATGAGGCGAAAAATGATCCGTTTTTAGGGGGTCATTTAAGCCCGAATCCGAATTTATTTGATCAAATATTGCCCTAAATCGTTCCTTTTGTGATTTTAGGTACTTGGAGAGTGAATTCTGGAAAAGAAGCCATTTTGGACGTTTTTGGAGCATAAAAGTGAAGAAAACGGCAAAGTCTCAATTTTCCATGCTGGGAACAGTAGGTGACGGCGTCAAGAGTAATTTCCTGACGGCGTCAAACCTCAATAATAAAAATCCGAGAGTTCATGAAGGCGTCAAGAGTTTTCCTGACGGCGTCAAAACCCCAAGAATTAAAATCCGTAGTTGATGACGGCGTCACACACAGGGCGTCAAGAGTAATTTGTGTGACGGCCTAGGCTTTGAAGGCGTCAGAAGTAGATCAAGGCCGTCCGAGGAAGTATTTGGCGGCGAGATGACGGCGTCACACCTTTGTTCTTGACGCCGTCATCCCTATTTTCCTATATATAGTTTTCTAGTTTTCACATTTAAGAAGAGAAGTTTTGGGAGAAACCCTAAAGACGATTTTGGTGTAACTTTACAGGTTTTTCAAGGGTTCCAAACCCTTGATACCTTGCATTGTAATTGAGATAAGTGTTCTTCTAATTCAATCAATATGTCTATGTGTTGGTTGTCTATATCTTGTTCTTGTCTCAATTCCATTATGCTAGTCTAGATCTCTTTTGTGTTTGCTTAGATCTAATGAAACCTAGATATTGATTATGTGTTGATTACTTGTTTATTCTTGTCTTGGATGAATGATTTATATGTTAGGCTTAAGAAAACTGGCAGATCTCCAAATGGTAACATGCTTGAACGTCTTAAGAAACATGAACCGAGGCGTACTAGGTCTTTATTGGTTGTATTTAATGCATGAGCCACTGTTTACAATCCCTATAGTTGTGCTGGGCATTGGTGTAGGAGGAGATAAGAGCTCATAGAATTGGGGAGTTATGTATGCCACCCCATGAATGGTATTAAGGAATACGATCCGTCATCCATACAATTATAACAAGTAATTAACGTGTAAAAGATATCTAGGGAGTAGTGAAATCTAAGTAAACACATTTTCTCCAATTACTGCTCACAACCTTAGTATAATTAGTTTATTTTCATTTTTAGTATTTTATTTTGATTGCATCTTAGTATTGAGTTAGTTGAATAGCAACTAATTCCGCCCAAATCCTTAAAACCCCGATATTTTAATTGCTTTCCATAAAATATAAAAACACAAAAATAATCATCCCTCACCTTTAGAACTAGTATTTAGGCTTTCTAATCCTAGCGACACTATTCCTAAGCTGAACGATCAATCCTCCGGTACTTGTCACTATACTATACTACAACGATCAGGTACACTGCCTGGTGGGGGTTGTAAGCTTCTCGAGATCCCTCGAGAGGTAAAGCCTGTTGCGATTCCCACGCATCAATGTTCATCCTAAGTGTAAGGGGAGGGTAAATGATAATACCTTATAGGATACTATTGCACTTGAGTTTGTTTGTTTGATGATAGGTGTGTAATAAAACTAAGAGAAATACTTGTCAGTGTAATTTTAGCGCCAAATTTAAATTTTTTTACAACATTTAGGAGTGAAACTTTAGCCTTACCAAGCGTCTCATGGATAGGAGTCGTATGACTAGCACAAAACCGTACTATATTAGAAAAATTTTCCACCCAAATATGTGAGGTTCGCCTTTAGATTTGATAGGAAAAGCATTTACTATTAGTGCTTATGAGTGTACCGGTAGCATTTAGATTCTAGAACTTGCGTTAGTGATGCATCCCGAGACCGCTAGTGAGACTACATTCATGTGGTAGGATTTACTACACGATAAGAGGCATTAGGATCACCCTTGTGTTAAACCCGTATCATAATTACTTGACCATTTAAGTCATATTACTTGACTAGTAAAGTCAATTAATTTTTCCCACACCTTAGCGTTGTACTCATTTTTAGTACACGAAACCCCTAGTACACCTCTCCGAGCCTATCCTTTTGTTTCTAACTTTAAGCATCTTATTTAAAGGAAGAATTTGTTAAAACCCACCCAAATGTGCAACCAAATAACCTTAGCCTTCTGTGTATGCACTCATTTTTAGTGCATTTTTATTACATGTTAAACCCTTAGTTAATTATTTGATTGATTACATGGTTGCTAAGTCGAGTCATATCTTGTACATACTGTTTTGGGACGATTGGGACTAATGGGTAAAGTACTTGTGTTATGGAGTAATGGGGAAGAACATCATTTATTACCCCCCATATGTGCGTTAATCTTAAAAGTACTCCAAGTGTTTTAATTATCTTAATTCGAGTCATTAGATTAGTTTATTGTAAAGTATGTAAAAATTCAAGTGTAAGGGGAATGTACATTCCCTATGATGTATTAAATTGGATGGTAGGGCAAGAATGTATGCAAAAAAAAAAAAAAAAAAAAAAAAAAAAAAAAAAATCAAGAAAAAGTAAGAAAAAAAATAGAAAAAAAAGAGAAAAAAAAAAACATACGGACTACCATCCCGTTTCACTTTATGTTTGTTTTAAGTTTTTGCTATTTTTGATTCATTAGTTTAAGTCGAGTCTAGTCTTGGCTTAACAACACCATATTATACATGTAATTAACTAAGATGATTAACTCGCCACCAGTAAATATTGCCTTTATCCAACTAAACCGTGTGTTCCATATCCCCACACCTAACGTTATAACCCTTTGAAAGACCTCTTTGATAGTTTATCCTAGGTGCTTACGCCAAGTGGTGGAGGTTTGATCCTTTCCCAAGCCTATGGTAATCTATTTTGTTATGACAGGTAGTGAGAGATGTTTTCCATTTCCATATTGGGATATATACTTTATTACACCCGAGAGATGTGAGTATCTAAACATTATTTGTGATGTGCTAGTATATGACCTCCGTGCTTGTCTTTGGTCTTTAGTGGAACGATTGTTTGTTGTAATTACTTTTATATTAGTGTTAAATGACTCCTAACTTGTATTTTGATTAGAATAAAAGCGCATTTGCTTGAGGACAAGCAAATCTCAAGTGTAAGGGTATTTGATGAGGCGAAAAATGAGCCATTTTTAAGGGGTCATTTAAGCACGAATTCGAATTTATTTGATCAAATATTGCCCTAAATCGTTCCTTTTGTCATTTTAGGTACTTTTGGAGTAAAATCTGGAAAAGGAAGCATTTTGGACGTTTTTGGAGCATAAAAGTGAAGAAAATGGCAAAGTCTTAATTTTTCTTGCTGGGAACAGTACCTGACGGCGTCACAAGTTCCTTAATGACGGCGTCAAGAGTAATACAAGAGGTGGATGTGGACAATACACGTGATGATCCAGAGAGTTTTGTGCATAGGAGATGACGGCGACACCCAAGGCCGTCATGGTCCAAGTGTTAGTGACGGCCTAGAAGAAATTTACACATGACGGCGACAAAAGTGGATCTAGGCAATCCGATTTCATTATAAGCGGCGAGTTGACGGTGTCACAAGTTTACACATGATGCCGTCACCCTGTATTTTATATATATATATATATATATATATATATATATATATATATATATATATATATATATATATATATATATATATATATATATATATATATATATATAGTTTTCCAAATTTAATTCATTAGTGTGCAACATTGAGGGAAAAACCTTAGGCCGATTTTTACAGCTTTTTCAAGGGTTTCAACCCTTTGAAACTTTCATGTTTAATTTGAGATAAGTTCTCTTTCAATTCAATCAATATGTCTATGTGTTGTTTGAATATATCTTACGCTTGTCTTCAATTTAACATGCTTGGCTAGATTTCTTTTGTGTTTGCTTAGATGTAGTGAAACCTAGATGTTAATTATGGGTTGATTGTTTGTTTATAGTTGTTACGGATGATTGTATTCGATGTTAGGCTTAAGAAAACTGGCAGACTTCCATTGGTAACTTGCTTGAACGTCTTAAGAAACATGATCGGAGGTGTACTACGATATTTGGTTTTATTTAATGCGTAGGAGAATTCTAATGATCCCATATTAGGTGCTTCTAACGGCTCGACATAGGAGTGAAGTAGGATCCTATAGAGTTAGGGAATATTGTACACGGCCCTACGACTAGTATTAAGGAATATGACCCGTCATCCATGCAATTGTAACAAGCTATCAACCTGTAAAAGATATCTAGGGAGTAATAAAACCTAAGTAAACACAACTTTCCCTATCATTGTTTACACCACTAGTTTAATTAGTTTCATTTTCATTTCTGTTATTTAATTTTAATTGCATTAGTAGTAAATTGGGTTAGTTGGCTAACAACTAATTCCGCTCACTCTTCCAAAACCTGAGATTTTAATTGCTTTAATAAAATATAAAAATACAAAAAGAATCATCCCTTACCTTTAGACTTAGTTTAGGAGACTTTCAAATCCTAGCGACACTATTACTGAGTTGAACGATCAATCCCCCGGTACTTGTCACTATACTATACTACAACGAACATGTACACTGCCTGGTGGGGGTTGTAAGCTTCTCGAGATCCCTCAAGAGGTAAAGCCTAGTGCGATTCCCACGTATCAGCAAGTTTACACCAAGCTTAACATGAATACTCCAAATGATTAATTGTGGCATTTCACACAAGTATATGTTTTAGTTAATATTATTGTTTCTTGAATACTTGAATTTTCGATAATTAGGATTGACAACCCTTTTTAATACAAAATAGTTTATAATACTTTAATCACCAAATCCCTTGGGACGATCTCGACTTACCCACCTTTTCTAAAACGGACGAGTATACTTGCTCGTATGTGTTAAATAGTTAATCGGATAAGCGTGTTTATAAATTTAAAACTTGTACACACCATGAGCACATCAAGTTTTTGGCGCAGTTGTCAGGGATTTAGCTAGATTTCATAGTATTTTAGTTTTTTTTAATCATAAAATTCGAGTTGGTTAAAGTAAAAAAAAAACAAAAAAAGTTTTTTAATCATAAAATTTCAGAATTTTTTTTTCTTGTTTAATGTTTGAATTAATAATTAGTTAATGTTAATTAAGTTGGTTTATGATTAGTTTTAATTGTTTGAGTTAATTTTAATTAATTAGAAATTTTAATTAAGTTAATGACTAGTATTAAATGTTTTAAATAGTGGTTAATTAATTAAATTAAGTAATTAATTTAACTTATGTCATTTAAAGTAAAGTTAATATTTTTGATGATTAATGTTAATTAGAGTTTTAATAAATAATTAAGTCATTAGAATAAAAGTTATTTTTATTTAAATTTTAATAATAAATAATTTTTTTTACAGGTTCGATCTAACCGATCCGGTTAGACTTGTGCAGGAATCCAACCGAACGGTTAGATGGATTACCGAACGGTTGGATGCCTCGGATAAATGTTTAGTAATTTTTATTTTGAGTTGTTTTTGTGTTTTTATAGCTTTGGTTTGTTAACTTATTAGGTATTGTTTCATTTTAAGTTTATTTTTGAATATGACTAACCCCGACGCTAATGATTTGGTTGTTTTGTTGATGGTTATGTTATAGTTAGTAATTTGCTTTAGTGAAATGGAGAGTTTAAGTCTAATTTCGGAATACTTATGGAAATTGGAGGATATGTTCAAAGATTCGGGTGATTCTTTGGAGAGATTGGAAAGCATGTTGGAGAAAGCGAAAACGGATTTGGAAAATGGAGAAATAGTTGGGGAGAACGATATTTGTTTGCCTAAGGAACCTAAGAAAAGGGTGGTTGTTTTCACAAGAGCTCCTCCTAAGAAGTTTGATACCCCACACATGAGGTATTCTACACCTTGTACAGTGGAGGGGATCAAGGTTTGGGATGCACAACTTAATATAGAGTATGGGGACAACCATATAACGGAGGATGTCTTAGACAAGCTTGGTTTTGTTCGTCTTGACTATGAGGATTATGGTGGAAAGAAGGTTAAGGATGTGAAAGTGAACATTCATGGTCACATTTTCAAGGTTGACTTTGTTGTTCTTGATTATTGTAATTCTGATGAACCGGAGGTTGGTTTTGGTAGGGAATTTCTTGTGACTACCAAGTGCATGGTGGACTTTGCACTTAGTGAGTTAAGGATCAATGTAAATGATTTGGAAGAAGAAAAAGAAGTGGATGTTATGATAGCGGAGTTATGTGAAGGTATGGAAGAGAAAAAAAAGAAGGAAAGGAAGAGGTTTGTAAAATGGGAAAAGCAAATAGGAAGAAAGCACCACTAAACAAACTTACCCAACCCTCCAACCCAAAAGTAACTAATTCCATATCGTCATCATCATCACTACCTAGTACACCACCAAATTCACCCAAAGTTACCCAACCGTTGACAAATGAACAAAAAGAGGCGATATTGGAGAATTTAGAAGCTAAGATCCATGAACTCATGGAAAAGAAACCGGTTATTGAGGTTTTGAATAATTACATGACCTATAGGAAGAAGTTGGATTCGGTCATGATGGCAAGGTCAAGGTTGGAAGATACAACATTTGATGAAGTTGAGAGAGAGAGGATAGTAGAAAATGGGCTACCTAAGAAGATGAGTGACCCGAGAAACTTTGTCTCACCAATAAAAGTGAACGGACTACTCCAATGTATGCGTTGGCTGACACGGGTCAAGTGTTAGTGTGATGCCTTATCCGTTGTACCAAAGGTTAGGACTTTGTAACCCTCAACCTAACCAATCAAACCTTACAATGGCGGATAATTCGAAAGCTAAGGCTATGGGAGAAGTTAAGAATGTACGTGTTCAAATTGGCTACCAAGCGTTTTTGTGTGATTTTCTTGTGCTAAACATTCCGGTTGATAAGGAGTTGCCAATTTTGTTGGGGAGACCTTTCTTAAGGACATGTGGGGCAATAATAGATATGGGGCATGGAACCATGACCATTAATGATGGAATTTTTAAGCATACTTATTACCCTAAGCCTAGGAAAGGAAAGAGAGATAGTATGGATGAGGAAGAAGAGGATTACTTTGGTTGTTTTGAAGTTGGAAGAGATGAAGAGGGAAGGCCAAAGTATGGGCCATTGACACCTAGTTTCTTTGACATTGAGGATGAAACGGAAAGAGCTCTTGCTATGGAGGCTTTCTTTAACCCATTTAAAAATATTTTTGTGTTTAATAAACTTACAGATTTTCTTGGATCATTACTGGTTCAACTTAAAAATTTGGAGTGGGGGCTCGATTGACCTAGCAATTACAAGAAAGAAGAAGGAGATGGAGAATGTCATGTCAAATTTGATATTGTATGCCCAACCGGAGAAACTTCGCAAGAAGGTTCAAAACACAAAAGACAAACTGGAAGATATCTGGAAAGTACCAAAGTGAAGACATTCTTAGGAATGAATATTTTCAAGGCTAAATGAGCAAGAGGAGCAAGAGGAGCAAGTTTCAAGAATAAAGCACTTCTTGTGCTATTTTGTTTGATTTTATTTTTACTTTTATGCATTTTCATTTTTAAGTTTTATGGTTAAGACTATCTATCTATCTATCTATTTAGGTTTTATGTTTATGTCTTAATAAGAGTATGAGTTTTAAGTTTTTATTTTAGTATTTAGTTTTGTTAAGAGTTAGTAGTTATAGACCAATTTTGGTAGTGTGGTGGAAAATTTACATACAAAAATGATTTTAGTTAAAAGTAAACACGTTAGTTGTTTGTATCAAGTAAACTAAGTGTTGAGGTTTTGAAAAATTCAAATTTTGCAAAAATTCAATCCAAAACAGATGGATCAAAAGCTGAACGGTTAGAATTGAATATATAAACCCAACTTTTCAAAAATCACAAGAAAACCACCTATACACACACACACCAAATTGGGGGTCTAGAAATTCGATCACATAGAGGTTATTTGAGGTTGCAGGAGTGTTAGGATATCATCTATGGCTCCAAAACAAGTAAGTAACATCATCAATTTACTTTAATTAAGATTTAATTCGGATTATTTGAATTAAGTCAAGATTTGGGTATTTTTTGATATAGTGCGAATTAAGATGTAATTTTTTGAGGATAAGTGGGTGATTGATAGTGGAAGTCATTGCAAAAAGAATTAGATTGATTGATTAAGTCTTGAGGAAGAATTAATCAATTGAATATTTGAATTGAATTGGGTTTTTATTTTAGAACATGTTTGCTTACAATTGATGATTTCCAGATGTTCTATACTTGTTAATTAGTGATGTTAGGATAGTACATTGTTGATTAGAACTCTAATTGAAAGGATTGATTAGATAGAATTCTTGCATGTTCTTGCGTTTGATTAAGGGAGTGTTTGGAGATGATATGGCTCGTTATTAGGATGATGTGGATGATTAGAAACCACCATGGATGATCAAAACAGGTTAGGATGAAATAGGAATGGACTGGAAGTGAAAGGAGAAGTAAAATTAGGTTTTGGAATTTTGGACAAAAATCCAACCGACCGGTTGCGCGGGGCAACCGATCGGTTAGATAAGACTTGAGCATCCAACCGAATGGTTGGATGGGATACCAAAACGGTTGGATGGCTCGTTATTTTTTTTAAGATTTTTGCGTTTCGACTTTTTGACTTCTAATTTGTGTAGCATTGGCTCTTTTACTCTTATACTAACATTAATTTGTAATTTTCAGAGTCAAGGTGCAGGTAGTTCGAGTTCTAGAGGAGTGAAGGTTAACCCGATTGTTACAAAATATGTTTTAAGGAATTCAAAGAGTAGGGTTTCGTACAATCTTCAAGCATAAAGAAACGACAATCTTAAGTTCAGAAATTTGAAGAACGAGGAGAAGCATGCCTTTCGTGAATGACTTTATAAGCTTCAAGGTAAGAAAATTCCTCCACCACGTCTCATTGATTGGAGTTTGTTTACTGAATATGAATGTGAGGATCAATTGAGGGAAATGATGAGAATGAGTTATGTGTATCCGGCGGATGGAGATACATTTGTGGATCTTTCTTGGGAAAGAGCTTTCAGCATCTACGAAGATGTTTATCGTGAATGGTGTCTAGAATTCTTTTCTACGTTCTATTTTGAAAGGAAAGTTTATGATCTTATGAGGGAAGTTTGCATTTGATTTAGACTATATGGAGTTGAGCATGCTTATACTTTGCCACAGTTTGCGGTTCATTTGGGTTTGTACGAGCAAGATGAGATTAATCATAGGTTGTTTGGGACACACTTCTTGAGGTTAACAAGGTTTCATCATAGGTATGATGGTATTTTGGAGTATTGGAATCGTGTTGGTGATCCAAGTTGCTCTAGGAAGAATGCATCTAGAATTAGGAACCCTTTGATGAAGATTTTGCAAAAGTTAATTACTTGGGGAGTTTTGCATAGGACGGGTGGTTGTGATAAGTGTAACATTCCGGATTTATGGGTGATGAAATTGCTTGAGGAGGACAAGAATGGCAATGCGGCTTGGATTACAGCCGAGTATCTTTCTAGGAGAGCACCGGGGATCAAGGAACGGAGTGACATTTGTGGAGGTCATTATGTGACCGCTTTGGCAAGAAATTTGGGTTATTTTGAAGATGAAGAGTTGGCTAAATGTTCGGAGCCAAAGGAGAGTGAGACTTGGGATGATAAAGGTTTCGGTAAAGCGTTGAATAAGAGAACTAAGACGTTAGGAGAATGGACTGAGCCTAACATTGAGATACCACAACAACAATCCCAACAACCACCACCACCACCACACATGGGAGGTATCTATGGACATGCTCCGGGTAGTTTTGATTTGGGGTGGGGAGATTGGCATAGTGAGTTGAATGATATAGAGCGTAGGGATGTTTGGAGAGATTTGATGTTGATGAGACAAAACTATAACAATGATTATTCTATGCCGATGCTCCAACACATTGCACGTGAGAATAGCTATGAGGTACCACTTTATGAACCACCTAATGTTCTTCCCTACCCAATTCCTTATGAGCCATATCCTGGTCCATATCCATACCCCTATCCCGGTTATTCATCATTTCCTGAACCGTATCCGTCTTATGGTAGAGTTCCTAACGTGGGAGGTACGAGTGTTGGAGGTTACAATTTCGATGTTGGAGGATCATCTCGTGGTGGCCAGAAGAAACGTAGAGTTGAAGAGGAAAATGATGAAGAGGAGAGCGAGGATGAGTTCATCAACCCCAACATGGATTATGATGATGACGAATGATCATCATGTGGTTTATGGTTTGATTCAAAAACAATTATGTGTGTTGAATAATTTCTATTTCTTTCTATAACTATTTCTTTTAGGATTAATAACGTACTACGATAACATTTGGTTTGTTTTTAGTATTTTTGTTTGTGTTTTTGTTTGCTTGGCTTGGTATATTTTTGCAGTTTTTGCAGGGTGACATTATGGAAGCTTATGGTTGATCAATATTTGGAGTCGGAGAACTCATTTTCTTTGTTGTGATCAAATATGCATATCGCGTATTTTCACCCCGGTAGTTTCTATTTTACTAAAATTTTCCCATTTCCTTTACTTTGAAGTTATTTGTATTACATTGAGGACAATGCAAAACTTAAGTGTGGGGGAGGGAAGAAAATAGGAAAAATAGGTATATTTTTAATTTTTTAGGATTTACTGAGAATTCAAGTAACTAGGATTCGTTCGCCCTTGAAAATCTAGTTGTTTGAACACTTGAGTTAATTTTAAATGAAATTATTTTAACGGTAAAAATAAGGGAATTTGAAAATTTTTGGAGCTTAATCAAGTTATTAGAGCAAATTCATTTTGGAATTGATGACATTTACTAGTACATGCTATAGTATTCACCTTAAATTGTGATGATTTAAGCCTTTTTGTATAAAGCATTTCTTATGCTATATATTTTGCTATGAGTGTGCCGATGATTGTGTTGATTCTAGAACTTGTGCTTGTTATGCATTACGGTTAAAATCACTTTCGAGTGATAAAACATATTTAAATGATAAGAGGCAACTTAGGATTTACACCAAATAGCCTTCCATTTACAAAATAATTTTTGCAAACCACATCAGTTAGTTATCCTCATATTTGGAACCCATTTGTTAGCATTTATCTTTAATGCTAGATACCCTTAGTTACACCCTTCGAGCCAATCTTTTTCTTTTGTTACATCCAGAAAAATACAAAAATATTTTATACTTTAAACCTTAGCCTAAACCCTTGTCAAAGTCTAAACGGTTGGTTGCTAGTTGTTTAGTGTGATGGATTGTTTTTGATGATTATTAGTTTTACACAATTTACCATTCGTGTATGCCATTTCAACAAAGATGAAGATTGATCACCTTTAGTTTTGTATTTTTGTGGTGATGCTTATGTGATGAGGCGAAAAATGATCCATTTTTAGGGTGTCATTTAAGCCGGAATAGGAACTTATTTGATCAAATGTTGCCCTAAATCGTTCCTTTTGTGATTTTAGGTACTTTGGGAGTGAATTCTGGAAAAGGAAACATTTTGGACGTTTTTGGAGCATAAAAGTGAAGAAAACGGCAAAGTCTTAATTTTTCTTGCTGTCAACAGTAGATGACGGCGTCAAGAGCAATTTTGGTGACGGCCCAGAGAAAACGTGATGGCGTCAGAACAAGGGCGTCAAGAGTAAATGTTGTGACGGCCTGGAACAAGATTACACATGACGGCGTCAGATCTGGATCTAGGCAATCCGAGAAGATTTTAGGCGGCGAGATGACAGCGTCAGAATTTTACTCTTGACGTCGTCACCTCATAAAATCTATATATACTTTTCTATTTTTCATTCATAAAAGAGGAACTTGTGTGGAGAATTTTAGGGTCGAACCTAATAAACCCTAGCTCATTTGTAACAGTATTTTCAAGGGTTTTCACCCCTTGAAACCCTTCATGTTCAATTGAGATAAGTTTTCTTCCAATTCATTCAATATGTCTATGTGTTGTCTGAATATATCTTATACTTGTCTTGATTTTAACATGCTAGGCTAGATCTATTGTGTGTTTGCTTAGATGTAATGAAACCTAGAGGTTGATTATAGGTTGATTGCTTGTTTATAGTTGTAATGGATGAATGATTTCAATGTTAGGCTTAAGAAAACTGGCAGATCTCCATTATGTAACTTGCTTGAACGTCTTAACAAACATGAACCGATGTGTACTAGGTTTTTATGGTTGTATTTAATGCATGAGCGAATTCTAGTGATCACATGTTAGGAGCTTCTTGCAGGCTCGACATAGGAGTGAAGTAGGAGCTTATAGAATTGGGGAAGTAAGTACGCCACCCCATGATTGGTATTAAGGAATATAACCCGTCATCTACGCAACTGTAACAAGTGATTAACCTGTAAAATATATCTAGGGAGTAGTGAAACCTAAGTAAACACAATTCTCCCATATATTGTTCACACCACTAGTTAAATTTGTTTATTTTCATTTTTGTTATTTTATTTTGATTGCATCTTAGTTATTGGGTTAGTTGACTAGCAACTAATTCCGCCCACTCTTCTAAAACCCGAGATTTTATTTGCTTTTATAAAAATATAAAAATACAAAAAGAATCATCCGTCACCTCTAGACCTAGTTCTTAGGTTTTCTAATCCTAGTGACACTATTCCTGAGTTGAACGATCAATCCCCCGGTACTTGTCACTATACTATACTACAACGATCAGGTACACTGCCTGGTGGAGGTTGTAAGCTTCTCGAGATCCCTCGAGAGATAAAGCCTGGTACAATTCCCACGCATCATTATGCGAAGTGTGGGGGAGATGTGATGTAAGAATGTTGAGTTAAAAAAAATCATCGAAAAATGTGTGCTGACAATTTTAGCAAATGTGCTATGTGATATATGGAGATGAAGAAAGAAAGTTATGTGATATTTTGTTAGCCAATGTACTAAGAATGAAGAATATTATTATGGCGAATCGATGTATCAATATGTGAAAGTTCGTAAAGGAGGAGAATGATCGTAACTATAATCATTTTTGGGTTTGAGGTTTGTTCGGTAACTAGCAACAATGGGATTTAGACTTGATTTTGTTTTTCTTTTATAACCAATAATATAAATATTTCCCATGCCTTATCCCTACCCTTTTTGGCTTTGTGAAAATATCAAGTTCATGAAAATTTTAGTGACCATCCGTATTTTTGGTAATGGAATGACTCGCCAGCGATCTAGAGAATGTTTTGGTGACCATCCGTTATGCAAATGACGCGCCAGCGATCCAAGGTATAATCTAGTGACCATCCGTTATTACTAACTAAAAATACGTGCCAACGATCTATTTGATTCTTGTATGAGATGTTTGAACATTAGCCGGTACAACCCATTAAGCCTCATGTTACAACCCAATACAAGTCCTCCTTGATGTTTTGTTTTGTTGTTTTGATACGTATACAAGCTTATGGTAAGAAACATGAATCATGACTGACCAATGAGTGGTTTACCAATCAAATTACCTTTGAGTGATGAGTGAATTCAAATTATCCTTCGTGAGGTGCTTAGTTATGTTATCATGCTTTACACTTGTTAATGCTCCATATAATTTTCGCATTAAAATTAACAATTGACCTTAGGGATGATTGTTAGATTTTTGGAAACATAAATAAATCGTACCATTGAGATTATTTTTCTTCTAGACTTACTCGTGGGCGAGCAAAACTCAAGTGTGGAGGATTTGATAACGCTTAAATTATACATGTTTTTAGGTGCGTTATTGTTAGTTTTGTGCATCATATTTGGTCATATTTGTATGTATTTGTTACTTAATCATGGAAAAGTGTTTGTACAAGCAAATGTAGCCAAAAACAGGAAAAAGTGATGAAAAGATGAAGAAATGAAGTGAATATGCACAATTGGAGATTTTTGAGAAGGAATTGAGTGAAGAATCAGACAAGGACTCAAGGATTTGATAGATTCAATATTTCTACGTTCATATGTCGAGATAATATCAAGTTCTATGGAAGGAATTAGCACCAAAGTGTAGGAGAAAGCACGCAACAAAGAAAAATCAAGAAAAGTCAAGAATTGGTTACAGGTCCAATCCAACCGATCGGTTGGAATTAACCAGAAGATCCAACCGATCGGTTGGATGTAATACCGATCGGTTGGAATGAGCCTGCAGTTACAAATTTGCATTTAATGGCGTTTTTACTCCTCATTATCATGGATGGCTGATCATTTCTCACTAATAACTTCTTGGGAACGTTTCTACTTGGAGATTAAGTGACTTGGTGGCTATTTAATCACATCTAAGCTTACAACCAACTTGTAACACAAAATCCTAAGTAATAACTTACACCAAGTTATTACTATCTTAATATTTCTCACCCAAAAGGTTGCTACAGCAGTAAAAACGTCCAGGGAAGCTTTGAGTTAAAGTCTCAATAGTTTGGTTGAGTGTGTGGAGTTGTTTATTGTATTTGGTAGTCGATTGTAGGCGTGTGGTTGCTATAGTTCCACGGTTTTAGTTCTTGTAATTCTCAAGCTAGGTACACCTTGTTATTACAATGAACTCTTGTTACTTTGAATATAATCAATGTTTTGTTTACTACTTGTGTTTTAATATAATTGATATGAAGTAATTTGGTGTATACTTGTGTGAATGATGTAATTAGTTATTCTTTTCTTTAAAAACGTGACGCATGAAAACTCTTCTTAATTTATGAGTTTGTTGGGATAATATCGAATCTTTGATTAATTTGTTGATAAAAACATCTTTTGGAATATTGGCTGAAAGGGTTTTCTTAATGTTTTTATTCCAAAAAGTTAGTGCACGAATTAGTATGGGATATGGTGTATGACAAGCATCATGTTTACTCTTTAAAATGGATTTGACAAGATTTCATCACGAAATTAGGCTGAAAGGATTCGTAAGAATTCATAAGTAAAGAATTGCTTTTAAACAACATTGTGTTAATGGAATTATTATTCTAGCTGTCTTAGGCCGAAAGGAAGTAACTAGATGATTGAATTCTAGTAATGGTTTAACATGATAAACACCATTGATTGCTAGTCATTCATATAAAAGTAGTGCATCATAACAAGTTTACACCAAGCTTAACATGAATACTCCAAATGATTGATTGTGGCATTTCACACAAGTATATATTTTAGTTAATATTGTTTCTTGAATACTTGAATTTTCGATAATTAGGATTGACAACCCTTTTTAATACAAACTAGTTTATAATACTTTAATCACCAAATCCCTTGGGACGATCTCGACTTACCCACCTTTACTAAAATGGACGAGTATACTTGCTCGTATTTGTTAAATAGTTAATCGGATAAGCGTGTTTATAAATTTAAAACTTGTACACACTGTGAGCACATCACACATGCACCTCACGCGCTTGTCTAATACTTAGGCACTAATCACTCTTATTTTATTTTTTTTGATGACATAACTTTTCCTACATAAAAAGGGGTATTTCCACTCTAGACGTTCCTGAAATGAGGACCCAAAGGTTTTAGATCAAGACCTGACATATTTCCGAAAAGAGGTTCAAAGTCCTGTTTTTAGAATTTCAGCTCATAGAATTTATTTCATGACCTTGATGTGTACCCAACTTTTATAACAAGGATTATCTTAAGAAGATAAAGAACTAATTTTCGTCATAAAATAATGTCTTTAATTATTCTTTCACGGATATATAAGGTGAGACAATTTTGTGGGAGCAAAAAGCCACAAGTACCTACGATGAGCTCTAAAGAGAACCAACTACTCCATGTTTAGCATCTAACTTCCATACAAACTCTATATTAGTAGCTCGCTGGCACGAGTATTTTGACGCTTCAACTAACAGATGGTCACTAATGCACTTCTTGGCTCGCTGGCACGTTATTTGCATAACGGATGGTCACCAAGTCACACACTAGCTCGCTGGCGCGATTAGTCAATTAATCTGATACTCGGATGGTCACTGCCTCAAGAAATGAGATTCGCGGACGCTTAGCCTAAATGAGTTAAGGGAACATCTAGGGCTCAATGTGCCCAGTCAAGTCAAAATTTCTATTCCTACTCTACCAAGCGGGAAGTCAAACAAGGTGTCAAAACTTATTACTATATTTTTGAAAAATTTTCAAATTTTTCTCATTGTTTTGTAAATTTTTCAATTTTCTGGATTTTTCGAGAAAAACGGAGTTGCATGAGTAAATGGCACATGAAAGGTGCAAGTAAAATCAAAGATACACCCCAGACTAAAGTTAAACATTGTCCTCAATGTTTCAAAGGCGAGGGTCATCCTATGTTGTATCTAAGGCCGTTTATTAATTATGCCAAAAGATAACGTTAGTAAAGGATTTTTGGATACAAGACTTCTTTGGGCACTGATGAATGAGACTCGAGTGTAGTAAAGACAAAACACGAGCACGAGAGTCTCCACACTTCAGGAAAATCCTGAACATACATAACAAGCACAAAACACAAGATACAGAAGAGGTTGCCCCCTTCTCGTTATTTATTAGAAAATCAAAAGAAGTCAGAAACACGGGTTGTCACCCATGCAATGCTAGTGTTTTTGTTAACCGAGTCGCTAGCCTGACTCGACCCCGAATTCATTGGTCCATGGGGAAAGTTTGGAGATCCGGGATAACCATGGGTGGTAGGTCCCCTCCAAAATAATGCTTTAACCTATGACCGTTCAGTTTGAAGTTTGGTCTGTCGGTTTGAGATAACTCGATGGTGCCATAAGGAAAAACTTTGGCAACGGTGAATGGTCCAGTCCAGCGGGTTTTGAGCTTACCTGGGAATATCTTCAATCTAGAGTTAAAAAGATGGACTCGGTCACCAACGTTGAAAACGCGGTTCTTGATTTTGGAGTCGTGGATCATCTTTGTTTTCTCTTTGTAGATCAAAGAGTTCTCGTAAGCTTGATCACGAAGCTCATTTAGTTCATTGAGTTGAATTTTTTATAATCACCCGCGGACTTTAGGTCAAAGTTGGCATGCTTTAAGGCCCAATAGGCTTTGTGCTCGAGCTCCAACGGTAGATGACACACTTTCCCATACACGAGCTTATAAGGGGTACACCCGATGGGTGTTTTGTAGGCCGTGCAGAAAGCTCATAGTGCATCATCTAACTTGTCCGACCAAGAGGCACGGTTTTCGCCTATGGTCCTTTCAAGAATTCTTTTTAAACCTTGATTTGAAACCTCCACTTGGCCACTTGTCTGAGGGTGATACGCGGTAGTAAGGCAGTGAGTAACACCTTATTAAGCATGACCTTTGCAAATTGGTCGTTGCAAAAGTGAGTAACGCGATCACTAATGATAGCACGGGGAGTTCCAAAACGAGAGAAGAGAGATTTAAGAAACTTGACAACAACTCGGGCATCGTTGGTGGGGAGCGCTTTCGCTTAAACCCATTTCGATAAGTAGTCAACAACCACGAGTATGTATTTGTTCCCTCGTGAGGACGGGAACGGGCCCATGAAATCGATGCCCCACACGTCAAAGATTTTGCAAACTTGAATGATATTTTATGGCATTTCATCTCTTTGCGAAATTTTTCCTTGACGTTGACATGCGTCACAAGATTTGACCAAGTCATGGGCGTCTTTGTAGATGGTGGGCCATGATGCGTAGGGATTGCACCAGGCTTTACCTCTCGAGGGATCTCGAGAAGCTTACAACCCCCACCAGGCAGTGTACCTGATCGATGTAGTATAGTATAATGACAAGTACTGGGGGATTGATCGTTCAGCTAGGAATAGCGTCGCTAGGATTAGAAAACCTAAAGACTAGATCTAGAGATGAGGGATGATTCTTTTTGTATTTTTATATTTTTTTAGAAAGCAAATAAAAATCTCGGGTTTGAAGGAGTTTGGCGGAATTAGTTGCTAGTCAACTAACCCAGTACTAAAGATGCAATCAAAATAAAATACTAAACTGAAAATAAACTATATTAAACTAGAGTTGTGAGCAAAGAAATGTGTTTACTTAGATTTCACTACTCCCTATATATCTTTTACATGTTAATTACTTGTTATAGTTGTGTGGATGATGGATTGTATTCCTTAATACCATTCATGGGGTGGCGTACTTACTTCCCCAATCCTATGAGCGCCTACTTCACTCCTATGTCGAGCCGGCTAAGAAGCTCCTAACATGGGATCACTAGAATTTGCTCATGCATTAAATACAACCAATAAAACCTAGTACACATCGGTTCATGTTTCCTAAGATGTTCAAGCATATTACACAATGGAGATCTGCCAGTTTTCTTAAGCCTAACATTGAAATCATTCATCCAATACAACCATAAACAAGTAATCAACACATAATTAACATCTAGGTTTCATTAGATTCAAGTAAACACAAGATAGATCTAGCCTAGCATGTTGAAATCAAGACAAGTAAAAGATATAATCAACCAACACATAGACATATTGATTGAATTAAAGAGAAGACTTATCTCAATAGCACATGAAAGGATTCAAAGGGAGAAAACCCATGAAAACACTGTAAAAATACGAGCTAGGGATTACAAAGTTCGGCCCTAGGTTTCTCCACACAAGTTCCTCTCTAGTGAATGAAAAATACAAAACTATATATAGAGTTTAGAAGGTGACGGCGTCAAGAACAAATGTCTGACGCCGTCATCTCGCCGCCAAATAGTTCCTCGGACTGCCTAGATCTGGGTCTGACGCCGTCATGTAGTCCCCTTATGCAGGCCATCACAAAATTTACTCTTGATGCCCTTGTTGTGACGCCGTCAGATTTGCACTGGGTCGTCACCACTTTTACTCTTGACACCGTCAGAATATTCCTCTTGACGCCTTCAAGTACTGTTCTCAGCTTGGAAAATTAAGTCTTTGGCGTTTTCTTCACTTTTATGCTCCAAAAACGTCCGAATTGCTTCATTTTCCAGAATTCACTCCCAAAGTCCCTAAAATCACAAAAGGAATGATTTAGGGCAATATTTGATCAAATAAATTCAATTCCGGGCTTAAATGACCCCCTAAAAGTGGTTCATTTTTCGCGTCATCATATACCCTTACAATTGAGATTTGCTTGTCCTCAAGCAAATGCGCTTTTATTCTTGTCAAAATACAAGTTAGGGGTCATTTAACACTAATATAAAAGTAATTACAACAAATAATCGTTCCACTAAAGACCAAAGACAAGCACGGAGGTCATACACTAGCACCTCACAAATAGTGTTTAGATACTCACATCTCTCGGGTGTAATAAAGTAATATCACAATATGGAAACGGAAAACATCTCTCACTACCTGTCATAGCAAAATAGATTACCATAGGCTTGGGAAAGGATCAAACCTCCACCACATGGCGTAAGCACCTAGGATAAACTATCAAAGAGGTCTTTTTAAAGGGTTGTAACGTTAGGTGTAGGGATATGGAATACACGGTTTTGTTGGATATAGGCAGTCTTTACTGATGGCGAGTTAACAATCTTGGTTAATTAATGTACAATATGGCGTTGCTAAGCCAAGACTAGACTCGACTTAAGCTAATAAATGAAAAATAACAAAAACATAAAATAAACATAGAATGAAATGGGATGGTAGTCCGTATGTTTTTTCTCTTTTCTTTTTCTATTTTTTTTCTTTTTCTTGATTTTTCGATTTTTTTTTTTTTGCCTACATTCTTACCCTACCATCCAAAATAATACATCATAGGGAATGTAAATTCCCTTTACATACTTTACAATAAACTAATCTAATGACTCGAATCAAGATAATCAAAACACTTGGAGTACTGTTAAGATTAACGCACATATGGGGGTAATAATATGATGTTCTTCCCCATTACTCCATGAAATAAGTACTTTACCCATGAGTCCAAATTGTCCCAAAACAATATGTACAATGATATGACTCGCCTTAGCAACCATGTAATCAATTAGATAGTTAACTTAGGGTTTAACAAATAACAATAATGCACTAAAGATGAGTGCATACACGGAAGGCTAAGGCGATTTGGGTGTACATTTAAGTGGGGTGTATCAAATTCTTCCTTTATGTAAAATGCTTAAAGTTAGAAATGAAAAGATAGGCTCAGTGGGGTGTACTAGGGGTTTCATGTACTAAAAATGAGTACAACGCTAAGGTGTAGGAAAAAATTAGTTGACTTAACTAGCCAAGTAATATGACTTAAATGGTCAAGTAATTATGATACGGGTTTAACACAAGGGTGATCCTAATGCCTCTTATCATGTAGTAAATCCTACTACACGAATTTAGTCTCACTAGCGGTCTCGAGATGCATCACTAACGCAAGTTCTAGAATCTAAATGCTACCGGTGCACTCATAAGCACTAATTGTAAATGCTTTTCCTATCAAACCTAAAGGCGAACCTCACATATTTGGGTTGAAAATTTTTCTGAATAGTACGGTTTTGTGCTAGTCATACAATCTCCTATCCATGAGACGCTTGCTATGGCTAAAGTTTCATTCCTAAATGTTGTAAGAAAATTTAAATTTGGCGCTAAAATTGCACTAACAAGTATTTCTCGTAGTTTTATTACACATCTACTATCAAACAAACAAACTCAAGCGAAAGTGTATCTGTAAGGTATCATCATTTTACCCTCCCCTTACACTTAGGATGAACATTGTCCCCAATGTTCAAGTAAAGAATGTAAAAGTGAAATAGGTAAAAAGAATGAAATCAAATACTCCCCTGATTCGCTCGGTATGGATAATAAGGTGGCCAGGTTAAATCTTCCTCCAAGAAAATGAACAATCAAAGCTTGCGTTCCAGAAAAATAATCATCTTCTTGTAATACATAACCTGTAAATCCTGAGAAAACAGACAAGGCAACCTCGCATAAAATCGGCGGCAATCTACATATACTAATAAATCGTAGAAAACAAAATAAGATATAAAGCTTGTGGAATGATGTTTGCAGATTTCCTGGAGATTATAAAACTAGTAATTCAACAAAAACTTTAAGACTCCGTTAGAAAAACAAAACTGGTAAAATTTCCATATTTTTACACGTGACGCCGTCAAGAGTAAACTCGTGACGCCGTCAGAAGTGACCTGCAGAAATTCTTATGTTAAGTTTTCAGAAAATTTCTGGAAAAACTTGGTCCTACTTCCTGGAAAATCCTGCAAAACTTCATTATGACTCGATACAAGCATTTGACTCTAACAAATACGAATATATGTCACACCCCCAAAATCAAGTCCAGCGGAAGCATACATGTAGCTGGGGTGTAACTCAATTGGTATTACAACACAAGTTCAAAAATGGTTTTCACTTGAATCATTTAGTATAAGATAGCTTAATCAAAAATGTTGAATTTACATTTTTAATAGTAGTGCGGAAGTAGGCCCTTAAAATAGTTTAAAACGGTCCCCAAGTGAATAATCAGAGTCTTCTATGACCATGCCATGCCCTGCCAAAACCTCCTGTAGCGTGCCATTGCTTAATACCTGAAAATACATGCTAAAAGTGTCAACACGAGGTTGGTGAGTTCATAAGTTTGTATTAAAACAATAGTGTTGTGAGTTCAATAGAGAGTTTTGTGACCATTGTGTGACTCACAATGTCATAAAAATAAAGTTTACCTTAAAGTAAAATTTGAAGAGTGGACCATGAGTAGAGTATGTGATCATTACAACGAATACAATGCCACATAAAAAAAATAGTCTATTACGCTAGCGCTAAGTTCATGCAACCGAAGCTATAACAGTGTGCATGCTCAAAGAGCATGTAATCATATTCAGGGCCCGGCAAGTGTTTATCCCAGACACTTGTGTTTCGACATGGTATACGTTCGTTTGCCTATCCGGCCAAACCGAACGGGGGCGTTACCCCCAATAGATCTATTTATAACATTCGAGCTTCCCAGTAGGAATTAACGGTTCATGAGATGGGCATAATTGGGACATAACAGGGCTTAGGCTAATCCGCGTAATAGTTTAAACACAGCATAAGTTTCAGTGTGGTCCATAAAAGTGTTTGCATAAAAGCAATTGTTCATAAAGTGTGTTGCATAAAAGCAATAGTTCATAAAGTGTGTTGCATAACAGCAATGATTCATAAAGTGTGTTGCATGTTTATAAAACACTTGTTTATGTTAGAAAATAATCAAGTATGCAACCAATATACCCATAGGTGCATTTGAATAATCAATCAAGTATTGCGCATTCAAATAAAACAAGCATCGAGTTTAGTTAAAAACGAGCATGTATTCTCCCCCAAAACAGTTGTAAAAACAAGTAAAAGTAGGGGGTATGAACTCACCTGGTGCAATAGCTACGAAGTCAACAATGAATACACGAAGTGAGGCACGATCCCTAATCGCAACCTAATATGAATGATAGTCTCTAATGTAAGAAATGAAATGATGCTACACATGCAAATACGTATGTTACCGATACCACTCATTAGTTTTGAAAATAATGTTTATCGTCGAAAAATACATTTTTGACGTCTCGTTAAGTTAATAACCACTTTTCATGTAAATATGTTAGGATCATAGTCGGGAGTATTGGGTATACGTTAGTAGTAAAACTGAGTGGTATCGTTAATTACAATTTAAGCATACGTAAATTGAAATAATGCATATCCGTGTAGGTTCTCAAGTGATGATGATAAGGTGTAGACTATTCCAGTCTATATGAAGTGTCATTAATGAATGATGCATGAATTCGCAGCTAAACCTAACTGGTTACGCGAATTTGAAGACTTGTAAACTTAGTTTACGTAATGACGAACGATGATCATGAATAGTGATTTCTCTTCGGGAATGAATAGTGTCACATGAATAGTAAAATTTCTGAATGCTTCTCGGAATCACAAACTGACTCCGAAAATGATGAATAGTAAAATGATGAATAGTGACTGATGAATAGTAATTTATGAATAGTAATTGATGAATAGTGAATAGTAGAAATGTCCTGAAAATGCGGGTTGTTACAGTCTCACCCCCTTAAAAGGAACTTCGTCCCGAAGTTCAGTTTGTGTTGGTCTCTAGAGTGGTATTGGTGAAAAGATGATGATTTTTATCGTGCATCCTACTGAGCTCTAATGGGAGCTCAAGTCTGACGGCCACCAGGCCTACTCTGTCAGAAATGTTGGATGGTCCAGTGTATATCGGGTTTAACTTTATTAAGTTTTCTAGATGGTATCATGCCTTTCCTAGGCAGAACTTTCAACATAATCCTGCCACGAACTTGAAATTCTAATGGTTTGCAACTTATCGAATTTGTAACTGATTCTTGATTTGTAGGAAATTCCTGGTTATTTCATGAATGCTTACGGGACTAGTGAGTTGGGTTTTTCCAAATTTCAATCCGTCAATGGATGTTGGCACTTCGGCCATAGAGTGCTTCAAATGGTGTAGTCTCTAAGCTCGTGTGGTAACTATGGTTATAAAGGAATCTGATTTATGGCAAATGGTTAATCCAACCATTTCTAGAGTCAATCACTCATGCTCTGAGCATATCTTTCTATGTTTGAATCGTTCTCTAATTTCTGACCATTGGTCTGCAGATAATAGGTGGTGTAGTTCCAAAAGATTCTTAATGAAATCGCTAGGAGTTCGAGGTGAAACAAATTCCTCTATTAGGAATAATTGGAATGGATATCATGAATCTTGTAGAGAAACTTACAAGGTTAAGTTCGTCAAAGGGTGTTGTTGAAAATAATAGATTAGGATAAGGTTGTGATTCCTCCGCAGGAATGTCATGAGTTGAGTCTTTCTCCACCTACGATGCTTAGTCTCCATTACTAAGATTTTCCCCAAGCTCTATGTCATCAATTCACAAAATCCTAAATGTATAAGTGAGGTAATATAGTGATTGATTTTTAAAGTTTGTTTTGAGATTGTCTGTTTTGTTCATAAACCTTCCCTGAATAAATGAATTTACAAATTTTTAAGCAAACGGCTTTTTAAGTAACATTTGTCTTGATGTTTCAAAATTTAGTAGTTATGCAAGATAGGACAGTTTTTCAACATGAGGTGGATAATTTGGTTTGTTAAAGATCAATGTTTAAAATTTCTTAACATTCAATAGTTTTGTAAAAGAGTAACCAAAAGGAATTTGCTTGTCAAAATAAGTGCCTCAGAAAAGTATTTCTTACAAGATATATGTTTTGTATAATGGTAGTTTGGAGAAAAATCCATTTAAAAGTAAAAGTATTAAGAGGATAAAATAGTCGGGTAGGTATGTCTGCACAATGCATAGATGTCTAACATGTTTAAATAATGTATATTGGTGAGGACATGTTCAATTGAAGGTTCTATAGTCTTGGTTAGGAGGTTGGATGTATCTCTATAGTGTTGCTTAGTGAGCATTCGCATCGAAACTAATCTTGTAATTCAATCAAGCCAATACTTTCCAGATGGTAGAACTTTTAGTGATCAGGCCAGTGATAGTGGTTCGAATGGTTTTGTGGTATCCTGAGATTTCTGTTGAGTTTTGAATGGTTTCAATGTACCGAGGGATCCTCCTTATAGATGGTATGGAAAGTCTTTCCTAGGGAGGTCATTGATAATATCCACTTATCAATATAGGGAGTAGTGAGGGATGAGTGACATCGGAGTCTATAGAGTGTTATCTAATTCCTTATATATATATGGGGATGGGGAAAGGAAATGATAGTGACGGTGAGAAGGGAAAAGATTGTGACAACTGCGACAAAATGAGATTGTGATAAAAGAAAATACTGTGATATAAGTGTATCGTGCATAGACGTAAATGTCCATGAGATGAAATGACTAGTTGACTTGCTTCCAATCGGTGGTTAACGAAATGATGAAAAGTATGAATGTTCTACCAACGAGTGTTTACACACATGTAAATGAAACATTTGTAAATTGAGTAGAGAATTCAATCCAGACAGAATTTTATTATAACCATTCTCAGTATTGCAAAATTCATTTCTGAGTCAGACATAGGTGGTCAGCCTATATCTCACTATCCCTGGTTGAATATAGATGACCAGTCTATATTCCACCGAGGTTCCATGAATTTTGAAATACTCAGCTCAGCTATACTAAGACTATGTCCTTCCCAAATACCAAGACGTTCTGAAAGACAAAAGCAAGTGACCAAACTCGAGGTCAATTTATGAAACTATGCAAGGAACAACATAACGTGGTGACATATATGATACGTGAACATGCATATATGAGAGACAATTATAGTAATCAACTATAATAAATGAATATAATATATCAGATAATGAGATACAAATCTCATCATCTATGTCAGCAACTAACCACAAATAAGGCTTCAGCTTGGCAGGCAGGCACGTGACGGTCATAGGGTTAAGTTTTCATAAAAGTAGCTATAGTCTAGGTTTTAAAAACACTTAGTTCGCTATAGCCAAAGCTCTGATACCAATCTGTCACACCCCCAAAATCGGGTCCAGCGAAAGCATACATGTAGCTGGGGTGTAACTCAATTGGTATTACAACACAAGTTCAAAAATGGTTTTCACTTGAATCATTTAGTATAAGATAGCTTAATCAAAAATGTTGAATTTACATTTTTAATAGTAGTGCGGAAGTAGGCCCTTAAAATAGTTTAAAACGGTCCCCAAGTGAATAATCAGAGTCTTCTATGACCATGCCATGCCCTGCCAAAACCTCCTGTAGCGTGCCATTGCTTAATACCTGAAAATACATGCTAAAAGTGTCAACACGAGGTTGGTGAGTTCATAAGTTTGTATTAAAACAATAGTGTTGTGAGTTCAATAGAGAGTTTTGTGACCATTGTGTGACTCACAATGTCATAAAAATAAAGTTTACCTTAAAGTAAAATTTGAAGAGTGGACCATGAGTAGAGTATGTGATCATTACAACGAATACAATGCCACATAAAAAAAAATAGTCTATTACGCTAGCGCTAAGTTCATGCAACCGAAGCTATAACAGTGTGCATGCTCAAAGAGCATGTAATCATATTCAGGGCCCGGCAAGTGTTTATCCCAGACACTTGTGTTTCGACATGGTATACGTTCATTTGCCTATCCGGCCAAACCGAACGGGGGCGTTACCCCCAATAGATCTATTTATAACATTCGAGCTTCCCAGCAGGAATTAACGGTTCATGAGATGGGCATAATTGGGACATAACAGGGCTTAGGCTAATCCGCGTAATAGTTTAAACACAGCATAAGTTTCAGTGTGGTCCATAAAAGTGTTTGCATAAAAGCAATTGTTCATAAAGTGTGTTGCATAAAAGCAATAGTTCATAAAGTGTGTTGCATAACAGCAATGATTCATAAAGTGTGTTGCATGTTTATAAAACACTTGTTTATGTTAGAAAATAATCAAGTATGCAACCAATATACCCATAGGTGCATTTGAATAATCAATCAAGTATTGCGCATTCAAATAAAACAAGCATCGAGTTTAGTTAAAAACGAGCATGTATTCTCCCCCAAAACAGTTGTAAAAACAAGTAAAAGTAGGGGGTATGAACTCACCTGGTGCAATAGCTACGAAGTCAACAATGAATACATGAAGTGAGGCACGATCCCTAATCGCAACCTAATATGAATGATAGTCTCTAATGTAAGAAATGAAATGATGCTACACATGCAAATACGTATGTTACCGATACCACTCATTAGTTTTGAAAATAATGTTTATCGTCGAAAAATACATTTTTGACGTCTCGTTAAGTTAATAACCACTTTTCATGTAAATATGTTAGGATCATAGTCGGGAGTATTGGGTATACGTTAGTAGTAAAACTGAGTGGTATCGTTAATTACAATTTAAGCATACGTAAATTGAAATAATGCATATCCGTGTAGGTTCTCAAGTGATGATGATAAGGTGTAGACTATTCCAGTCTATATGAAGTGTCATTAATGAATGATGCATGAATTCGCAGCTAAACCTAACTGGTTACGCGAATTTGAAGACTTGTAAACTTAGTTTACGTAATGACGAACGATGATCATGAATAGTGATTTCCCTTCGGGAATGAATAGTGTCACTTGAATAGTAAAATTTCTGAACGCTTCTCGGAATCACAAACTGACTCCAAAAATGATGAATAGTAAAATGATGAATAGTGACCGATGAATAGTAATTGATGAATAGTGAATAGTAGAAATGTCCTGAAAATGCGGGTTGTTACAATATACATGTTCACTTAATATTGTGGAGAGCCATGATCTGTTTTGTTTCTTAAAAACATATTTGGGGTTTCCCCTTACACTTATCTTTTGCAAAAATACCTTTGGACGAAGTTAAGACTAGGCCAAACAACAAAGTAAAGTATTTTCACTTTTTTAGTTTTGAAACATGATCTACCAACAATAAAAATAAAGCATGCAAACGGAAGCAAATAACAAACAAAAAAAAAATGAAAATCACACAAAACATGGGTTGCCTCCCAAGAAGCGCTTGTTTTTGTTCGAGTCACGAGCCTGACTCTACCCTTATTTAATGGAAATAGGGGAGGCTTTCCATACACTTAGGATTAAGTGCGGGTGGAAGTAGCGATACACACCCTTAGGGTGGAAATATGCCTCATGAGGAAAGAGTGGTGGATGAATTATATGCTCAAAGGGGTGTGCTCCTATCATCATAACCTTACCTAATTCAATCGAGTTAATAGGTGAATTAAGATTTTCTCCTAGAAAGGGATCATTTTTAATCAACTTCAAGAGATTACTAGTTGGGGATCCATCTTGACCTAATAAACCCGGTTTAAACCCATAATGTTTCTTGTGATCAAACATAAATGGGTGATGTAAGCATGTAAGGTCATTTTCCACTCCTATATTGGTTTCCTCTCTACAAGGCTTAGAGTCCACTACCTTTATCCTAAGACTACCCGGAATATATGGTTTGATGGGTGGATCGGGACCTATTTCAATTCCTAAATTTTCATCAAAGGATGGAAGATTAGGTAACGGTTTTGGTTGAGGCTCCGGTTCATCAAAACTAGGAACTTCCCTAGAACTAAGAGTAAGGTTATCATTATAAGTATTCAAACCTATATCCTTTATTTGTGTTTGGTTCAAAGGTTCTACCTCAACTAGGATTCCTAAAGTCTTTTCTACTTCATCCGAATAAGTCACGGGCGGTGTGTATGCCTCAAATGATGGTAGGACTTGTGGGGTACTTGGTGGGCTTAGATTTTCAACTCTATCATCCATCTTATCAAGATTGCCAATGTGCTCAGCTTGTATTGTGGTGAAATCAAACCACTTCGTGCACCCAGTTATCTCATCTATACGCTTATCCCCAAACAATCTTCTTGCTTGTTCCCTTAAACTTGCTATCAATTGATCCGTAACAATGTTTGTTGGGTTATCCATTTTTTTGGCAAGTATGGCACAATTCTCTATGGTTTCCCATGCTTCATTAACCCTTAATCCCCAAAGGTCCCCATCTGCGGCATGGTCAATGTCCATTTTGGTATAGTGGTCGACACGATGGTAAAATATTTCAATTTGAGACCACATATCGAAATTATGATGAGGGACTTTTCGGAGTAAATATTTAAAACGAGACCATGCGTCATAGATAGGTTCATCCTCATGTTGTTTAAACATCAAGATGTCATTTGGAGTGGGTGAATTTCTTGGTTGGTAGTATGGTGGATTCGCGTTCTCCATAATGGCTAACGGAATAATCAATGGAAAGGTTTTTACAAACAAAAGACACAAAGAAAAGATAGACTAAAGAGAACCTAAAAATAAAAATAAAATCTTACTAGAAGGGAATCTAGCAAGTAGACCTAATAAAAAGAGATTCTAACCTAGACAATAACTATTCCCCGGGCTGCGGCGCCAAAAACATGATGCGTAGGGATTACACCAGGCTTTACCTCTCAAGGGATCTCGAGAAGCTTACAACCCCCACCAGACAGTGTACCTGATCGATGTAGTATAGTATAATGACAAGTACCGGGGGATTGATCGTTCAGCTAGGAATAGTGTCGCTAGGATTAGAAAACCTAAAGACTAGATCTAGAGATGAGGGATGATTCTTTTTGTATTTTTATATTTTTTTAGAAAGCAAATAAAAATCTCGGGTTTGAAGGAGTTTGGCGGAATTGGTTGCTAGTCAACTAACCCAATACTAAAGATGCAATGAAATAAAATACTAAAATGAAAATAAACTATATTAAACTAGAGTTGTGCGCAATATGTGGGAGAAATGTGTTTACTTAGATTTCACTACTCCCTAGATATATTTTACATGTTAATTACTTGTTATAGTTGCGTGGATGACGGATTGTATTCCTTAATACCATTCATGGGGTGGCGTACTTACTTCCCCAATCCTATGAGCGCCTACTTCACTCCTATGTCGAGCCGGCTAAGAAGCTCCTAACATGGGATCACTAGAATTTGCTCATGCATTAAATACAACAAATAAAACCTAGTACACATCGGTTCATGTTTCCTAAGACGTTCAAGCATGTTACACAATGGAGATCTGCCAGTTTTCTTAAGCCTAACATTGAAATCATTCATCCAATACAACCATAAACAAGTAATCAACACATAATTAACATCTAGGTTTCATTAGATCCAAGCAAACACAAGATAGATCGAGCCTAGCATGTTGAAATCAAGACAAGTAAAAGATATAATCAACCAACACATAGACATATTGATTGAATTAAAGAGAAGACTTATCTCAATAGCACATGAAAGGATTCAAGGGGTGAAAACCCTTGAAAACACTGTAAAATACGAGCTAGGGTTTACAAAGTTCAGCCCTAGATTTCTCCACACAAGTTCCTCTCTAATGAATGAAAAATAGAAAACTGTATATAGAGTTTAGAAGGTGACGGCGTCAAGAACAAATGTCTGACGCCGTCATCTCGCCGCCAAATAGTTCCTCGGACTGCCTAGATCTGGGTCTGACGCCGTCATGTAGTCCCCTTATGCAGGCCGTCACAAAATTTACTCTTGACGCCCTTGTTGTGACGCCGTCAGATTTGCACTGGTCGTAACCACTTTTACTCTTGAAGCAGTCAGAATATTCCTCTTGATGCCGTCAAGTACTGTTCTCAGCTTGAAAAATTAAGTCTTTGGCGTTTTCTTCACTTTTATGCTCCAAAAATGTCCGAATTGCTTCCTTTTCTAGAATTCACTCCCAAAGTACCTAAAATCACAAAAGGAACGATTTAGGGAAATATTTGATCAAATAAATTCAATTCTGGGCTTAAATGACCCCTTAAAAGTGGTTCATTTTTCGCCTCATCAGGCCAATAAAATCCAGAATCAAACACCTTCTTGGCGGTGTAATTCGGGCCATGGTGTCCCCCGATGGGCCCATGATGACAAGCTTTAAGAGTGTCATTGGCTTCTTGCCCGTACATACACCTTCAGATGACTTGATCCGCACAAATTTTAAACAAATAGGGGTCGTCCCAAAAGTAATGTTTCACATCTTTGAAAAACTTGTTCTTTTGTTAGGACGACATCCCTTTCATCAGAAAATTCCCCGCATGGTAGTTTGCAAAATCGGCAAACAATGGGGTACTAGAATCACCACGAAGAGATACCACATTAAGTTTCTCGAGAGGAAACATTTCATTTATTTCCTGTTTCTTGAGGACACTTTGATGAGGGTTCTCTAATCGGGATAAGTGATCAGCAACAAGGTTCTCGGCTCCTTTTTTATCACGTATGATGATATCAAATTCTTGTAGGAGGAGAACCCATCGAAGCAATCTCGGCTTAGCAACTTGCTTAGCAAATAGGTATTTTAGAGCCAAGTGATCCGTATACAATATGCTTTCAGACAAGATCAAGTATGGTCGAAATTTCTCGAAAGCATACACCACGGCTGACAATTCTTTTTCTGTTGTGGTGTAATGAGCTTGAGCCTCGGTCAAAGTCTTGCTTGCATAGCGTATAGGCTGAAAATGATTGGTTTTGCATTGCCCCAAAACCGCACCTATGGCAAAATCACTTGCATCGCACATAAGCTCAAATGGAAGGTCCCAGTCGGGGGCAACTAAGATAGGTGCCTCAGTGAGATTTTTCTTGAGTGTTTGAAAAGCTTCAATGCACTCATCGAAAAAGACAAATGGATTTTCTTTTTCAAGAAGTCAGGTCATTGGCCGGGATATTTTTGAAAAATCTTGGATAAATCCACGATAAAATTCGGCATGACCCAGAAAACTCCGAACACCTTTAACAGTTGTGGGAGGAGGTAGTTTAGCAATGACATCGATTTTAGCTTTGTCGACCACAATCCTGCTCTTAGAAATATTATCGCCAAGGACAATGCCTTCTTTGACCATAAAATGGCTTTTCTCCCAATTTAGACAAAAATTAGTATCTTCACAACGTTGAAGCATATTGTCTAAATTGGTGAGACATGATTCAAATGAATTCCCAACGACCGAAATATCATCCATGAAGAACTCCATAGTTTTCTCGATCATGTCGTGAAAAATGGCCATCATGCATCTTTGAAACGTGCCAAGAGCATTGCACAAACCAAAAGGTATGCGTCGATAGGCAAATGTTCCGTACGGGGACGTGAAAGTCATTTTCTCTTGATCTTGTGGATCAATGGGATTTTAGAAATAACCCGAGAAACCGTCAAGGAAACAATAGTATTCGTTTCCCGCCAATCTTTCGAGCATTTGGTCCATGAAAGGTAGAGGAAAGTGGTCTTTACGGGTGGCATCATTTAACTTTCAATAGTCAATGCAAACACGCCATCCCGTTACCAATCGAGTAGGAATCAACTCATTATCATCATTTTTAACAACAGTAATACCACCCTTCTTGGGCACACAATGAATGGGACTCACCCAAGGACTATCCTAGATAGGGTAAATCAAACCGGCATCAAGAAGTTTGATAACTTCTTGTTTGATAACCTCATGAGTTTTTGGATTCACCCTTCTTTGTTGTTGAACCGCCGGTTTAAAGTCATCCTCCATCAAAATCTTGTGCATACAAAATTTTGAGTTAATACCCTTGATGTCAGAAAGTTTCCAAGCAATGGCTCGCTTGTATGACTTTAAAACCATGATAAGAGCGGCTTTGTCATCCTCATTCAAGTCTTTCGTAATAATGACGAGTAACTTATCGTCACTCTCCAAAAATGCATACTAGAGATGAGGTGGTAGGTCCTTAACTTCGACCTCGGGAGGATCATTAGAATTTTCATTAGATTTGACCTCCTCGTTATGAAGTTATTTTGGAGGAAGAGATGATGGATCATCATTGAGCAACTTCTCAAGGAGAAGTGTGTCTTCCTCGGGATTGATAGAATCATGATCAACACGAGAATCACATGATAAACAAGCTTCGATCTCTTCCAAAATGAACTCACCTCCCTCAAATGGAGTGAGCGAGGGGGAAGAGATATCGATGGTAGAATCAATTGATCCTTGCACATTTACCACTTCATGAAAGTATTCATCACGTGTATCGTCGATGACATCAATTTGGTTAATTGCTTCTCGTTCAAGGTCGAGAAGATCTTTTGAAGTGTTTTCAATGTTAATGACCAATTTTTCATCGCTAACTCTTAGAGTCATTTCACCTTCGAAGACGTCGATTAGTGCACAAGCCGTTTTCAAGAATGGTCTTCCTAAAATAAGGGGAACACAAGGATCGGCATAGAAATCAACGACTACGAAGTCGGCAGGAAAATAGAACTTGCCAACTTTCACAAAGACATCTTCAGCAATACCCTTCAGAACAGTAACCGTTCGGGTTGCTAATTCAAGAGTCAGTCGTGTCGAAGTAAGCTCAAGAAGTGAGAGATTTTTCCAAATAGAGAAAGGCATGATATTGATGCTTGCGCCGAGATCGGCCAAGGCGAAGCATTCTTCAAGCTTTTGGAAATCACAAGGAATAAGAAATTTCCCGGGGTCTCCTAACATTTCAGGAATTTTCTTTAGAAGCACCGCCGAACAATTTTCATTCAAACGAGTTTTAGTGATCTCAAACGATTTCTCTTTGTTACTAAGAAGACTCTTGAAAGTAGAAGCAAACTTTGGCATGTAAAGAAGAGCATCCGCGAAACTAATGTCGAAGTGTAACTTTTGAAATATCTCAAGAAACTTCTTCATTTTACTATTAGTCTTGTCACGGAGTTTTTGATCATTAAGCCTTGAAGGATATGGAATTGAAGGCTTAGGAATGCTCTTAGGAACAACAAATTCGGGAATTGAAGTTGGGACAACTGAAGGTTGGACGTGTGTGGTACTTCGTGAGCTTGGGGGTTGCACCTTGTCCTTTATAACCTCGGGTTCTCGTTCCACTTCCTTCATTTGTGGAGGAATAGGAATCGAGGGTCCATCATAAGCTTTACCACTATGAGTGGTAATAGCTTTCAATTCACCCTCCGGGTTGGCAATGGTATTTCCCGGGAGTGTACCCGAAGTAGAAGCTTGATTCATTTGATTCATAAGACTAGCAAACATGTTCTCAATCTTCCTTTGAGATTGTTCAATCTTGTGATTAGTGTTTCGAAGTTCATTTTTAAGCTCGTTGCCTTGTCTCGACATTGAAGATTGAAAATCATTCTTCAAAGTCGTGATTTGGAAATTGGTTAATCGGGGCATGAAATTGACTTTGAACATTTTGATTTCTTGGTAGATTTTGTTGAATCAATTTGGATTATTGGGTTGAGAAAATCCGGGCGGACATTTTGATTGTTAGCATGATAGTTTGGGTCAACTTGAGGACGGTTATAACGACCTGAAATCCGTAAATTAAATTAAAACCAGAGAACAACAAAACGAATATACGTTTATCCAAATAAATTAAAACAAAACATCACAAGTGAAATTCTGAACATATTTCGAATCTGAAAATATTTAAAACCTAAAATAAAATACGGGAAAAATATAAACGCGACACGAATTTCATATTTGGGCCGTTTATTTTATTTCACTAAAAATAATAACAAGAGGACCCAACCACTAGTTAAGCCCATGATGTTCCTTGACCTCTTGGCCCATCCACGACCCACAGCTCCATAATAAGAAGATCTGGTTCTATTTTCTGTCACAAAACTATACGCTACAACAAAAAACTTAAGAAACCCTAACCCTAAACAAAGAAAAGATCGGCATAAAGTTTTCTGGCCTTGTTTCCGTTCTGATCAAAGGAGGAAGAAGGTTTGTTGGATCATGGGTCTTTGCTAGTTCGACATAGGGCTTGGACGTGGGTATATTTTTGCTGTTCGAATAAGGCGAGACAAGGGTTTATATTTTCAGTCGTGGGTTTTCATTTCTGATCGAGGGGTCACTTCTGCTCATGTCTAGCGGTGGTGGTATTCGATCCTTGTGTTCTTGTTCTTCTTGTTTACACGCTACGAGGGTAACACGCTTCAAAACTTGTTCAACTCTATTCTTATTGTTCCGTTTCGATCATGTTTCTGTCTTCGTTATCTGCTTAAAACATCACATAATATTCTGTTATATAGTCCCATAAAATAACAAAAAAACTCATCTATATAATCGGTTTGCATGCATGTTCTCCTGATCGAATATAACAGCTCTTAAAATCTTATAATCATCTCATGAAATATCAATATCAAACAATATGTATATTGGCCATAAACCTGGTTTTTGTGTGTGTCGACTTATGTATCCAAACCTGGTCATATGTTGTAACGTGGATGAGTGAAGAAGGTCGAGTCGATTTCGGTTTAAAAACATATTTAATATATACGAGATTTATAAGCATGCATGATTAAATATAAACCTATATACGTATAATCTATGAACCAATTTATACAGGCTAGTGTTGGGTACTTTTTGTGTCATGGATGATGTGAGAATCATGTGTTTAACATGTTTGCTTAAAATGGTTGTGAGTAGTATTATATGTATGAAGTGTGTTGAGTGTATTGGATACAAGAGTATGTATGAGATGGGTACAAGAGAAGCAATTCTTATAAATATTTCGTATACAATATATATATACATATTTGAAGGGGTCATACATGGAGATATAGTGTATTGTAAATATTGACATATACATATTAAGTAGATTGCTTTTGGTGTATAGCATGATAATTTTTAGGCGTGTGATGTGGGTGTATCGGTGTGTGTCGTGTGCACGTTTGGCTTACGTGTATAAAAAGGGTGTGTGCAAATATGGGATCTTTGTGCAAAAACTAAAGATATGATTTGTTCGGTCTTATATAAGTCAATATACATTTTTATAATTTGTGAAGCGGTCAAGTCCTAAATTGTTATTTTAAAGTGAATCTACCATATAAATTCCAAAAGTTAAATATTGACATATTTAAACCTTAAATTTTGATAATTTATTTTTATAACCCTAAACTTTACTAAATTAACATAATTAACTCTAAACTATTGTAATTATCATTTTAACCCTTAAATATTATTAATTACCATTTATACCCTTAAAGTACTTAATTGCTAATTTGAAAAGCTGCTATAAAAGGAGAGTTATGAAAAATGGAAAGCCGACTAAAATGAGTAATCTGATTTAAATTAAGTTATTAACAGTAAGACAATCATGTATTCGTGTAGATCCGCTGAAGAAGGAGTTGCTTTCGATCTTTATATTTTCTGTTATGTTTGCACTTGCGGTCTAAGGTACAGATATTCTGACCTTTCTCAAAAGGTTTCTCATGATCTCTTTCATATTCTGATCCGTTAGTTCCCGAATTGATGCCATTGCTATGATCCCCTTTACTTGAACTTTCTTTGTTGATCCCACTTGATATGACCTCCGTTATGAAACCATGTTATGAAAACCTTCTTAATGATACCATGGAAATGTTTTGAGAAGAACCGATTTGAAAAGATGTTTATAAATGATGCTAAATTTCTTTTTAAAAGAAAGGTTATTTAACTTTCATGAACCCTACATTTTGAAAGACCATTTTTATGAAAACTGTTTTAAAAGATTATTTAAATTGGACTTTTAATAGAAACTTTTGAAACGGACTTTTGGACTGAACCATGAATTGATTTTTGAATATGAACCTTGACCTGATAAACTCTGATTGGACCTTGAATACTATTTCTGATATGAACCCTTTGTTATGAACTGCTATTATGAACCTTTGATATGATTCTGAGATACACCTTTGCTATATGACCTTTTGTATGATATGAGACCTGACTCTTAGTTTGATACCCGAGCCATTTCTGTTTTCCCTACCTATGGAGGTACCATAGGCGTGTCTGTGATGCACCACTGGCATGACTAGTGTGTGGCCCTAGTGATTTGGCTACACCGTCCCCTTTCTGTTATATGATATGCGCGCTTTATGATATGATTTGTTATGGCCACTATGATTTCTGCGGGGGCGTATGGATGCATCCTAGATCTGTTCTGTTTAGTGGATTTAACTATGATTATGATTATGATATATGTCTGGTGACTGGTACTGTGTGCTATACATGCCTTTCACAATTTCTGGGAGTTCGCTACTCCACCCATTTGAAGAATGAGGACACCCCTCATATTATCTGATTATCTGAGAGGACTCCCCTCTATATGATTATGAAGAATTATGGTATTGACGGCTTATATGATATGATATGTTTCTGGGCTCGTGGTAGATGACTATCCTTTCTTCTTTCTATTCTATTACTCTTTTATCTATTCCTTATTCTATTTCCCCAATGCACTATATTTCAGTTCTGTTTCATTATCATTGCTTTGTATATGTATCTGTTCACTGGGCTTTTTAAGCTCAGCCGCATTTCCTTTTCCTGCGGCAGGTTTTAGTAGGAAGCTGGGTTATGGGAAGAGAGTGTGACTGGACTTAGAAGACTATGCTTTGGACTAGAGACGATTAGATGAAGTTTCACTTTATTAGACATAGTATTTATTGTTTTGTAACCTTGTAGTTTCAGATTTTCATTTGTAACCCTGAATTTCGTTGTATGTATGAATCATATGCTTGTGTTTGTTCTGATATGTCACTGTAATGTAATACTTCTACCCTTATCGGGTTGGGGTGTTACAATTATGGTATCAGAGCCCAGGCTGCGATTCGTAATACATTTACCCTTGACCTGTGAAGTTTGGACCCCTAAGTTTCCACTGTAGGCGCTCATAAGACAACCTTTGAAACTTTACATTAGGATTCCCCATAGGAACCTAAGTTATTACCAGTGAGGAATGGGTAGACTAAGACATTTATGTAAGTATCATTTGCTTCCGTATCGCTCTGATCGTGCCTTTGCTCTTAGATAAGCCTTATAAGGACCTTTGTTTCAGAAGTTAGAAGTTTTGCAACTTAAGCTTAGTAACCAAGTAAGTTTGGAATACCTCGGAAGGCTACCTGGATACCTTACACATTTAAGTTTCACCTTCAGATTTTGATCTCCGCCTCCGATTTGTTTGATAAGCTGTTTGACACCTTTTCGACCACATCGTAGGTCATTCAACCACAATGTGTTCGACACATTCTGTAAATTCATTACTTATGCTGGGTATGAATGTACCACCCGATACTACTTAACTCTGTATGATCCATTACTACCCCTATGAGAACTCTGGTAATTATGAACCACGAATATGAGAAGTTTTGTTTCCTCTCTTTGAATGACGAACCTTGTCCTGCCAACCATTTCCTTTGGAAGGGTATGATGTAAAGACTATCTCTGTATGGACTTGTTAACTAAGCATGATGATGCTGATAACTGAGATTCTGTAACTCTCACGATTGACAATTATACGATGTTCGTATTACCAATGATACACATCCTACCTGCTACTTATGCTAAGAAGCTAAACGAAATTCCCACACATTGAACTGTTCGTTTATCCATCCCAACATTTTTGTTGAACCATGTACTTGACTCTGATATATGAACTATCTGTATGATTTGACGACTGTATTCACTCTATGAATCCTTTGACTTTGAGATGTCTGATTGTACGGTCTTTTGGACTGAATGGCTATTCGTGAAGATACCATAGACTACCATATCTGAAATGTGACCTTAAAAATATGCTTCACCCTATTGCATTATGATGACTCTCTACATCTGCAAAAATTTCTGTCACTATGGAAACACCTACCCCAAACTCATGTGATTACCAAGTTGTCCTGAAAACCATTATTATCAACCCTTAGAAAGTTCTGCTATTGGGAGATATTTTGTGGTACGAAGATTTTTCGGTATTCCCTGATGAACCTTTTTGGTACTCCTTTGAACTAATCTCAGTTGAAGAAACCATGGTGCCATAGAAGTTGAGAGATTGAAGGAGCTGATGGAATATGATTTTTAACCCTTGTGATTCTCTTTAGATGCTCTTGTTTGTTTATGAAGAAGAACGAGAGAAGTATGCGATGACGTATCGACTATCGTGAACTTAAACGTACCACTATCACTAATCATTATCTGTTTCCGCGTATCAATAATTAATTTGGTCTTCCTTTGAAACTCCGCGTCTGATTGCATCATTTTATATTTGAAGGACTGAAGAAGCAACCACAAAAACTTCTAAGAAGGGGGTTAACTAACCGAGAGTAACCTTTGGGAAGTATTTCAGTTCCTGAAGAAGAAAGAAGGCGATGTGAAAATTCCCTGAGATGATTTCTGAAGTTGCCTTTGCACTCGTTACCACATTTGTGAGTTTGAATGATGCCAATGGTGTTGGCTAGAATAATCATGTTTTCGCGTGTTTTGGACAAATTGTCATAGTATGACATTGTGTTGTGTTCTAAAACGAAAGAAGAACATAGAGATTATTGGTGAGATGACCCTTTGTTCTGGAAGAGAAATTTGATTGACGTTCAGGAAGCATAGTAGACAACACTACCTTGTAAAATGTGAAGACAGAGCTTTCACAAGAGGGACCAAGATCGAAGACCGTTATCGGAGTTAGAAACCTGGTGGAAGAGTAGTAGGAAATGGTTGCGACAAGCATTACCATGGAAGAAGCATATAAGGAGAAGAGAGGAACTGGGATAGTGCTCAATCATACATCATGCAACGCGTGAAGATTTCAGTTCGGGCATCAAGACAACCAGACCAAAGAAGACGAACCATTCAACACACAACCTGGAGTCGACAACAACATCATGTACCTTAAAACCTGGAGCTATGTTAGAAGACCTGTCAAAGACACGCAGTCTTGTTTCTCTATTCATTTTAGTTGCACTAAGATGAATTGAGAGCAGAAGCAGACTTGCGGATGGAGGGATGCACAGTGATCGTGTCAGAGACTGCCGTTACGATGCCACAATACCAAGAGGAGTTGCTGAAGGCGTGAGGAACCAGACTCGAGTTTGTAAATTCCTTTCATTGTTAGGTAAGAGGGACAAGCGTAAACAGACTACTCCAACTTGGAAAAAGGATTTTTGAAATTGTAATTGAGTGGACGGATTTTGAAGCGGACATTTGTGTTTAGACGTGATGATTGACGCTATTGATAACGTACCTTAATTCTGATTGACATTCTCGGATTTCCGTTACTCTTCGAGTAATTTCATTCTCTTAGTTATGTTGTTTGATTCGGGTGACCTCTGAGACTGTAGGTGGACTAGGTGGATTTAGATAAGTTTGTGTTGTTCACGACTTGAGATAAAGTATGACCATCATGAGGGCATATGTATATGATGCCAGTATTATGACGTCTGGCCAGCGTGATAATACTTACATCATATAACGTGCACTTATGGTGGGCATATGATATTTTAAGAAGTGCCTTAGAAGCTTTAGAATTCTGGCATCTGATCAAGATCATCTGAGTTTAGTGAGACTTTAGGTTCATTCTACCTATACGTTTGATATGCTGTCCTTGTTATACGATTCGATACGTTTGGACTCTCGACACGTGTTTTGCTGATCTTAGGTTCCATTATGAAACTTCTGCCGTTGACGATATCTAACGATATGCTTTCTGTCCATATACGATTCGCATTCGCGAAGTTGTTCATTATGATCTGCTATGAGTAAAATATGTGATTGTGGACTTTGAGGAAATGAGACCTGTTTGTTTATGAGAATACCTTTGGAAGGTTATCTAAAAGCTGAGACTATCTGAGAAGCTGAAGAGTTAAACCTTAAATCACCCCATGTTTGCTACAATTCAATGTATTCTCATCTGATTCGCCTAATCAATTCGATGAAAATCCTATGTATTTTTATACCTCTTCCTGGAGAATTCGTTTATCATCCGTTATGTTTGGTACATTATCCTTTTGATTCAAATTCAATATGATATGCCCTTCTGAGAAATCTGAAACTGTTTTGACAATAATTACGAGTCATGAGAAACCAGTTGGTCTGAATATCTTTTGGAAGAACCTCCCCGGGCGTGAGAATGTTGTGACGACTTTTGCGGTTTGCTACGACTTCGTCTAACTTTGCGACTTCAAATTTCGAGGACGAAATTTTTCTTTTTAGAGGGGAAGAATTATAACGACCTGAAATCCGTAAATTAAATTAAAACCAGAGAACAACAAAACGAATATATGTTTATCCAAATAAATTAAAACAAAACATCACAAGTGAAATTCTGAACATATTTCGAATCTGAAAATATTTAAAACCTAAAATAAAATACGGGAAAAATATAAACGCGACACGAATTTCATATTTGGGCCGTTTATTTTATTTCACTAAAAATAATAACAAGAGGACCCAACCACTAGTTAAGCCCATGATGTTCCTTGACCTCTTGGCCCATCCACGACCCACAGCTCCATAATAAGAAGATCCGGTTCTATTTTCTGTCACAAAACTATACGCTACAACAAAAAACTTAAGAAACCCTAACCCTAAACAAAGAAAAGATCGGCATAAAGTTTTCTGGCCTTGTTTCCGTTCTGATCAAAGGAGGAAGAAGGTTTGTTGGATCATGGGTCTTTGCTAGTTCGACATAGGGCTTGGACGTGGGTATATTTTTGCTGTTCGAATAAGGCGAGACAAGGGTTTATATTTTCAGTCGTGGGTTTTCATTTCTGATCGAGGGGTCACTTCTGCTCGTGTCTAGCGGTGGTGGTATTCGATCCTTGTGTTCTTGTTCTTCTTGTTTACACGCTACGAGGGTAACACGCTTCAAAACTTGTTCAACTCTATTCTTATTGTTCCGTTTCGATCATGTTTCTGTCTTCGTTATCTGCTTAAAACATCACATAATATTCTGTTATATAGTCCCATAAAATAACAAAAAAACTCATCTATATAATCGGTTTGCATGCATGTTCTCCTGATCGAATATAACAGCTCTTAAAATCTTATAATCATCTCATGAAATATCAATATCAAACAATATGTATATTGGCCATAAACCTGGTTTTTGTGTGTGTCGACTTATGTATCCAAACCTGGTCATATGTTGTAACGTGGATGAGTGAAGAAGGTCGAGTCGATTTCGGTTTAAAAACATATTTAATATATACGAGATTTATAAGCATGCATGATTAAATATAAACCTATATACGTATAATCTATGAACCAATTTATACAGGCTAGTGTTGGGTACTTTTTGTGTCATGGATGATGTGAGAATCATGTGTTTAACATGTTTGCTTAAAATGGTTGTGAGTAGTATTATATGTATGAAGTGTGTTGAGTGTATTGGATACAAGAGTATGTATGAGATGGGTACAAGAGAAGCAATTCTTATAAATATTTCGTATACAATATATATATACATATTTGAAGGGGTCATACATGGAGATATAGTGTATTGTAAATATTGACATATACATATTAAGTAGATTGCTTTTGGTGTATAACATGATAATTTTTAGGCGTGTGATGTGGGTGTATCGGTGTGTGTCGTGTGCACGTTTGGCTTACGTGTATAAAAAGGGTGTGTGCAAATATGGGATCTTTGTGCAAAAACTAAAGATATGATTTGTTCGGTCTTATATAAGTCAATATACATTTTTATAATTTGTGAAGCGGTCAAGTCCTAAATTGTTATTTTAAAGTGAATCTACCATATAAATTCCAAAAGTTAAATATTGACATATTTAAACCTTAAATTTTGATAATTTATTTTTATAACCCTAAACTTTACTAAATTAACATAATTAACTCTAAACTATTGTAATTATCATTTTAACCCTTAAATATTATTAATTACCATTTATACCCTTAAAGTACTTAATTGCTAATTTGAAAAGCTGCTATAAAAGGAGAGTTATGAAAAATGGAAAGCCGACTAAAATGAGTAATCTGATTTAAATTAAGTTATTAACAGTAAGACAATCATGTATTCGTGTAGATCCGCTGAAGAAGGAGTTGCTTTCGATCTTTATATTTTCTGTTATGTTTGCACTTGCGGTCTAAGGTACAGATATTCTGACCTTTCTCAAAAGGTTTCTCATGATCTCTTTCATATTTTGATCCGTTAGTTCCCAAATTGATGCCATTGCTATGATCCCCTTTACTTGAACTTTCTTTGTTGATCCCACTTGATATGACCTCCGTTATGAAACCATGTTATGAAAACCTTCTTAATGATACCATGGAAATGTTTTGAGAAGAACCGATTTGAAAAGATGTTTATAAATGATGCTAAATTTCTTTTTAAAAGAAAGGTTATTTAACTTTCATGAACCCTACATTTTGAAAGACCATTTTTATGAAAACTGTTTTAAAAGATTATTTAAATTGGACTTTTAATAGAAACTTTTGAAACGGACTTTTGAACTGAACCATGAATTGATTTTTGAATATGAACCTTGACCTGATAAACTCTGATTGGACCTTGAATACTATTTCTGATATGAACCCTTTGTTATGAACTGCTATTATGAACCTTTGATATGATTCTGAGATACACCTTTGCTATATGACCTTTTGTATGATATGAGACCTGACTCTTAGTTTGATACCCGAGCCATTTCTGTTTTCCCTACCTATGGAGGTACCATAGGCGTGTCTGTGATGCACCACTGGCATGACTAGTGTGTGGCCCTAGTGATTTGGCTACACCGTCCCCTTTCTGTTATATGATATGCGCGCTTTATGATATGATTTGTTATGGCCACTATGATTTCTGCGGGGGCATATGGATGCATCCTAGATCTGTTCTGTTTAGTGGATTTAACTATGATTATGATTATGATATATGTCTGGTGACTGGTACTGTGTGCTATACATGCCTTTCACAATTTCTGGGAGTTCGCTACTCCACCCATTTGAAGAATGAGGACACCCCTCATATTATCTGATTATCTGAGAGGACTCCCCTCTATATGATTATGAAGAATTATGGTATTGACGGCTTATATGATATGATATGTTTCTGGGCTCGTGGTAGATGACTATCCTTTCTTCTTTCTATTCTATTACTCTTTTATCTATTCCTTATTCTATTTCCCCAATGCACTATATTTCAGTTCTGTTTCATTATCATTGCTTTGTATATGTATCTGTTCACTGGGCTTTTTAAGCTCAGCCGCATTTCCTTTTCCTGCGGCAGGTTTTAGTAGGAAGCTGGGTTATGGGAAGAGAGTGTGACTGGACTTAGAAGACTATGCTTTGGACTAGAGACGATTAGATGAAGTTTCACTTTATTAGACATAGTATTTATTGTTTTGTAACCTTGTAGTTTTAGATTTTCATTTGTAACCCTGAATTTCGTTGTATGTATGAATCATATGCTTGTGTTTGTTCTGATATGTCACTGTAATGTAATACTTCTACCCTTATCGGGTTGGGGTGTTACAACGGTATTGGTTACCTCCTTGGTTGTAAGTCCCGGCTACGGCTTTTACCTCAAATTGACTGCCATCGGTGGTAGTACAATTGTAATATGCATGAGGTCCACCACAAGTGACACAAGTTTCATCAACCGCTTTGACATGAGCGGGTGAAGAAGTTTGTGGTGATGATAGTTTCTTTTGCTTGAAAAGAACCAATGCTTAAATAGCTTCCGTGAGTTTGTCAATCTTAGCATCGGTGCTAGAATTGTTCACGGGAGATGATCTAGATGAGGTTGCATTCACTTGGGAAACAACGGATTTGCCTCGTGAAGTTCGAACCTTAGACTTGTTTTCAATGATCGCTAAAGCATCTTTAGGAGTCTGATTCAAGAGATTGCCACCCACGGAATTATTCAAAGAATCTTGATCGGTTTGGTTCAAACCATTGTAGAAAGTATCAATTTGGTGCAATACGGAAAAACCGTGATGAGGACACTTGCGAAGTAAATCTTTAAAATGATCCCACGCCTCGCTAAAAGACTCACCAAAGTTTTGAGTAAACTTTGTGATTTCATTCTTTAAGCTTGTTGTTATAGACGGGGGGAAAGAATTCATTCACAAATTTCAACACGAGGTCTTCCCATGTCTCAATAAAACGAGGGGGTTGTTTTTCAAGCCAAATCCGGGCCGTACCCTCGAGAGAGAAAGGAAAAAGAAGAAGCTTGATAGCTTCTTGAGGGACGTTTTTGTATTTGATGGTGGATGTGATCTTGTTAAACCATCGAATGTGAGAATGAGGATCGTCCCTCTCAAAACCAAAGTATTGACTCGAAGTTACTAATTGTAGCAATCCGGTCTTGAGTTAAAAATTATCGGCAACGATTGCCGGAACAACGATGGCCTCTCCATAACCCTCGGTGGGTGCTTGAAGAAGCTCGGACATGGTGCGATTATCGGCCATATTTGGAGGAATAGTATGAATCTCGGGTTCGACTATTGGATTGGTACGTCGTCGATTACTGTTGGGAACATACTTCTGTATTTAGTCAAGTCTCGGTCATTACATTTTGTAATAGGTTGCTTAAGTATTATTTATGTTTATGTTTAAGTTAATGGGCAAGTTGTAAAAGCCCAAAAGGCTTAGTAAGCCCACGTTGAGATCATGAAAGGGACTAGGGGATGTTGCCCTAGCTTCCATCCTATAAATACAAGGCTTATGTTGCCTTAAACTTTGTTGGTTATTTTGTTATCTTAATGAAACTATTGTTCTTTCACTTTTCATATATCATATAATCAACCAATCCTTATATCTATCTTATTCTTACTTGTGTAACATCAATATGGACACCTAACAAGTGGTATCATTCGCCAAATAGAGATTGAAGTGTTTGTTTCAAGGTTAACCTGGGATTAAGGGTGTTATTTCTTTATATTTTTGCCTTTTCTTTGTTTCTTTCACTCAAATCATGAAGCTTGGACAAGTTTTAAGGTTGATATAGTGATTAGAAGCTTAGATTTTGTATAAAGTTTTGATCTTTTTAAGATTTTAGTACTTTTACTCTTAGTTTATTGAGTTTTGTAGCTTCTTTGATATTAGAAAACTAGTTTTTGGTAGCTAAATCCTTCATATTTATTGTTTTCTAATTGTTGGGGAAGTTATTTGATCAATAGTACCTTATTTCTAAGTTTTTTTTCTTCAAAAAGTTGAGTTTTTTAAGGATCAGACCATCTTACGCGTAAGATTTGGGACCACTACCCAACTTTATAGCTGTCAATAGTACTTTTTGGTACTTTTACGCTTAAGTTTAAGCAAAAAACCCCAATCCTACGCTAAAGACTGACTTCTACGCATAACCTTAAGCCAAAAACCCTTTTCCTACGCTTGAGTTAAGGATCCTACGCATAAGTCTCACTTTCTATGCAGAAGATTAGATCTTACGCATAAAATTTTATCTTACGCGTAAGTTTCAGTATTCTACGATTAAGTTTCTTCAACGGTCTTCTCTTCGTGCAACGGTGACTCAGTACTTCCCTAGCTTGGATAAGTTAGTGGAATACTTCAACTACGGATATCTTTCAAGCTTGGACAAGTTTGAAAGATCTGTTTGGTACTTATACCTTACGCAAAACTTGGATCTTATGCATAAGCTTAATCTTACGCGTAAAGGAGAATCTTACGCATAAACTTATTGTTTACGCATAACATTCTCTCTTACACATAACATTTAAGTCTACGCATAGTTAATTGTTACGCGTAAGTTCTCAACTTTGCCATAGGATTTTGATCTTTACCAAAGGAACGTGCATTTCAATCTTCTACAAGATCCTACATTACGCAAGTGTTCAAATATGTCTCAACCACCACATTACTACTTCTCTTATCCTCAGCAACAACAACATCAGCAATATCAGCCACAGCAATACCATCAGCAACAATCGTATCAACAACCATCACAATCACACTTTCTGCAACAACCATTTCATCCACAACAACAATATCTCATGATGCAACAACATCAAATCATTCCTCAACAACAACCATATCCAATGTCACAACAACCCAATCAGTATTCGTCCAAACAACCTCACTGGTTTGATTGGATGTGTAAAGTTATTACAACTCAACAATCCAGACATGAGGCAGGATCACTTGAAACACCTCCAATGCTAACACCTGGGAACTATGTTCAGTGGTCAAGTAGATTCTTACGATTTCTTGAACTTAAGAAACCCCATGGGAAATTCTTGAAACAAGTGATACTTGAAGGACCAGTTGAGTGGCCAACCAGACTTGAAAGTGGTGATCCATCGGTTGATCCTCCACGTGCTCCTGTAGAGAAACCTGTTCCAGAATCTCAACTCACAGAAGATCAAAAACTACATAGTGAAGCTGATGAGTATTCCATGGCCAATATACTTCAAGGAATACCAAATCCAATTTATCAAAGTATTGATGCTCCGAAAACGGCTAAAGCTATGTGGAAACATGTTCATTTCCTAATGGAAGGCACTCAATTGAACAAGGATGATATGCAATCCAAACTCTACATGGAGTACACTAACATCTCAATTGAACCAGGGGAGTCACTTGAATCCTATTATCATCGTTTCACTAATGTGGTAAACGATTTGGAATGACACAAAATTACAGTACCAAGGATCGTAGTGAACTCCTAATTCGTCGGTAGTCTTGGTCCGGATTGGCAAAAGTATGTGACATTCGTTCGTCAAACCCAAAATCTTCATGATGCACCGTATGGCTTGTTGTATGATTTTATGAAACACCATGAACCTGAAGTGGAGAAATAGCGTGCTCTTTGAGGAGGTTACTTACCACCACCAACACCAAATTCTTTGGCACTCGTAGCTCAATCTCAGTATACTCCACCTCCAATGTCAAATCATGCTTATGTTCAAGAACAGAATTACTTCAGCTACCCACAACCTACAACTCCAAATCAGATGATCCCATATGATTTTTCACAACAATCTAATCAACCTGTTCCCTATGAAAATAGTGAGTCAATGTACTACTCTAATTCCAATGACGATGAAGATGATGACTTCAATACATTGAATCAAGGACTTGCTCTCATTGCTCGTGCCTTCAGCAAATTCTCAAACAAGACAAACAACCGTCTTCGCTCTTCATCAAACACTAGGAATCAAGCTGTCATTCAAGATGGGAGGGTTGAGATACAAAATCGGAATTATGGACGATCAGGTGGTTATTTGGGAAATTCTGGAATGAACAAAGGTTCAACAACAATGGAGGGTTCAGAAACAACTCCGGTGCTACTCAGAAAAGGAATGAAAGTATTGCAACTGGGAACTCTAACTCTGGGATTGCAGTGTGGTGCTACAACTGCAATGAGAAAGGTCATATTGCAATAGCATGTCCAAAACCGAGAACTCGGGGCCATAAGTTTCACAAGCAGGCATTACTAATGGCTCTCAAAGATGAAGAGGAAGAACTTAAAGAAGAGAGTCGATCAAAAATGAGTCAAGTTGAATATTGGAAACCATATGATTATTCAAAAGCTCCTCACATTTCTAAATCTTTTGTTCCTCAAAAGGAAATACCTGAGAAATCTTGGTTTGTCACTGAGTCATACGTTTCATCTTCTAATGCGGCTCCTGTCCAAACTGTGGCACAAATAAATGGTCCTTTACCATCTTTTGGTGAAGTTACACCTTTACCAAAAAGTTGTCGTGTTTTAAATTATTTCAAAACTTTTATGGAAGACATCGAAATTTTGGAGGAAACAATTGAACGTAATTCAGAAATAAAAATTGAAACTTTTCAATTCGCTTACGAGCGAGAAAAGAGAGATATTTTTCAAAAACAAATGTTGCCAATTGTTCAACACCTCCGTCATTGTGCTACATGTTGGGAACAGGAACTTCAAAAAGAAGTCAAATCAATCATAAAAGTTTTCAAATCAAATGAAAGTGCGATTTTGGTTCAAAAGCAAAGAAACAGAGTTTTGAAAAATGATGCCGATCGACTCTTGGAAAAAGTTCTCAATGCTGATATTTTGTCAATTATCATGAATGATCTCTATAAATCTGGTACTTCTATGCTTGTGGAAGATCACTGTGCTGATAATGATTTCCTGAACACCGAAATTGAGACATTAAAACAAGAAAATGATAAAATGTGGAAAAGCAATGATGATGTGAGAAAACAATTTTCAAAAGAAAATTTTCAACTCAAACAAAGGCTTGAATGGTGTCAAGCTCAAAGTATTGAATTGGAATTGCAACTTCAAAGTCAAAATGTTTGAAAATCTTGTCAGATTTGCAAAAACAATGAGTCGTTCAAAAATAAATGTCTTCAATATGAAAAAGAAATTGCGGATTTAAAAATTGAAAATGTCGAATGGCAACAAAACCGCGATCACATTAATTATTGCAATGGTTTACTTGAGTCTGATATTCAGGATAAAAATCACATCATCATTGAATTGAAAGAGAAAATTAAGCTACTTCAAAAAGGAAAGTCTGTTGACACCACTGTGATAGCACCAGAATTATACCAATTAGACAAAAATGATAAGGGAAATTATGTTCAAAACACAAATGTTGACCCTTCCACTTCCACAGGACTAGTCTCCATTAATAGCGTTAGCAGACCCAAGCGAAAAAGTAACAAGAAGCTCAAGAAGTAGAAGATCAACTTAGGAATTTGAATAAAACTCATGTTGCTTCTGATTTAGATTCTAATCTGGCAAATTGTAATCAAAATCTCAATGTAACGAATGATGAATCTTTGAATGTTTTGAATATTAATGCATCTTGTGTGTTTTGTCGTAAAAGTGTATCATCTGGTGATCATGAAAAATGTGTAGCTAATTCTCTCTTAAATCGTCATAAGAAACGTAGGACAGGCATTCCTTCTAGGACCACTATTGCCTCTAAGTCAATATTAGGAAAACCGCCATCTACGGTTTCTAATGATGTTGTAGTTACCCCCATAATTGAAGAGAACAAATCTAGGAACAAGCCCAAAACTAGTGAGTTCACCAAAAAGAAAGCAAGAACTAGTTGGAATTGGCAACGTTGGTTACAATATAAACCAGAATTTAAATGGATTCCTAAATTATTGAATACATGTGCTTCTAACCAACAGGAACCCTCACTTTCTTTGGGTTCCACCCTTACTTCTGTTCCATCCTCGTCGTCTTCTTATGATGCAGATTTAGGTAAAATTAAAGCAAAGGCTGACATCGGAGTGTTCGTAGAATATTGTGAAAATTCCAAAGGCTTTTGGATATGGAATCGTCGTACAAGAGAAATTCAAGAAACTATTCATCCTAATTTCGATGAACTTACACAAATGGCTTCTGAGAAAAACAGCTTAGGACCCGAATCCAACCGTCTTAACTTTTCGGACTCTTCGGCTGATCCATTACCTCTCAACGCAAAGAAATGGAAACCCTGTTTGCTCTACTATTTGATGATACAATTGAATACCGTTCTTCTGAGGTCTCACTAATTTCCGTTGCACAACCTGAAAATATTCAAGTACATGACTCACCTCAACAAACAACAACAACTGTTGAGAAAGACGGTCCACCAATTGCATCTCCCATAACAGCAGAACAAACCGCTTCCAACTCACGACAATCGGCTGAAGATCCTACACCACAATCAGTTCCACAACCCGCAGAGTATGATCCAAATGCGTTCTTTAACCCATTTGCACCGGCTCCAACATTTCCTGAAATAGCTGAGTCGTCCACACACAATTTGGATCCTGCTAACATGCGAGATACCTGTCAACTACACCCTTCGACACATAAATGGACTAGAGATCATCCATTAGTTCAAATTATTGGCCATCCAAATGCACCAATCATGACAAGACAACGACTTCACACAGATGGTGAAACTTGCATCTATGCACTTACAGTTTGTCAAGAAGAACCTAAGAACATCAAAGAAGCAATGACTTATGATAACTGGATTGAATCTATGCAAGAAGAATTTCAGCAATTAAAAATATTAGAAGTCTGGGAATTAGTTGAAAGACCCGACGGAGTCTTTGTCATTGGGCTAAAATGGATTTGGAAAAACAAGCTGGATGCAGAAGGCACTGTCATACATAACAAATCACGCTTGGTAGCTAAAGGATACTTCCAAGAAGAAGGCATTGATTTTGAAGAATCTTTTGCTCCATTTGCTAGACTTGAAGCTGTTCAGATCTTTCTGGCCTATGCTGCTCATAGGAACATGGTTGTTTATCAAATGGATGTGAAAACGGCATTTTTGAATGGTGAACTCCGTGAAGTTGTCTATGTCAGCCAACCAGAAGGCTTCGTTGATCCAGAGCGTCCCAATCACGTTTATCGACTCAAAAAGGCTCTTTACGGACTCAAGCAAGCCCCAAGGGTGTGGTATGACAAGCTATCTTCTTTCTTGCTGGCCAATAAATTTTCTAAAGGTTCGGTGGGTCCAACGTTATTTACAAAAACATATGGGGTGGACTTATTAATTGTTCAAATATATGTCGATGACATTATTTTTGCCTCAACTAACAGAAGTTACTCAAATGATTTTGCAAATTTAATGAAAGAAAATTTTGAAATGTCCATGATGGGTGAACTTTCGTTCTTTTTAGGACTACAAGTTCATCAATCACCCCGTGGAATTTTTCTAAATTAGTCCAAATATGCTTTGGAAATTTTAAAGAAACATGGAATGATGAGTTATGATACTTATAATACACCAATGGCCTATACCACAAAACTAGATGCTGATATACATGGGACTCTGGTTGACCCTACCAAATACCGAAGTATTATTGGGTCACTCATGTATCTCATAGCTAGTAGACCTGACATAGTATTTGCTGTCTACATGTGTTCTCGTTATCAGTCTAAACCAACTGAAAGGCACCTCAATGAGGCTAAAAGAATCCTTCGATACATAAAGGGAACCATTAACTTGGGAATCTGGTATCCGAAGGATTCTGGTTTTGAACTAATTGCTTTTTCAGACGCTAACCATGCAGGATGTTTAGACACACGCAAAAGTACATCTGGTGGATTACAGTTTCTCGGAGATAAACTAGTTTCTTGGCAATCTAAGAAGCAGGACTGCACATCACTGTCGTCAACAGAATCAGAATACGTAGCTATGTCTGCTTGTTGTGCTCAAGTCATTTGGATGAGATCACAGCTTACTGTGACTGGAAAAGTGCCATTGCCATTTCCTGCAACACTGTTCATCATTGCAAATCCAAACACATTGATCTCCGCTATCATTTCATCAAGGAGCATGTCGAAAAGGGTACAATTGAATTATATTTTGTGGGAACTGAATACCAATTGGCAGACTTACTCACTAAAGCATTACCTCCAACAAGGTTTGCTGATCTAGTCCACCAAATTGGTATGCGATGTTTGACTCCAGAAGATCTGGAAAAGTTTTTAAAACACAAGTGATTGTCAAACATCAAAACTATCTTTGTAAATACTTTTTCCAAAAACAAAATACAAAAATATAAAACCAACAAAAACACAAAAAAAGATTTTACCATTTCTAATTTTATTTCTTTTAAAAAAAATGCAAGTACAAACCTCTCTTTTCAATACTTTATTTTTTACATATTTCTAAAATATTTCAAAAACAAGTGTTGACGGGGAGTTAGAATAATTTTAAAATTTTCAAAATTTTTACTTCATACTTGCATTTTACCAAAAATATTTTCTATCTTAATAATTAAATGTGTTGTTCAAAAGGTTTTTTGGGTTACTCTCCTTGACTATTGAAACAAAATTTTCAAATTACAAAGGCATCGATCTAAGGTTAAGGGGGAGTATATTCTATATAAATGTTTCTTTCCAACACATGGTGTAACTAACTAATGTTAGATTGTGAGTTAGAAACGTACTAAGTTTAAGATACTATTAAGGTTAAGGGACTTTAAATGTATAATGATCAAACTTGGTTTTACCCTAGTCAAAATACATTTGACTCTTTACAATTACTCCACCTAAAAAAAACTAGTTTTCACATTTAATACACTCACCAAACTAAATCAACGGACCACAATCAATCTGTTAATCCAAACCTTGTTTATCAAATCTGTAAGTGCAAATATGTTTTGATCATGTTTTTAAAGAATGGTTTTTTATTACATCTAAATCTAACGGTTAATTCTTGCTAAAATCGTTAAAAACGATTTAAGGTTTGCATAGATTTAGAACATGAGATTTATGGTGTTATTGTTTGAATTAGTTAGTGGGATTTGTCCCTAGGTTAATACTAAACATGTTATTAAACTCAAATCATGCCCAGAAACATCAATTAATCAAAATCATATTTAGGGTTCATCGTTTGAATTGGGTACTTTTGATTCGTGATGTTTTGGTATAATTAAATGGTTGGGATAGTGTTAGTATGTGTTTTAGATCATATGTATATGCTTTAATTGTTCTAGAAACAAGTTATGATTTGTAGTTGATATGTTAAAGTTCGTTCATCACTAGCAGGTTCTATATTGAGTTTTTGTGGATAAATAGTGTTATAAATTGGTCAAGATGTTCCTTAGCATGTGATTAACACTCGCCTAACTTCCTTTTCTACCCAGAATCTTGTTTTAATGAGTTATGATTTGGTGTTCTTGCGTTCTTACGCAAAAGTGTGTTTATTGCATGTCTACGCAAAAGTTTTTGTGACAAAAGCGTTTAGGATGCATTTGGATACTATATTGATCAGTGGTTGTGTTTAAACTTTTTAGGAATCAAAGATACTTAATTTTTGAAGGTGATTATCAATCAGCACGTTCTTAGGCAAAAGATTAACTCATCTTACGCGTAAGATTCGACTCCTTTGAAAAACTTGTCTTGGATAAGACAATATTTACGCAGAAGTGTAATTCTTACGCATAAGAATTTTATTACGCCTAAGTGATTATCTTACGCATAAGTCAAAACTTACGCATAAGTTATAACTTACGCATAAGATTCAAACCTTTGCATAAGCTCAAATCTTACGCGAAATAATTATTTCTACACATAAGACATGGCCTGCGCAAAAGTTTAATCTTACACGTAAGATATAAGTTAAGCGTAGATTCTAATCTTACGCCTAATATACTGCCTTACGCATAAGAAATTTTATGCATAGGATTTCCATATCTTACGCGTAACATTGCTGATTCCTTGAAAAAAAATGTTTCTAAGTGTTGTAATTTTTCAAATGTATAAACTCTTGTATTAGTTAACACATATTGTACTTTGATTGTAATCAAATTCTTTTAAGTTTTAACATCATAAATACAAGTTTATCATAACACAACATTTTGAACACAAACACCCACTGATCAATCCAATTATGCATAAACCAGTAAATCAATATATGAGCTAACAGATTATATTATTGCAATGTCTGTGTTTGTGTATGATCAATTCAGATGGCCCAACAAGAAAACATTCCACAAGAACCAGAACCTGAACCAAAGCTCACTTGGGTAGAAACTTTTCCCGAAGATTACACCAGAGAGATTGGAAAGAACAACCTAAGGGTCAACTTCAACAAAATCACATGCAATGAATCCTCTTGCATTGTAGCTGTGGATGCTTTACTCTATCACCCGTACAAAATCCTGCTCACAAAAACTGCATCTGTGGCCTGCTTCTACATTCACCAATTTTGGCACTGCTGACATTGAAAGTGTTGCTGTTGAAGAATACTGCAAGTGGAATCTACTGCTGAAGGGATATGCATGTATACGTATTAGATAAGTATGGAATAGATTAAGTGTATATCATATGTATCTAGAATATTCTTATCTTGCATAGAAAGATATTGTAAACCTAGTAGGACTCCTTGGCCTATAAAAGGAAGATCCTAGGGTTAGTTTTGTGTACGTATTTGTTTTTAGTTTCGTTTACACTTCAAGGTTGTAAAATCCTAGCATTGTTGAGTGCTCGTATTAATAATATATTGAAGTGTTGATAGTTAATTGTTCTTCTTAAGTTAAGCTTTTATATTCCGTGTTTTAGCTTAAGTGTTAAATTCAAGTCAACTTCTATATAAGATCGTTTACTCAACTGGGATCAACACCCAGTAAGATGTTGGTGCGTGTGCAGTTAGAGCAAGAGGTGTGGTGATGAGGCATCACCTCCTCATTTAGGCCCAAGGGTGTCACATCACCCCAACACATCTTCATAACTAATGCCTCCTCACTCATAACTAACCTCAACTTACTCATTCGGGACCCACCACTTACAACTTTATTTTTTTATTTATTTCACTAAATAAATTAAATTCATTTCACAAAAATTAAAAATACCACACCAAACTAAATTTATTTCATCAAACTAAAAAAGTTACAATACGAAAAAAAAAAAAAAAAAAAAAAAAAAAAAAAAAAAAAAAAAAACGATACGAAAAGAAAAAAAATAAATGATACGAAATTAGTTATCCCTATTTTGTTGAAATTGTTCCCATTGTTGTTGTTGCCAAACATGCTCGATAAGACATCGTTGAAGTCTTCTGTGTGTGTTTTTATCGCGTAGTTCTTTGTTTTGTTTCCTATGCACTGCGCAACGTTCAACCCATGACTTTAGCATATGTGGGTGCGGAGGAATATACATTTCTGCTGCTTCTGATATCGCATATTCTTGATCTTTCAAGATCATGTTATGCATTATGATGCACGAGTATATGATTCTTCGTAATTTGCCCATAGTCCATGCACGTGCCGGTTGTGCAATAACATGCCAACGCCCTTGTAGAACACCAAAAGCTCTCTCGATATTTTTTCGAGCACTCTCTTGTTTCACTTTCCATGCAACATTTTTTGGGTTACTTGCAACCGTTAATGATTTGACGAATGATGCCCATTCTGGATAAATTCCATCAGCTAGATAATACCCATGCTTAAATTTTCTTCTGTATACTTCAAACAGAACCATGTCGGCGACGTCGTCAATCAGGTCATCAAATAACGGCGAATTATACAAAACGGTTAGATCGTTATTCGCACCTGCAACACCAAAAAATGCATGCCAAATCCACAAATCATACGACGCGACAGCTTCAAGCATTATGGTTGGGTACTTTTTATCACCTCTATGAAACTGCCCTTGCCATTCTTTCGGACAATTCTTCCATTCCCAATGCATACAATCGATGCTTCCCAACATTCCCGGTATCTTATGGACCATGCTATGTGCGTCGTATAACTTGTGAATGTCAGTCTCGGATGGTTTTCTTAAAAACTCCTTTCCATACAACTGGATTATGAACATCTTAAAAATATCTAGACAATCACGCGCACAGTGTTCACCTATTTGTAAATACTCATCTAACGCATCAGCATGAATCCCGAAAGCCAATTGGCGTAATGCACATGTGCATTTCATAATCACACTAAAACTCATTACACCCCGACAATCAGGTCGTTGTCTAAAGAAATCAAAATGCGCGGGAAGAGGATGATGAGTTTCAACAAACAATTCAATACCTTGGACTATTTCTAAGAATAGTTTACGGCTCATACGATAACGACGTCTAAAATTTTCTTCAGTATATTTTGGTTGTTCACCAAAATAGTCGGCCAATAAACGTGCTTCAGCAACTTCACGTTCACGGGGAATGTATCGACGCTGTTTTGAAGGTCCGGCTTCTTCGTTTTGCAACGACTGCTCACGCTCAAATTCTGCCAGCATCTGCTCTAGCTCTATTATCTCTCCAAAATCACTAACACTTGAGTATGATGATTGACTCATATTTCTTGTTTTTAATATGTGTAAGTGTTTATATTGTTGTGTAAAATTGTAGTAAAATTGTGTGTGTACATGTTCTATTTATAAGGTGTAGCAAGGAGGAAAAAAAAAAAAAAAAAAAAAAAAAAAAAAAAAAAAAAAAAAACGTATATATTGTAACGGTAATATTACCGTTCAAAAAACAATACAAAAGTGTAAATAATCAGTGGTGTGTCAGGCTTCTAGCTCGTCGTCTGCGTGAGGTGGTAACCAACGGCGAGCTACGGCGAGGCCACCCCGGTGTGGTGGCGAGCTCAACGAGCCTCCATGTAGGCACGACGAGGGTGTGCAACGAGGCCACACCTCTTGCTCTTAGCATTATATGCTTGAAAGCAAATATTTTGTTTTATTTTTAAACTTTTTTTGACGAATTCATTTTAATTTGCATGTTCAGGAATTTCCCAGATGGCTTATGCTTGGCTTATAAACCAGAAAAAGGCACTGAGTTTGCTGAAGATGCAAAGGCAATGAGCAAATTTTGATGTGTCAAATGACGAGCCTGACCACTGCTTCCCACACCAATTCTTAATAGCAAATCCCCGATGATTTGATGGTATTTTGTCCAATATTCGCTTCTTAGAGAGTATAATAAGAATCTTGTATTATCAGTTTATTACTAGATGCATGGGTAAAAATAAAATAAAAAACCTTATCACTTTTAAGAAAAAAAACAAGGTTGTTCGCCAATAAAAGCAACAAATTGTTCGCCAGACATCCATCACACATTTGCTCAATAAATCCACCGAAGAAAGTGCAGTCATCAAGATTAAGACAACTTATCACAGCAACTTGGTAAAGCAAATTCTACCTCCAGTTTAGTATTTTAGCATAGTGCAAAAGTGTGAAACTATCTTTTGGTTTCTCTATGATTTTTTGTTCATAATGGTGTCGTGTGCTGTAAGAGGACTACGACAGATGGTATCATTGATCCAAGGTCACTATGTAAAATATAAAATATATGCATGACAATCAGTTAAAGAGGATGTTCCAGGTGGGATCATGATGTAGAGTATGTTGATGTAATTCTTTCAAATTTGATATATGAAGAACAATGATTTACTACAATTTCTTAACAACTGACTTTTAAACAATGGGAAATTGCTTAATTTACTACAATTTCTTAATTGTTAGGAGATGTTATGGTTTCATGTCCCTTGGTGGTGAACTCGGGTATGCAAGTGTTTGCTCTTATAGAATTTGCTTACATAATGCGTTGCCTATTGTAACAAAGTCATTTTATTTGTTTACTACTGTGATATTTCAAAATCTTTGTTTTGTAACTCTAGAATACTAACCTTTTTTTTTTTTTTTTTTTTTTATTATTTATTTATTTATTTTTCCTTTCCTTTCCTTTCCTTATATGATGTTTCTGTGGGTTACAGTTTGCTAAAACGATGAATGATGTCTAATATATGATGTGATCTATTAATATAAGCGGGTGAAACCGGTTCAACTTAACTTAAAAGTGTTTTTTAATTTTAAAATGTTATAAATCTTTAATTAGGTATTTAGGTCCATACTATTCTTTGCACACATCATTCTTTTAATCATAGTTGAGAGACATAACTTAAGTGTAAATTGATGTTATTGATTAGTTAATAGAATTTACAATTAAACCCTAAAGCTTTTTATAAAGGTGTAATCTTAAGAGGTGGGTTATTTTACAGATCATAAATATATTGATAGATCAATTATAGCCACTTATTTTTAAATAAATATTAGACAGATACCCATGTAAAGCGACAGTGTATAGCGGCAAATAATTACGAACTTGTGTTTGGGGTGACCTTTGATACAACTTATGAGTTTAATTTGTAATCATTGCGAGAAAAAAGGTTTTTTGTCTTATAAACGAAAAATGATAAAAATTTGAGAACTAAGCAATATTTAAACTATTAATTTAGTGGTGGATGTACATTACGATCGATAACAATACAATTTAATAAATATATGCATTTAGAAAATATATTAGAATACTTTTATACAATTAGAGAAACTCAAACCATTTGTTATGTTTTGTATTAGATTGTTTGAAAGTAGACATATTATAGCAAATACGCTTTAAACATGACCCACATTAACCGATTATATTGGAATTTAAATTATAACTGGTCAAAATACATTATTTAAAAAATTAAAAAAAATCCCGCCCGTGCGCGGATATTATAACTAGTAAATAAATAAATAAAAAATAAACTTAGGTCGTAGTATTATTCACATGATTTGCATCCTAGTCAACGACTAGCAACCTCTAAAAGACCATTCTCTAATGCCCTCACCAAGTTCTGAAAGTATGAACGAGTCACAACAGTCAAACCAGTTAACTTTATCCTAAAACTATTGAAGATAACCTTAGTAGTTGCTTCTTCATCCTCCCTTTTAATATAAATTTGTAGATCCTTTTCTGCACAAAGATGAAGCCTTTCTAATCCAACCTCTGCTTCACCTTGCAAAAACTCAAAAAAAGCTTTTTTCTTATTTTCTTTTTCCGGTATGTAAAATCCATATGCATAGGTCCATTTTAGCATTCGCCTACATTCAACTATCTGTAACCAAGCATCTGTAATGAATTGTAACTTTTTTTCAGGCATATCATAATTCGAACTAAGTATCTTGAGATCAACTGTTTCAATCTTTTGAAGATCAGAAAGAGCTTTTTTCCTCGACTTCTCATTTGCAGCCCAACGTTCATAGTAATGTGTGTATCTCTGAATTGATTTTTTAGCTAAATCACGTTGTTGTTCATCTTTATTAACTTTACCCCCATCTAATATATAACCATTACAAGCTCTATCATCATGTTCCCTCCAAGGACCAAGACACAACCAACAGAACTGATGTCGACAAGGATTTCTACATGTCATATGCATACAACCATCATTTTTCTCAATCGACCTTTTACACTCAGGACAAGGCTTCGTGTATGCTAGAATCCAAGTAGTATTTTCAGCTTCAGCTGTATTCTTCAACACCCATTTACCAACAGTTTCACAATCTAAAGGACTATGAGCGTCCTCCATACAGTTCCAACAAAACGAATACTTACAATCACAAGTAACATTATAACTATCCTCCTCAAAATTATCATCAAAATCAACAGCATAATCACAACCTGGACCAGGACACCACTTAATGCTCTTCCTATTACTCTCAACATAAGACCTAAACCAAAACATATTATACATTTTCTTTTCTTTTCCCTCAACCAACGCGTTAACCATACTGGGACCAACTGCAGCATGACAAGATGGTTCAGGGCACTTTAAAGTCATACACCCTGGACCGTCATTAATAGCTGCTTTAACATAACTTCTCCAACACACCCTACAAAAAACATGACCACACCCACAATTTGCAGTATTCGTAAAACTAACAGATTCAAAACAAATACCACAACCAACTTTCTTTTTATGCTTTTTAGGAAACTTGAGATCATGATCAATGTCGAACAAACCAACAGATTCACGAACTTTAACTTCATCTCCAAACCAAGCTTCATGAATTTTAGAAACACTCCAACTGTATTTTAACAACAGCATGCAAGCATAATCATTTGAAACCGATAAAACAGAAGTTACCTCATGGATTTCCCCTTGTTGACGTTGAATCAGATCATCTTCTTTTAATACAAGATAACATTTTTTTTCACTGGAATTATTTTCATTGGTTGGAACATTGTCATCATCCGTACTGTCGTCTAAGTTGCCATCGGAGGCATAGCTATTACTGCAGTTAATTTCATCACCGTCATAATCCTCATCTGATGTAATGCTGAGCGTATGTTGCAGATCACGATCAGGGTTTGAACACATGATGAATTGTGACTTTGTGAGGAATAAATAAGGTTGTTATACTTTAATTTTAGACGATACCCGGTAAAGGATATTTAGGATTTAAGAAGTTCAAGGAAGGCGGTATATATACGGGTATGTATTGGTCCAAACCCTAAAAAAATTCGTATATCATTTTGAGAGAATTGCAAAAATCGTCCCTAAAGTTCGGCCAAATCGCACGTTTCGACCCCGAAAGTTTGGAAAGTGCAAGGATCGTCCCTGTGGGAAACTTTTGGGGCAAAATTCGTCCCTGACCTATATCAAATGACTAAAATACCCTTGTCTATATATTATTTTTCAGTTTCTTACACAAATGGTCCCTGTGTTTCGCCAGGTTTTACAGATTTAGTCCTAACTTTTTTTTTTTAATTTATTTATTTAACTATTAATATAAGTATTGTTTTTTTATACGTTTTCGTCCGTTTCTGTCCGTTTTTGTTACTATTTTTATCCGTTTTTCTCACGTTTTTTCCATCTTTAATAAAGTATAGAAAAAAAAAACGTTTATTATTGGTTAAAATATGTAAGTTACCTTTATAAAGTTCATATCATATTCTAGATAATTCACAGGGAGCTATGCTATGGGCAAAGGTGGCAAAATGGGTAGGGCGAGCGGCACGGGCCAAGATTCAAACGGGCTAGGGCCTAAACGGGCACGGATTAAATGGGTACGGGCCAAATCGGCCCATGTTATGCGAATCATTTTTAAAAAGGCTCAAAACGATAAAATAAATTCCTCAAACGTAACACCTTATTTATATTTAAAAAATTAAATATATTATGTCTATATGTTTTTCTTTAAAATAATTGTAATGTCCTTAAATTGAGAGAAAATATGTGTTCGTTTGTGCCCAATTAACTTTTAAATAGACAATATATGCCTATTTCAAAAAAATAAGAAGGCTAAATGTGCTCAAATCTTTTACAAATTTGCTCAAATTATCTTTTTTTATTTTCTTTTATTTTTATATTATTATTATTATTATTATTATTATTATTATTATTATTATTTGCACAAATTGCCAACTCTAGCTATGTGCCCTAAGGCAGCTACTAAAGGTGTGTTTGTTTCATTTTAACAAACATTATTATTCAATTATATATATTTTGTGATAATAAGTTTACAAATGACGACAATTTTGGTAATAAGTTTCCAACACTATCTCATATAGATACGATAGAGTACTTGTGCGTCGCGATGCATATATGCAATAGTTTTACGAAAACGGTAACTAGTAGTATTACGAAGTTGTGATGATTGACGGTGAAAGGTACTTGCTAGTCAATAAATGTTGTGTAATATTCGCCCCAATATTATATAACGTGTAAATATAGAGTAGTATACGTTAGTTCGTGCAAATATATGATTAGTAAATCCATGTATGACGACATTGCTTAACAAAATATGAATTACTATATTTGAAAGCTGCCCATTTTTCATAGATAATAAATTAAACCACCTGGAAATTTTCGTTAGTCACAAAGTTTTCTTTGTCTTTTCATTTCTTATGCATTTCTTGTACTGTCCGTGACATTATTGGACGTCTCATATCTTGTAGTAGACAACCTGTACACAACCTGTACACATCCTATTTGGAATATTAGGCCCATGGCCCATTCTTTGTATAGCGTGTAAACCTTATGTAATCATCTATATATTCAAGTATAATGAACGTGAATAGAAAAGGCAAAACAATATCTTTATGGTAATCACAGCCACTCTCTGATATTCTCCCAAAAATTTCTCACTTTCCCTCCTAACCTCCTTCTCCTTCGCCTTTCACTTCTCATATCCTCTACAACCCTAATGGCAGCCGATGATGACCTTACCCCACCTCCACCATCATCCTTCTCTTCCATGGAAAAAGCATTTGGTATAACCAACATCAAGACTCATGTCCCTCTCGTCTTAGATCTAGACCAACTAAATTACGATGCCTGGAGTGAGTTGTTTACAACCCATTGCTACAGTTTTGGTGTGTTGGGATTCCTTGATGGAACCATTGCCCATACAAGCAACAATGCCAACGACTAGAAAAAGCTTGATTCCTTGGTTAAAGTTTGGATCTACGGGACAATCTCCACGTCCCTTCTCCAAACCGTTCTCAAGAAGAATGTAACAGCCAAGGATGTATGGGCGAGCCTTAAAAATCTATTCCATGACAACAAGGATGCTCGAGCTCTGTAACTTCACGAAGAACCTCGCTCTCTTGATATCGGTAACTTACTATTTCTGAATATTTCAAGAAAATAAAGGTAGCTGCTGATCTCTTGTCAAATATTGATGCTGATGTAGACGAAAAGACACTCGTCATGTATGCCATTAACGGGTTGGGTGATCGTTACGATCGAGTTACTCTAAACGACCAACCCTACTTGAGATCCGATCCATGCTACTCTTTGAGGAGTCACGTCTGAATCGCAAACACAACCGCCCTCACACCAGTGATACCTCTTCCTCACCCACTATGTTGGTTGCTTCGTCCAAACCCAATCCTCCTAAAACAAACAATAAAAAAGTATGAAAGAATTTTCAGAAGGGTAATTGTAGGTTTCGGGCCAAATATCGTTATCTTTACTCTCGCGATAACAAGTAGGTCATGAAACATCAGTCATGGAATGGTCAGAATACCTGGAATGGACAGAATGGGAACTTTGGTGGACAGCAGATGATGTGTGGCCCAACTGGACAATCTATTCATGGACCAAGACCTGTCTACTATGGGCCATCCCATACTCAACATGCTTTCGGCCCATCTAGCATAACTGGTGGCATTTTAGGCCCATACCCAGCCACCCCTACTGCTAGTATATCCGGCCCAAGACCAGGTGCTCCGGGTTATTGAGAATACGGTCTACGCCAGGCTACTACTTTTCCTAGTGCATTCAACACTATGAGTTTCCGATATGCTGATAACAATGAAGATTCAGGGTGGTACATGGATACGGGTGCCACATCTCATCTCTCTGCAGGTCCACGTAAGCTCACAACCCTTTTTAATAAATGTGGTATGCCATCTATAATTGTCGGTAATGGGGCAACCATCCCTGTAACTAATAGTAGTCATAGTCTTTTGCCATCCTTACATCGTCCCCTTTACCTTCAAAATGTACTTATTGCACCCAACATAATTAAAAATCTCATATATGTTCGTCATTTTACTCGTGACAATAAATGTAGTATTGAATTTGATGAATTTGGCTTTTCTGTGAAGGATTTTTGGACCCGTCATCTTCTTCTCCGATGTAATAGCACCGGAGACCTCTATCCGTTTCACCCATCCACCACCACACCTACTACTCTATTGTCTACCCCTCAGTCCACATGGCATCGTAGACTCGGGCATCTCGGCGATGATGTGCTACGTTTATTAGCTTTGAATAAACTTATTTCATGTAATAAAACAAAGTCTATGACTTAGTGTAATGCCTGCCAACTTAGTAAGCAAGTTAGACTTTCGTTTTTGCTTTCCGATTCTGTTGTTTCAAACATGTTTGATATTGTACAATCAGACATGTGGACTTTACCACTTCCGTGTGTTAGTGGTATTCAATATTATGTCATTTTTCTCAATCACTTCTCACATTTTCTTTGGGCGTATCCTCTTAGACGAAAATCTGATGTGTTTACTAAGTTTTTGCATTTTCAAGCTTACGTTAAAACACAATTTAATATGGAGATTAAAGCTTTCTAATGTGTTGATATAAATAATGCGTAAAAACGTTATTAATATTTTTCGATATCCCTATGTTTTGACGATCACAAAATATAAGATGATTAAACGTAAAATCATTATGTAAATAAGTATTTAGTGACAAAATATCATTATATCCAACTAATTCACTTAAGGTATGAATAAACAAGTGCCTAATACATTTTATGATCAAAGGAAGGTTTATTTACTAATTACAAATTATATAAAATGGTATAAACATTTTATATATTTAAGAAAAACACTTTTGGTAATTAAAGGAAAATGTTTATTTCATAATAAATAAATAAATTCAAATTTTTAACCAAATTCAGTTAAATTTTCACCAAATAAACTTTCCCCCAAAAAAACAAAGAAAACTGGCTGTATCTGTGGGCGGCCCCCTTAATTATAAGGGGCGGCCTGTAGGATCTACACTTGATAGATCTCGAGCCAATAGATCGTTAGTCTACTAATGTAATCTATAGCAAACTAAATAGACAATCTCTGTTAGCTTATACTTATTGCGGAATATAAATATAAATTTGTATGCTAAACTTTGATCCTCTATGGATCGATATTATTCACTAATAATTGTTTTGAAACTCGTACATATTACAATAATCTTGGGTTCCTTATATACTAGTGGAAACCCTAAATTCTTCTACAAGAAACGTATAAACATAATACTCTAGAAGATATTCTACATATCTTATCTATAAATAACTAACTTCTATCTACGGATTAACTATATCCGCAGTAACACGATTCTTCAGCAGGAACTATTCTTCCCCAGAAACCAGTATATGCTTCCGCAGGAACCTGTCAGCAGAATCTTCAGCAGTATATAAATACGGACTTCACTAATTCCTTACACGGCCCCCTTAATTTTAAGGGGGCCGGCACACAATTAAGGGGGTCGGCATACGCTCCTGTGTCAGATTTCTTTGCCTATAAATACTGGTTCAAATCTGAATTTTTTCCTCACCTTTTGCACTAAAACTTTCTGTTCTAATTCTCTCAAATCATCTTCCTAAATCCTTTGATCATAAACATATTAGTTCTTGTTTCAAGTGATCCAATCCTTCATCATTCAAAGTGCAAGAGAATAATACTCCTCCAACATCTTGTTAAGAAGTATTGTAGGCTTGTGTATATTGTAAAGGTGTAGAAGTTGTGTAATAGATAGATCTAGGTGTGTTAGTAGTTGTGAATAGAAGTAGTTGTGTTGGGTAGAAGTAGAAGTAGTGTTGCAAAAAGGAAGTAGTGAAGTTGTGCGAAGTTGTGTATTAGTAGTGGTGTGCATAAGTTGTGAAGGTGTGTAGTGGTGTGAGATTGGTTCTAGCTACTATTAGGACTCGGCATTTAGCTTAGTGTCGTAAATTGGTGTAAGCAAAAGTTGTGTAAGGTTTTCTCCGTCGTAAGGGAGCTTGTTCACGTAGTGAAGAAAACTCTCGAGTTAGGCGCTCAGGGAGTGGAGTAGGGCGAAGAGGTGCTTCGTAGCCGAACCACTATAAATCATTTGTCTTGTGGTGCGATCTTTCCATCTCTATCTCTTTACTTATTTACTTATATTGTTGTCATTTTGTTTCATAGATATTAGTTTATATAAGTGTTGTTTATTGATCTCGTATAAACCTAGAATCGATTATTTTGCAAACAAAGTTTTTATAAAATAAAAATTGACGTAAAACTATTCAAACCCCCCTTCTAGTTTTTCACAATTGGCATCAAAGCTATGTTAAACAAGATTTTTAAAATAAACTGTATTTTAAAACTTGAAATCGATCTATGGAATCGGAAAAATATTTAGAAGGGAACATGACATTTAAACCACCATATTTTGAAAATACAAGTTTTCTTGAATGGAAAAATCGATTCGAATGTTATGTGAAATTAATAGATTATGATCTTTGGCATGTCATTTCAATTGGTGATTTTCAATCAACAAAAACCAATTTTGAAATACAAGATAATTATTTCAAAATAGTGCTTGATAAAAATAATATTGCTAAAATGATTATATAAGCTTTACCAAATATTGAATATGAAAGAATAGTTTTTTCTTCAAACGGCAAATGATATGTGGAAAAGTCTTTTAAATTTTCATCATTTATATATAAAATTTTTGAAAATGAAAGTATAGTAGATAAGTATTTAGTTGAAATGAGTACAAGTGCTACTAATTCAAATTTTGCATGTGTAGGTAATAATGACGAAAACCCCATGAGTCATACCAAGAGCAAACAAGAAGGGTGTACAAAGTCAACGATCGAACATAATAATGATGACTATTATAGTTCCAAAAGTGAAGATGAAGAATATGCAAAGGTCGTTAAAGAATTCAAGAATATTATTAAGAAGCAACTAAAACACAAGATAAAAGGAAAACCACCCAAAGAAGAATATCTAGTGACGAAGACGAAACAATGAAGCACAAATGTTTCGTGGCTCATGCACCCGATGAAATATGTCTAGGAGTAGATTTGGAGCCCGATGAATGGATAAAGGATAGTGGATGCTCAAGACACATGATGGGGAATCGCAAGCTATTTTCTACATATAAGGCACACAACAGAGGTAATGTCGTTTTTGGTAGTGATCGTCGTGGAAAAATCATAGGCAAAGGTACGATCTCTCAAGACTCTCTAACTATTGAAAATGTCGAGCATGTAGATAATCTAACTTATAACTTGCTTAGTATAGGCCAAATATGTGATAATAAGTGTAGGGTTACCTTTACCGAGAAAGATAGTGAAATAATTAAGGATAAGAAAGTTATAGGTAGAGGAATTAGGAAAGGAGGTATATATGTTATGAAATTAGGAGATAAACCGGAAGATAAGATATGCCTAGCTACTATAGATGAAAACTCCACTTTGTGGCATAGGAGATTAGGTCATGCAAACATGCAACAAATACAATCTTTAGCCTCTAAGGAACTAGTTAGAAACTTACCTAGCCTAAGATATGATCAACACTTTTGCGATGCTTGTAAAATTGGAAAACAAGCACATGCTAGTCACAAAGCTAAAAACATATTATCCACAACTAGATGCTTAGAATTACTTCATATGGACCTTTTTGGTCTATCCGCTGTGCGGAGCTACGGTGGTAATCGTTACACCTTAGTTATAGTAGATGATTATTCACGGTACACGTTGACTAGGTTCTTAAGTGATAAAACCGAAGCCTTTGAAAAATTTGAGATATTTAGTAAAATTATACAAAATAAGTTAGGATGCTCTATAGTCTCAATTAGGAGGGACCATGGTAGGGAATTTGATAATGAAGTACAATTCGGAAAATTTTGTGATAAAAATGGAATATCTCACAACTTTTCCGCTCCACGTACTCCGCAATCAAATGGGGTAGTAGAAAGAAAAAATAGGTCTTTACAAGAAATGAGTAGAACAATGTTAAATGAACAATCTATCCCACAAAAATTTTGGTGTCACGCCATAGATACATCAACATATATACTTAATAGAGTTTCCATTAGACGAATCTTAGGAAAAACTCCATATGAATTATTAAGAGGTAGAAAACCTAATATAGGCTACTTTAGAGTATTCGGAAGTAAATGCTTCATCCTTAATACAAAAGACTATCTAACTAAGTTCGACCCTAAGGCTTACGAAGGAGTTTTTCTAGGATATTCCCAAAATAGTAAGGCATATATAATTCTTAATAAACATACCATGAAAGTAGAAGAATCCCTAAATGTAACCTTTGATGAAACTCCCCCACTACCTAAAACATTACCCTTAGAAAATGATGATGTTATAGAGGAAGAAGCTAGTGAGGTTAGTAAAACTAAACCCTTAGGTGATGATCTTGAAATAGAAACGTTAGAAGAAAATGATGTTGTAAATGTTAAAGAATCAAAGTCACATCCATTAGATAACATCATAGGTCACCTAAATAAAAGAACACTTAGATCACAAGCTCAAGATAAAAACAACTTCTTTTGTTTTGTGTCAACAATAGAACCTAAGAATATAAATGAAGCCTTAAAGGATGAAAGTTGGATTATGGCTATCCAAGAAGAATTAAATCAATTTAAAACAAATGGTGTTTGGGAACTAGTCCCAAATCCTAGGAATGCAACCGTAATAGGAACTAAGTGGGTATTTATGAATAAATTAGATGAAAATGGAATAGTAACTAGGAATAAAGCTAGGTTAGTCGCCCAAGATTCTAATCAACAAGAGGGAATTGATTATGACGAAACCTATGCTCCTGTAGCTAGATTAGAATCCATTAGAATCCTTTTAGCTTATGCATGTGCCCTAGACTTTACGTTATACCAAATGGATGTGAAGAGTGCATTCCTCAACGTTTTTATCAATGAGGAGGTTTATGTGGCACAACCTCCGGGATTCATTGACTTCGCAAAACCTGATTATGTTTACAAACTAAAGAAAGCTTTATATGGTCTTAAGCAAGCTCCAAAGGCTTGGTATGATAGACTTAAAACTTTCCTAGTTGAGCATAATTATTCCATGAGAATGGTAGATAACACTCTCTTCACTAAAAGAAGTGACCCAAATATCATCATTGTTCAAATATATGTCGATGACATTCTATTTGGATCGACTTGTCAGGATATGTGTGATGAATTTGCCAAAATCATGCATGATGAGTTTGCGATGAGCATGATGGGTGAACTAAACTTCTTCCTAGGATTACAAATAAAACAACTAAAAGATGGAATACTTTTTAACCAATCAAAATACATTAAGGAAATGCTTAAGAAATTTGGCCTAGAAGACTCAAAACCCCTTAAGACACCTATGTCTACGGAAGTGAAACTCACAAGTGATGAAGAAGGTGAGTCCGTAGATAACACTAAGTATAGAGGAATGATAGGTAGTTTACTATACTTAACGGCAAGTAGACCCGATATCATGTTTAGTGTTTGCCTATGTGCCCGCTTTCAAAAGGATACCAAAACCTCTCACCTAGAAGCGGTTAAGCGTATCTTCCGATACATTAAAGGCACTATACACTTAGGATTATGGTATCCTAAGGGATCCAGCATAGAAACCATTGTCTATGCGGATTCGGATCATGCGGGAGACTACGTGGATCGAAAAAGCACTAGTGGTATTTGCACGTTTATGGGATGTTACCTAACGTCTTGGTTTTCCAAGAAGCAAACCGCTCTTGCTATTTCGACCACCGAAGCTGAATATGTAAGCGCTGGAAAGGCATGTCAACAAGCACTATGGATGAAACAAGCTCTCGTAGACTATGGCATTAGGTTAGAAAACATTCCTATCATGTGTGATAATAAAAAAGCAATAGATTTAAGTAAGAATCCCGTTCAACACTCTAGGACTAAACATATAGAAATACGTCATCACTTTCTTAGGGATAACGTACAAAAGGGAAACATAACAATAGAAAAGGTAGCCTCGGAAGATAACATTGCGGATATATTTACTAAGCCCCTTAAGCGTGAATTATTTAACCACTTGCGTTTAGGATTAGGAATGATGGAACAAATAGATTAAAATTTTATTTCTGAAATTTCATGATTCTGAAAAAAAAATTTCTAACTGTCAGACAGGCGAACCCCTTAAATCTATAAGGGCGGCCCCCTTAAAATTAAGGGGACCGGCCTCACTTTAAGGGGGCCGGCCATCTGAGCAGAAAAACATTAAAATTTTCTTTTCTGTCTTCTCAAGTCTGAGTCTAGGATTCTGTTATGCACAAAAATCAGGAATTGAGATATTTTATTTCTGCATATATATCTCTCAAAAGAAAACCTCAATTCATTTTGAAATCATTCTCACGATTAGGAAAATTCATTGTTGAATAATGGTAAAAACGTTTTTCTAAAATCATGCATAAGAGTTAACATGAAATGTCAAAATATATAATCCAATATATATATTTGGCAATCATGGACTAAGCAAATTAAATCAAGGAGATTTTGGATTTCTTCTTAGGAAACATGTATTTCTTTGCATTAGGAGTCGAAGCAATCGCATCTCTACATTTGTTGCATATAGGCACACACTGGAAAAATGTCAAGTATCACTTGGTCCTAATTTGTCCATCATTAGTTTCTCCCTCACTAAGTTGCCTTATACCTTATTTGTTGCCTTAAGATATATAACTTGCTTATTTCTTCATTATCATTATTGTCTTTGCATGAAAACTATAATATATACTTAGTTGCCTACATATATATACTTTCTATGCATACTTCATTAAGATAATATTTATTTAATTGCCTAAAGAGATGGACTTGCCCAAAACCAAACCTCAAAATAAACATCTTTTTGGAAAAACATGTGCCAAAAACCATTTCTGGCAATCTGGGAACCAAACATTAGGCGGCCCCCATAATTAAAACAGGCGGCCCCCTTAACATTAAATGGGCCGGCCATTAATTAAGGGGGCTGGCCACCTGATGGTCGAGGTTCCCTGTTTGCTTTCTGCTTTTTAGCTCATTTCACCCTATTTTGATTCCCCACTTCCCTAAATTCATAAACATTCTTTGTCTATCAAATCTACCACATATTATCCTTCCATAAACACCAAATCATCACACTATAAATACCCTCATTCATCATTCATCATTAATCATCATTCAATCCATTATGTCTTCCCCCAATCATCCAAGAACCAAACCCACAATAGGTGCAAGAATCACCGTCAAACCCGTATGGAGAATAAAACTTGACACACGTCAAAAATTCTCATCCATTAATGATGTTGTCTCCAAACAACCAACAACTAAACATTCACTTCACCCAAATGATACCTTCACTTTACCTCCACATGACAACCTTACTATCTCACTCACCACAAATCTTCCAAATGGTCCTTTTGAGGAACATACTCAATCCCAAAACCACATCCATCCTTCTCATCAAGACATGAATCCTATGTCAAATGTCCAAATCTCAATCCTCAGCAATAACCCAACTCCTCCATCATCACCTTCCTCCGAACATAAAAAGTTCGTTGAGGAGCTTAAAGAAGCCCATGAGCTTAGTGCTCTCCTTGCCCTTCATCTTGCTCAACACAATTTGGTTCAACAACCCTCTACCACTCCATCCTCACCACCCAACAACATTGTCCCACTTGAGAATCATGTCAACAATTGTCCTTGTTGCATTTTTCTAACCATTGCTCTCAATGAGCACTTCACTTGGATTGAGTATCTCCTCACAAGGTCTTCCTCACCATCATCACAAACACAACAATCCAACTCTTCCGCTCCAAGCTCACCTCCATCAACCACTCCAAACTCTCCAAACAAAATCCCCACAAATGTCTATCTCCACTAAATCCATGCTCTATGTTTCAAATCTCCAAGCAAGTCCTAGAGACCTCAAGATGGCAACTTAGTGTTATCAAGTGTAGTTTGTTAAGAAAAGAATATATGTATGCTTATATAACATTGATTATGTTTTTCAACATAATATAATTTTATGAATAATGAATGCATGTGGAGATTTATTGTTTGCTTTTTACATGTTTTCTAGTTATATATTTAGTTTATTGCACTATATATATATATATATTGTATGTTCTAAATATTTTTGCAAGCATTCCATATATCGACTTGTATTGTAACCTTAAAACGAAGGGGAGTACACATCAAGGGGGAGCTCATCCGACTTCGGGACAACCTTTTTGATGTTCACAAAAAGGGGAGAAGTGATATAAACTCACTAAATACTTGCATATATAATGATTTTTGATTTAATGAGTTTAGATTTTGTAATCATCAAAAAGGGGGAGATTGTTGATATAAATAATGCGTAAAAACGTTATTAATATTTTTCGATATCCCTATGTTTTGACGATAACAAAATATAAAATCATTAAACGTAAAATAATTACGTAAATAAGTATTTAGTGACAAAATATCATTATATCCAACTAATTCACTTAAGGTATGAATAAACAAGTGCCTAATACATTTTATGATCAAAGGAATGTCTATTTACTAATTACAAATTATATAAAATGGTATAAACATTTTATATATTTAAGAAAAACACTTTTGATAATTAAAGGAAAATGATTATTTCATAATAAATAAATGAATTCAAATTTTTAACCAAATTCAGTTAAATTTTCACCAAATAAACTTTCCCCAGAAAAGACAAAGAAAATTGGCCGTATCTGTGGGCGGCCCCCTTAATTTTAAGGGGGCCGGCATACGCTCCTGTGTCAGATTTCTTTGCCTATAAATACTGGTTCAAATCTGAATTTTTTCCTCACCTTTTGCACTAAAACTTTCTGTTCTAATTCTCTCAAATCATCTTCCTAAATCCTTTGATCATAAACATATTAGTTCTTGTTTCAAGTGATCCAATCCTTCATCATTCAAAGTGCAAGAGAAGAATACTCCTCCAACATCTTGTTCAGAAGTATTGTAGGCTTGTGTATATTGTAAAGGTGTAGAAGTTGTGTAATAGATTGTTCTAGGTGTGTTAGTAGTTGTGTTGGGTAGAAGTAGAAGTAGTGTTGCAAAAAGGAAGTAGTGAAGTTGTGCGAAGTTGTGTATTAGTAGTGGTGTGCATAAGTTGTGAAGAAGGTGTGTAGTGGTGTGAGATTGGTTCTAGCTACTATTAGGACTCGACATTTAGCTTAGTGTCGTAAATTGGTGTAAGCAAAAGTTGTGTAAGGTTTTCTCCGCCATAAGGGAGCTTGTTGACGTAGTGAAGAAAACTCTCGAGTTAGGTGCTCGGGGAGTGAAGTAGGGCGAAGAGGTGCTTCGTAGCCGAACCACTATAAATCCTTTGTCTTGTGGTGCGATCTTTCCATCTCTATCTCTTTACTTATTTAATTATATTGTTGTCATTTTGTTTCATAGATATTAGTTTATATGAGTGTTGTTTATTGATCTCACATAAAACTAGAATCGATTATTGTGCAAACAAAGTTTTTATAAAATAAAAATTGACGTAAAACTATTCAACCCCCCCCCCTTCTAGTTTTCCACGTAATGTGATCATGGCGGTGAATTTAATAACACCAACTTTCATAAACTTTTTAACAACAATGGTATACAATTTAGATTCTCATGCCCAAAAACCTCATAATAAAATGGCAAATCGGAAAGAATGATGTTAATACTAATAATGTCAAAAACGTTATTCGCATTATTCGGTCTTCTCGTGTTTTGATAATCACAAAATATAAAGACATGTTACATAAAGTTATGGTTTATAAGTTTTTAATCGAGGAAACTCGTTACTTCTACGTAGCTGCTTCAACATCACTTCAGGTATGAACAAACTTTATACCATCATTAGTTAAGTGATCAAAGACTTTTATTTTCTCCTAAACTTACATTTTTAAGTTTGACAAAATATTTTCACAAAAGTATTTTTGTGTTTTTAAAAGAAATGTTTTATTAAGAAAATAAATTCAAATTCAAACATTACAACAGCTAGTGTTCCCCCCAACCTTCACCGGATAGTTTTTCACCACGTCTGGAAAAAAATGGGAGCGTTATTCGGGGAAGTCCCGTATAGGGGTCGACGGTCCCTTAGTGATAAAGGATCGTAGCCTATTTAAGGGACTGGACTGTTTTCTTTCAGAACAAGACTTTTCACACATACAAAACTTTCTGTTCTTTGTTCCTTTTATTTTTTTATCACTATAACATGTCGGTATATGTTTATAAGTGATTTACTCTTCCGTCAAGTGCAAGAGAAGAACCCTCGAGAACTATGAAGATTCGATATGTTATAGGTGTCCACACACAAACGTAACATGTGTTACGTGATAGGATTGATATCATTGTTTTCCGACTTGTGTGTGAGTCGAGATGGGGTATAAACTTGGATGGTGATGTAGTTCTAAGTATTGTATTTGTGTGAGCTTGGATGGTGATGTAGTTCCAAGAAATCTTGTAACTAGATTAGTTCATGTAATTCTTGTGAGGAGAGTGATGTCCTAATGTTTAGGTTAGGATTTGTTGAGTCATTATGTAAAGACTTGGATCAGGGATGATCAAGTGTGTCATGTGTGTGAAGACTTGATTCGGGTGAAGAATCAAGTGAGTCATGTGTGTGAGGGCTTCGTCCGGGTGAAGAACCAAGTATGTCTAACAAATGAAGATTTGGATCGGGTGTAGATTCAAGATGGACAAGAGTGCTTGTTCGTGTGGCCAAGTGGGCCTTTGGAATAGATTGATTCTAGCTATGATTAGAACTCGACATTATGCTTAGTGTCGTTAAGCCTTGTATAAGCATGTTGATAAGGCGAAAAATGAACCACTTTTAGGGGGTCATTTAAGCCCGAATCCGAATTTATTTGATCAAATATTGCCCTAAATCGTTCCTTTTGTGATTTTAGGTACTTGGAGAGTGAATTCTGGAAAAGAAGCCATTTTGGACGTTTTTTGAGCATAAAAGTGAAGAAAACGACAAAGTCTCAATTTTCCATGCTGGGAACAGTAGGTGACGGCGTCAAGAGTAATTTCCTGACGGCGTCAAACCTCAATAATAAAATCCGAGAGTTCATGAAGGCGTCAAGAGTTATCCTGACGGCGTCAAACCCCAAGAATTAAAATCCGTAGTTGATGACGGCGTCACACACAGGGCGTCAAGAGTAATTTGTGTGACGGCCTAGGCCCTGACGGCGTCAGAAGTAGATCAAGGCCGTCCGAGGAAGTATTTGGCGGCGAGATGACGGCGTCACACCTTTGTTCTTGACGCCGTCATCCCTATTTTCCTATATATAGTTTTCTAGTTTTTCACATTAGAGAGGAGTTTTGGGAGAAACCCTAAAGACGATTTTGGTGTAACTTTACAGGTTTTTCAAGGGTTCTAACCCCTTGATACCTTGCATGATTAATCAAGATAAGTGTTCTTCTAATTCAATCAATATGTCTATGTGTTGGTTGTCTATATCATGTTCTTGTCTTAATTCTATCATGCTAGGCTAGATCTCTTTTGTGTTTGCTTAGATCTAATGAAACCTAGATATTGATTATGTGTTGATTACTTGTTTATTCTTGTTTTGGATGAATGATTTATATGTTAGGCTTAAGAAAACTGGCAGATCTCCAAATGGTAACATGCTTGAACGTCTTAAGAAACATGAACCGAGGCGCACTAGGTCTTTATTGGTTGTATTTAATGCATGAGCCACTGTTTACAATCCCTATAGTTGTGCTGGGCATGGTGTAGGAGGAGATAAGAGCTCATAGAATTGGGGAGTTATGTGTGCCACCCCATGAATGGTATTAAGGAATACGATCCGTCATCCATGCAATTATAACAAGTAATTAACGTGTAAAAGATATCTAGGGAGTAGTGAAATCTAAGTAAACACATTTTCTCCAATTACTGCTCACAACTTTAGTTTAATTAGTTTATTTTCATTTTTATTATTTTATTTTGATTGCATCTTAGTATTGGGTTAGTTGAATAACAACTAATTCCACCCACTCTTCCAAAACCCGAGATTTTACTTGCTTTCATAAAAATATAAAAATACAAAAAATAATCTTCCCTCACCTTTAGAACTAGTATTTAGGCTTTCTAATCCTAGCGACACTATTCCTAAGCTGAACGATCAATCCCCCGGTACTTGTCACTATACTATACTACAACGATCAGGTACACTGCCTGGTGGGGGTTGTAAGCTTCTCGAGATCCCTCGAGAGGTAAAGCCTGTTGCGATTCCCACGCATCTAGGTTAGAATTTATTTTTATTAGGTCTACTTGCTAGATTCCTTTCTCGTAAGATTTTATTTTTATTTTTAGGTCTTCTTTAGTCTATCTTATTTCTTCGTGCTTTTGTTCGTAACTCTTTACCATCCGACATCATGGAAGGTGGTAACATCTTTGAACCCGTTATCCCACCACAACAAAACCCACCACTAGAACCCCTTAGGCCCCGAACCTTAGGAGAGTATTCCCGACCTAGCCACCACGGCTACCGAAACACCATTGAGCTCACCGGAGCCAATGTGACCCCCTTGCGATCCGACACCATCCGGTTGGTGCAAAGCGGATGTGCATTCCATGGACTTCGTTCCGAAGATCCAAATCAACAACTTAAGGACTTCCTCAAAATCGTAGATTCCATAAACCTAGATGTTGCAACTAGAGATACAACCCGTTTACGCCTATTCCAATTCTCTCTACGGGATCAAGCTAGTCAATGGCTTGAGCGTTTACCCGCGGGATCCATCACCACATGGGATGATCTCACCACTCGTTTCCTTGCTCAATTTTTCCCACCGGGGAGAACTACTAAGCTTAGGAATGACATCTTGATGTTCCAACAACGTCAAAATGAATCTCTTTATGAAGCATGGACTCGTTTCAAGGACTTACTCCAAAAAGTCCCTCATCATGGCATAGATCTTTGGCTCCAAGTCCAAATCTTTTATGACCATATCGACATCTCCACGAGGCGAGCCATTGACCAATCGGCCGGTGGTAAGCTACGTGATCTTAGTGCGGAACAATCATGGGAACTCATAGAAGATCTTTCTCTCTATGACAATGAAAGTTGGAATGATCCCCGTGATTTGAACAAAACGGTCAAGGCAATATCTTTGCCTTCGAACAATTCTAGCACTCCCGACCGTAGGATCATGGAACTTGAGGACCAAGTCAAGTTTCTCATGAAATCTTACGAAGCTCCTAAGCCTTCAAGCCAAGTGAACAAAATCACTTCTTTATGCGAATTATGTAGTGGTCCCCATGACACTCGTGATTGTGTGGAACTCCCCGGAACAGCTTTTGCGGACTACGCATCCACGCGTACCGACGAAGCGGGAGATAAGTGGTACACTTTCAAGCCCGAGCCAAACACATACGGTGATTCATACAACCCCTCATGGAAAAATCACCCAAACCTTAGGTGGAAACAAGATCAACCAAATTCCTCCAATCCGCCTAACCGTTACCAACCAACCGGTCCACCATCCAACCGTACTTTCAACAACAATCCTTCTAACAACTATGGTAGTACCAACAATCTTGAAGGATTGATGTCAAAGTTTATGGCATCTCAAGAGGCTCGCATAGCTAGGTTTGAAACCGAATTCAACCAACAACAAACGGAGATGACCAACAAGATTGACAACTTGTTGAAAGCCCTCAATAACCAAGCATTAGTCACACCTAGGAAGGACACTAGGAACACCAATAACGGAAACCAAATTAAGGATCCCTCATCATCTAAACAGGTCCACTTTGTTAATGTTGTCACTATTAAGCCGATAGATAAGGAGATAGAAGAGAGTGACAAGAATGAAGTTAGGATAGAAGCCGAGACTAAGGATGAGAATAGGGAAGTTGAGGTTGATAGTAGAGAGGAATTAGAGGAGGTAGAACCTATAGAAGAACACTTTGATAAGTTGCCAACCAAGGAAGAACGGGAATACCATAAAGATTTATTCGATAGTCCCGAGAGAACATATATCTTTGGCGACCCCCTTATCAAAATGGGGGACCCCTCTAACATTAACATCCCATGCAATATCAGGCACATGCACATATGGAAAGCTTACATCGACCCTAGATCCCCCGTGAACATCATGACTAGGACTTATTACAATTGGGTGATGAAGAAGCAACTTAATTTTAGGATGATGCCTAATAAGAACCTGATAAGTAATTTTGCGGGAAGAGTGAAAGGATTGCATGTGATTATAGGGAATCTCACCTATGAGATCGATTTTATGATAGTTGAGGACACTCGTCCGGTGATAGATGCTTGCCTAAGCCAAGTAATATTCGGAAAACCATTTGTTGAGGCCACTAGGATGAGTTATGATCCGACTCTAGGGATAGTTAGGTTTAAGGAAGAGAATGATGAGGTTGCCTATCAAATGCCATACAAGATTGAGTAATACCGCCTTCTCTCTAATTTCAAAAAAGAACACAAGCAAGCGGCTTATTATAGGAATGAGGAGGATAGACGTAGAGGAGTAGAGTATGTTAGAAATAGGATGCTTGGTTTCTATAAAGAGTGCTTGCAACTAGGTCCGGAATACAAAACTGGTTTAGAAGACGACCTAGAGAGTGGAACCAATGATGAAATCACGTAGTAACCCATGACTTTGAGTCTAGCTACAAGACTCGTAAATAAAGAAAAGCGCTTCTTAGGAGGCAACCCATGTTTTGTGTGATTTTATTTGTTTGATTGTTATTTGCTTCCGTATGCATGCTTTATCTTTATTGTTGGTAGATCATGTTTCTCAATTAAAAGGTGGAAATACTTTATTATGTTGTTTGGCCTAGTCTTAACTCCAACCTAAAAGTATTTTTGCAAAAGATAAGTGTAAGGGGAAACCCCAAATATGTTTTCAAGAAACACACGATCATGATTCTCCACAATTTTAAGTGAGCATGTATATTCGTATTTGTTAGAGTCAAATGCTTGTATTGAGTCATAATGAAGTTTTGCAGGATTTTCCAGGAAGTAGGACCAAGTTTTTCCAGAAATTTTCCGGAAACTTAACATAAGAATTTCTGCAGGTCCATTCTGACGGCGTCATGAGTTTACTCTTGACGGCGTCAGGAGTAAAAATCTGGAAATTTTACCGGTTTTGTTTTTCTAACGGAGTCTTATGGTTTTTGTGAATTATTAAGTTTTATAATCTCCAGGAAATCTGCAAACTTCATTCCACAAGCATTATATCTTACTTTGTTTTCTAGGATTTAGTAACTTATATAGGATGCCGCCGATTTTACGTGAGATTGTCTTGTCTATTTTTGTCAAGATTTACAGGTTATGTTCGACAAGGAGATGATTTATATTCTGGAAGGGAAGCTTTGATTGTTCATTTTCTTGGAGGAAGATCTAACCTGGCCAACCTATTATCCATACCGAGCGAATCCGGGGAGTATTTGATTTCATTCTCTTTACTTTTTCACTTTTACATTCTTTACTTGAACATTGGGGACAATGTTCATCTTAAGTGTAAGGGGAGGGTAAAAAGATTATACCTTACATATGCACTTTCGCTTGAGTTTGTTTTGTTTGATGGTAGATGTGTAATAAAACTATGAGAAATACTTGTTAGTGTAATTTTAGCGCCAAATTTAAAATTTTTTACAACATTTAGGAGTGAAACTTTAGCCATAGCAAGCGTCTCATGGATAGGAGATTGTATGACTAGCACATAACCGTATACTCAGAAAAATTTTCCACCCAAATATGTGAGGTTCGCCTTTAGATTTGATAGGAAAAGCATTCATTATTAGTACTTATGAGTGTACCGGTAGCATTTAGATTCTAGAACTTGCGTTAGTGATGCATCCCGAGACCGCTAGTGAGACTACATTCGTGTGGTAGGATTTACTACATGATAAGAGGCATTAGGATCACCCTTGTGTTAAACCCGTATTATAATTATTTGACCATTTAAGTCATATTACTTGACTAGTTAAGTCAACTAATTTTTCCCACACCCTTAGCGTTGTACTCATTTTTAGTACACGAAACCCCTAGTACACCCCTCCGAGCCTATCTTTTCGTTTCAAACTTTAAGCATCTTACTTAAAGGAAGAATTTGTTACACCCCAATTAAATGTACACCCAAATCGCCTTAGCCTTCCGTGTATGCGCTCATCTTTAGTGCATTATTGTTATTTTTTAAACCCTAAGTTAACTTTCTAATTGATTACATGGTTGCTAAGTCGAGTCATATCCTTGTACATATTGTTTTGGGATGATTGGGACTCATGGGTAAGTACTTATTTTATGGAGTAATGGGGACGAACATCAATTATTACCCCCATATGTACGTTAATCTTAAAAGTGCTCCAAGTGTTTTGATTCTCTTAATTCGAGTCATTAGATTAGTTTAATTGTAAAGTATGTAAAAATTCAAGTGTAAGGGAAATGTTCATTCCCTATGATGTATTATTTTGGATGATAGGGTAAGAGTGTATGCAAAAAAAAAAAAAAAAAAAAAAAAAAAAAAAAAAAAAAAAAACATACGGACTACCATCCCTTTTTATTCTATGTTCATTTTATGTTTTTGTTATTTCTCATTTATTAGCTTAAGTCGAGTCTAGTCTTGGCTTAGCAACGCCATATTGTACATGTAATTAACCAAGATTGTTAACTCGCCACCAGTAAAACTTCCTTTATCCAACAAAACCGTGTAATTCATATCCCTATACCTAACGTTACAACCCTTTAAAAGACCTCTTTGATAGTTTATCCTAGGTGCTTACGCCATGTGGTGGAGGTTTGATCCTTTCCCAAGCCTATGGTAATCTATTTTGCTATGACAGGTAGTGAGAGATATCTTCCATTTCCATAATGTTATATTACTTTATTACACCCGAGAGATGTGAGTATCTAAACACTATTTGTGAGGTGCTAGTGTATGACCTCCGAGCTTGTCTACTGGTCTTTAGTGGAACGATTATTTGTTGTAATTACTTTTATATTAGTGTTAAATGACCTCTAACTTGTCTTTTGATTAGAATAAAAGCGCATTTGCTTGAGGACAAGCAAATCTCAAGTGTAAGGTATATGATAAGGCGAAAAATGAACCACTTTTAGGGGGTCATTTAAGCCCGAATCCGAATTTATTTGATCAAATATTGCCCTAAATCGTTCCTTTTGTGACTTTAGGTACTTGGAGAGTGAATTCTGGAAAAGAAGCCATTTTGGACGTTTTTGGAGCATAAAAGTGAAGAAAACAGCAAAGTCTCAATTTTCCATGCTGGGAACAGTAGGTGACGGCGTCAAGAGTAATTTCCTGACGGCGTCAAACCTCAATAATAAAATCCGAGAGTTCATGAAGGCGTCAAGAGTTATCCTGATGGCGTCAAACCCCAAGAATTAAAATCCGTAGTTGATGACGGCGTCACACACAGGGCGTCAAGAGTAATTTGTGTGACGGCCTAGGCCCTGACGGCGTCAGAAGTAGATCAAGGCCGTCCGAGGAAGTATTTGGCGGCGAGATGACGGCGTCACACCTTTGTTCTTGACGCCGTCATCCCTATTTTCCTATATATAGTTTTCTAGTTTTTCACATTAGAGAGGAGTTTTGGGAGAAACCCTAAAGACGATTTTGGTGTAACTTTACAGGTTTTTCAAGGGTTCTAACCCCTTGATACCTTGCATGATTAATCAAGATAAGTGTTCTTCTAATTCAATCAATATGTCTATGTGTTGGTTGTCTATATCATGTTCTTGTCTTAATTCTATCATGCTAGGCTAGATCTCTTTTGTGTTTGCTTAGATCTAATGAAACCTAGATATTGATTATGTGTTGATTACTTGTTTATTCTTGTTTTGGATGAATGATTTATATGTTAGGCTTAAGAAAACTGGCAGATCTCCAAATGGTAACATGCTTGAACGTCTTAAGAAACATGAACCGAGGCGCACTAGGTCTTTATTGGTTGTATTTAATGCATGAGCCACTGTTTACAATCCCTATAGTTGTGCTGGGCATGGTGTAGGAGGAGATAAGAGCTCATAGAATTGGGGAGTTATGTGTGCCACCCCATGAATGGTATTAAGGAATACGATCCGTCATCCATGCAATTATAACAAGTAATTAACGTGTAAAAGATATCTAGGGAGTAGTGAAATCTAAGTAAACACATTTTCTCCAATTACTGCTCACAACTTTAGTTTAATTAGTTTATTTTCATTTTTATTATTTTATTTTGATTGCATCTTAGTATTGGGTTAGTTGAATAGCAACTAATTCCGCCCACTCTTCCAAAACCCGAGATTTTACTTGCTTTCATAAAAATATAAAAATACAAAAAATAATCATCCCTCACCTTTAGAACTAGTATTTAGGCTTTCTAATCCTAGCGACACTATTCCTAAGCTGAACGATCAATCCCCCGGTACTTGTCACTATACTATACTACAACGATCAGGTACACTGCCTGGTGGGGGTTGTAAGCTTCTCGAGATCCCTCGAGAGGTAAAGCCTGTTGCGATTCCTACGCATCACATGTGTACGGATTGCTCCGCCTGAAGGAGTGTGTTGATATTGTGATTGATAACTCTCGAGTGTGGTACTCGGGGAGTGGAGTAGGAGGGAGAGTGAGCTTCGTGCCGAACCACTATAAATCGCCGCGTCTCTTTGGTTGTGTTCTTTCCTTACTCTTTACTTTACTTGTTTGTTTACATATCTAGTTGCTAATTAGATATCACATAACAAGTAGAATTTAATAAGTTTGCAAAAGAAAAATAACCGGACCTAAATACGGCGAAACGTTTTGGAAAATTAAAAATGAGCGGTGAAACTATTCAACCCCCTTCCAGTATCTACAATTGGTATCAGAGCTTCGTTTATCAAGATCTTTAAAGTATACTTTACTTTTAAACTTGAATCGATCTATGGAATCAAAATGATATCTAGAAGGGTGCTACTTGAATGATATCTAAAAGGGTGCTACTTGAATGAGCCACCATTTTTCGAAAATGAAAATTTTGTCATTTAGAAAAATGAATTTAAAAGTTATGTGAAATCAATTAGTCATGATCTTTGGCATGTCATCTTATTTGATCATTTTTAAATCAATGAGAACAAATTTCTAAAACCAAAAATTTCACAAGAAACTTTTGCTTAACATTGAGGTTCAAATGTTGGTTCATAAAAATTTGCCTAAAAAGAGTTTTGATAAAACTAGTTTATGTAATGTGGCAAATGATATGTGGCAAAATATCATAGACTTTTATCAAAGGAATGTTCAAGCCAAAGATGATGAAAATATGTTATTAGAAAAACACTTAGTTTAAGTGGAATCATATACTACTAGTTTGAATGTCTTCATTGTAGGTAATGTGGCCGGCAAGAATCTCTTGAGCAACCTTGTTGGTGTACCAATCTACTTGTTTTGATATAATGACTATTAAGAAAACAATGTGCGGTTTTATGTGCAATGTGAATAGCCAAACAAAGCTAAGAAGACAATACGCGCTTTGAGCATGTAGACAACCCAATGGTCATCTTACCAAGCCGATTGCGTTACTAATCTTATGGACTAATAGCCATATGAGTATCACCTAGTCTTGCATCACCAACAACACATGTTTTTGGTTATGTGCTATTAAGGATTGCTAAAGGCCTAGGTAAGTCTTCTTACCAAACTTGACTATTATGCTTGCTACTTAACTGCTTGCTATACGATTCATGAAACTATATGATTAGGAGTTACTTGTTTGCATGCTAGATAACCTTTGTATGATATTATGTGCTAAATGATTTGCATTGTTTAGACACTATGTCTAAATGCTTATCCTTCATTGGATTCAAGTAAATTATTTGGAAAAACAATGGCCTTACCACAACCATTGTTTATAATGAATTTAACGTCAATCAATCACTATAGACGATGCACAATTGCTTCACTCTTTTTTTGCTCTCTAGTTCTCGTCTATGACATTTCTTGAAACTTATTTGATTGACTTCTAGCTTCCTCGATGCAAATCTCATCTTTAAATCTCATTCTCTCTTTTCTTCTGTTTCGACTCAAAATCTACTCTTTAATCAAGCGTATCGAGTCTTTCATTCTTCTTATGTCTCGATTCCACTCCTTACCCATTCCTTAGCCTACTCGTGCGTATTGAGTCATTTTCGTGTCTTAAAACTCAATGTGTTATGTTTTAAAACCATCTGAAACTAAAGATTTTTCATACTAACCAAAACACCAAAAATTATCCAAAGACCACAAGCTTCTGGTGGCGGTCCCTTAGCTCTCTCCGGTCCCATATCGTTAAGGGACCATCCATGAATTTCTGCCTATGCCCCGTTTTTCTTTCTGCAGATGATCCAAACACCCCTTTAGTGCTGAAAGTGATGAAAAACTCGACCCAACACTCAAATCCTCACTAACCCATTATCAAATTTGTTCAAGGCTTTCAAAGTTAAGATCATCAACCACCTATACTCACTAATCACTCCATTGTAAGTCAATTTTCTAAATTTCATTTTGTTATTGAATTTCTAGGGTTCATATAAACTCAAAATTAAATTGGGATTCTCGTTTCTTTGCAATAACACCAACAATTGAGGGTTAATCTTAACAATGTATCATCAACAACACGTAAATTAATAAGTAAATTGTTTTAATTCGTGAGTTTTTGAAAATGGGTAAAAAATGAGATTATCTCCAACTGAAATTTGTGGATGATAATATTGTTCAATCACGTAACAGTAATGTAATTATGCATTATTAATACATGTCAAAAACGTTTTCATAATCATGCAACGAAATGATTAAGGAATTTCAAAACTAAAGTATATTATGGTACATGGGAAGTGTTTAGAATAAGCACAATATTATTATCTAATTAACCTCTTATTAATTTTATATAGGTACAACCATGCTGCACATATTTGATTATGACCTTCATCGTACACACTCATACATACCAAAAGTATCCTTAGAACCTTACTTAGCACCTGAATCTGTTCAAAGCTTCAGAGACGTTGAGTCTCACTACATTCATGAAGGTCGAATTTTCGATCATTCATATGTAACTCAGGAGCGTATTGATAGAGCCTTTCAGCCAATAGGTTTTTACTGTTTACTCAATATCAATGAACACATCTGTCTACGTTTTATACTAGAATTCTTTTATGAAATTAAGGTCAAACATATTCCAGACAATTCTATACATCTTACCTTCAGTATTGATCACTATGGCTTTGCTCTATCACTTGAGGAGTTCGCTCAGATTCTTGGTATTCTATGCCATGGGAATGCGCCTATTCAGAAGATTCTGAGTTAAGTTCCCTGTTTAAGAATCGTGAATGTGAAGGACCCTATGTCACCTACATTCCCTCTCAAACTGAACTAATTAACTCACTTTGCAACTCTTGCGACACTTTCTATCCTGATAAGATCCGTGTCTGTGAACTTCGCCAATTTCTCCAACCCATGGCGATCATTCTACGAGAAAATGCACTAGGTCTAGTAAAAGATAGAAATTGTATACCATCTTGTGTTGCGCATATGCTTTCTTGCATTCTCACTAGACAACCGTACAATCTCGCCTATCTTTTCGCTATACGATTTATGCATCTCAAGGACGATGATAGAAAATCAATGCCCTATGGGATGCTCCTAACTCGTGTCTACAACTTTTTCATGAGCAACTATCCCTACCTTCAAAATGAACAACACAACCTAGTTGTTGGAGTATTAGAACCAATAACTGAATACCATGTTACACGCTTTGTCAATCCCATGAGAACCTCTCCTGCTGATAGGATGAGATGCATCGAAGATGACTGAAGTCAACAACTATGCATTTATAGAGGCTACATTATAACTTTGAATGATTTATAGCATTTCTATTTATTGTCACTCTTAGCATTGCTATGATTGTCGTATTGTATGAACTTATCTTATCTATATTAGATGTGAATGTTTACTGATGATGTTATTAGCTTATTTAGAGTTTGAATAACACTTCATGGTTAAATTATTGATTATACTGTTCTGCAACAAATAGGATTGATTTGAATATGCAGTTTGCAGAAATGAGAAACTAGACAAAATTCTGCGAACCTACTGCCGGTGTTCCCTTATTGATCCGGCGATCCTCCAGTGATAAGGGACCATCCCATGTTTAAAGGACCGTCCTTGTGGGATCACGGATTTTTGCACTATTTTTTTCATTCCTGTAATCCTAAACCTATTGCATGCTTATCACCACCTTGCCATGTTTAGTTAAACAATTTGAAGTGCTTAAAATCTCCTAATGCATGCTTTGCCCAAATCACAACCATGCTTGACTATTTAAGCCTCCCTCATCATCCTCAACCTCATCACAATTATCTTTTAATCAACTTCATCACCTATAATGGCCTCATCTTCCACCTCCTTGCCAACAACAAACAATGAACCCACAAATACAACCTTCAAACAAAAGGCCTAAGCTCAAAATCATTCGACCACAAACAAATTTCATTGACCTCACAGTCTATGACACCACCCCATCTCCTAAGTCACCACCATCATCACCTCAAGTACCTAGTGCACCACTCAAAACACCATCCACCAATGGAACATATCACTCCTCTTCTAAGACATCCTCTAGCTCAAAGAAAACTACATCACCTTTCTCATCATTTGTCAAAAACTTGTCACCCTTGCTCACCCAATCTAGCTCGGGAGCTTACACTTCATTCGTGAGTAATCAACCATCATCTCTCACTCATTCTATCTCATCTCCAAGAAACCAACATCCTCCTCCAACAAACTCATCTAATCATACCACCACATCACCAAATAGGCCTTTGGAGAACAATCCTCTCACTCCACCATCATCTCCAAATCTTGGTAATCCTGTTCCCTACTATTTTGCTAAAAACCACACTGTGGGGTGTGCATGTTGTTACCACAACTTTCATCTCATTTACTCTCTTTGAGATGAACTAAACATCATGTTTGGTCACATTGAGTATCTCCTTGCTCAACAAAATGTGCAACCAACTCCCCTTGCCTCAATGCCACCATCGGCAACTCCTTCGGCTCCACCTTCATCCTCTCCATCATCCACTCCACTCTCCAACTAGCTATTCTCAGAAATCTAGTCACAAATAATCAAGTGAAAGTTGTGATTTGGACCAAACATGTAATGGGAGTTAACTTTTTGTAGTAGTTTATGATTTGTGATGTTTTTTCTATGATATGGTTGTTATGAAATTTCTTTATGGTAGTCATTGTATGTCTCCTTTGGGTGAAATGAATGAATGATTATATTTTGTGTCATGATAATATGTTGTGATATTAGTCATTGTTAAACATGAAAATGGACTAAAAATATCCAACCTTGTAAATGGAAAGTTATTTAAATCACAACATACCTGGAAACTTCGAAGCCTACTGCCGGCGGTCCTTTAAATGGACTGACAGTCCCCTAATCAATAAGGGACCGTCCCCTTATTTAAGGGACAGTCCCCAGTAGTGCTCTGAATTAAAACTCTACTCTGTGTTTTTCTATCTGATTCCTACACTACATAATTGATTTCACATCCATATCGTATTCTATATATGCATGCATGTGCTTTGTTCTAACTCTGTTTTGTAGCACATCACCATAGCTCGATTCCCCGATTCCCTCATTAAGGGGGAGCACTTAGCTAGGGGGAGCTTGTATTTCGTTGATCACTCCAACGATTATCTTTCAAGGATGCTCGTGTCTTCTCTCCTGAACAACCACGACACACCTTTTTTATTCTACAAAAAGGGGGAGAAGTAACGGGAAAACTCATTAAAAATTTATCAACGCATAATTTTACGTAAAACGAGTTTATATTTTGTAATCATCAAAAAGGGGAAGATTGTTAATACAAATAATGTCAAAAACGTTATTCGCATTATTCGGTCTTCTCGTGTTTTGATAATCATAAAATATAAAGACATGTTACGTAAAGTTATGGTTTATACGTTTTTAATCGAGGAAACTCATTACTTCTACGTAGTTGCTTCAACATCACTTCAGGTATGAACAAACTTTATACCGTTATTAGTTAAGTGATCAAATACTTTTATTTTCTCCTAAACTTACATTTTTAAGTTTGACAAAATATTTTCACAAAAGTATTTTTGTGTTTTTAAAAGAAATGTCTTGTTAAGAAAATAAATTCAAATTCAAACATTACAACAGCTAGTTTTCTCTCCAACCTTCACTAGATAGTTTTTCACCACGTCTGGACAAAAATGGGAGCGTTTGTCGGGGCGGTCCCGTAAAGGGGTCGACAGTCCCTTAGTGATAAAGGACTGTCGCCTAGGGACCGTCTGCTCCTTTGTGTCGACTATAAATACTTGACTATTTTCTTTCAGAACAAGACTTTTCACACACACAAAACTTTTTGGTCTTTGTTCCTTTTATTCTTTGATTACTATAACATGTCGGTATATGTTTATAAGTGATTTCCTCTTCCGTCAAGTGCAAGAGAAGAACTCTCAACAACTATGAAGATTCAAGATGTTATAGGTGTCCACACACAAATGTAACATATGTTACGTGATAGGTTTGATATCATTGTTTTCTGACTTGTGTGTGAGTTGAGGATGGGGTATAAACTTGGATGGTGATGTAGTTCCAAGTACTGTATTTGTATGAGCTTGGATGGTGATGTAGTTCCAAGAAATCTTGTAACTAGATTAGTTCATGTAATTCTTGTGAGGAGAGTGATGTCCTAATGTTTAAGTTAGGATTTGTTGAGTCATTATGTAAAGACTTGGATCGGGGATGACCAAGTGTGTCATGTGTGTGAAGACTTGATTCGGGTGAAGAATCAAGTGAGTCGTGTGTGTGAAGGCTTGGTTCGGGTGAAGAACCAAGTATGTCTAACAAATGAAGATTTGGATCGGGTGAAGATCAAGATGGACAAGAGTGCTTGTTCATGTGGCCACGTGGGCCTTTGGAATAGATTGGTTCTAGCTATGATTAGAACTCGACATTATGGTTAGTGTCATTAAGCCTTGTGTAAGCATGTGTACGGATTGCTCCGCCTGAAGGAGTGTGTTGATACAGTGATTGATAACTCTCGAGTGTGATACTCAGGGAGTGGAGTAGGACGGAGAGTGAGCTTCGTGCCGAACCACTATAAATCGCCACGTCTCTTTGGTTGTGTTCTTTCCTTACTCTTTACTTTACTTGTTTGTTTACATTCCTAGTTGCTAATTGGATATCACATAACAAGTAGAATTTAATAAGTTTGCAAAAGAAAAATAACCGGACCTAAAAACGGCGAAACGTTTTGGAAAATTAAAAATGAGTGGTGAAACTATTCAACCCCCCTTCTAGTTTCTACAAATGATACGAACGATAAATAACTTTGTAAGAACACTTCTTTTCCAAGCTAACTTACCACCTCAATATTACGTTGAAGCCTTGTTTATGGCCACACATCTTCTCAACATTTTACCTTCCTCTATAATTAACAATGAAATACCTTTTACAAAATTGTTTAACAAAAGACCCACCTACAACCATCTCCGCACCTTTGGCTGTTTATGCTACCCATACATCCACACAAGACACAAACTACAGGACCGTTCTACACCATGTGTGTTCTTAGGCTATCCCACAAACCACCGCGGATACCGATGCCTTAATCTCAACACAAACAACATAATTATTTCTTGTCATGTGAACATTGACGAATACATTTTTCCTTTTCAAAACACAACACCTAACCAACCTCTTCCTTATCATTTTCTTGACAATGACACTAGACCTTCACCAACACAATTAAAACTACTAACCAGTTCTACTCATATTGTTACCAACAGAAACACAACTGACCCTCCATCACCTCGTCCCACCAACATTGACACTCCAGCCCAACAAAAAAACTACTCATCCAACGCTGATACGTGGGAATCGCACCATCCTTTACCTCTCAAGGGATCTCGAGAAGCTTACAACCCCCACCAGGCAGTGTACCTGATCGTTGTAGTATAGTATAGTGACAAGTACCGGGGGATTGATCATTCAACTCAGGAATAGTGTCACTAGGATTAGAAAGCCTAAAAAACTAGGTCTAGAGATGAGAGATGATTCTTTTTGTATTTTTATATTTTTTTTAAAGCAAGTAAAATCTCGGTTTTGGAAGAGTGGGCGGAATTAGTTGCTAATCAACTAACCCAATAACTAAGATGCAATCAAAATAAAATAACAAAAATGAAATGAAATCTAATTAAACTAGTGGTGTGAACAATAATAGGGAGATTTGTGTTTACTTAGGTTTCATTACTCCCTAGATATCTTTTACAGGTTGATAGTTTGTTACAATTGCATGGATGACGGGTCGTATTCCTTAATACTAGTCGTAGGGCCGTGTACAATATTCCCTAACTCTATAGGATCCTACTTCACTCCTATGTCGAGCCGTTAGAAGCTCCTAACATGGGATTATTAGAATTCTCCTACGCATTAAATAAAACCAAAAATCATAGTACACCTCTGATCATGTTTCTTAAGACGTTCAAGCATGTCACCAATGGAAGTCTGCCAGTTTTCTTAAGCCTAACATCGAATACAATCATCCGTAACAACTATAAACAAACAATCAACCCATAATTAACATCTAGGTTTCACTACATCTAATCAAACACACAAGAGATATAGCCAAGCATGTTAAATTCAAGACAAGTGTAAGATATATTCAAACAACACATAGACATATTGAATGAATTGAAAGAGTACTTATCTCAATTGAACATGAAAGGTTTAAAAGGATAAAGACCCTTGAAAAAGTTGTAATATTCGGACTAGGGTTTCTCTCCAAAGTTACACCCTAATTGTTCCTATTTAATGAATGAAAATTGCAAAACTATATATAGATTTTACAGGGTGACGGCGTCAGAAAGGAAATTCTGACGCCGTCAACTCGCCGCCCATAATGAAATCGGATTGCCTAGATCCACTTTTGACGCCGTCATGTGCAATTCTACTCTGGGCCGTCACTCTTATTTGGACCATGACGGCCTATGGTGATGTCGTCATGTCCCTAGTGTAAAACTCTACTGGATCGTCATGGACTTTATCCACTTTCACCTCTTGTATTACTCTTGACGCCGTCACTTGAAGACTCTTGACGCCGTCAGGTACTGTTCCCAGCAAGGAAAATTAAGACTTTGCCATTTTCTTGACTTTTATGCTCCAAAAACGCCCAAAATGCTTCCTTTTCCAGAATTCACTCCAAAAGTACCTTAAATGACAAAAGGAACTATTTAGGGCAATATTTGATCAAATAAATTCGAATCCAACCTAAAATGACCCCCTAAAAATGGTTCATTTTTTGCCTCATCAACCGCTAATAGCACCACCCAACCTAACACTCACGAGCCAACCCCCACCCACATTGACACCTCCACAACCCAACAAATCCCGACACCACCTACCAACCCAACATTGCAAGACCAACCCACAGCCCAAGAATCTATTGCCATACATCACCCTATGGTTACTTGATCACAAAACGACATTGCTAAATGAACGAAAAAGCTTAGTCTCTATACTACCACATCCTCATCTATCACAACAATTCCAAAATCCCATATACATGCATTTCAAAACCCAAATTGGAAAAATGCTATGAAAGATGAATTTACTGCTTTAATTAAAAATAGGGCGTGGGTAGTTGTTCCGCGACCGCCTAATGTTAACATTGTTAGATCTATGTGGTTGGTTAAACATAAATTTAATGCAGATGGTTCTTTGGGTCGTTACAAACCACGACTTGTAGCAAATGGTCGTAACCAACAACAGGGCATTGATTGTGATGAGACATTCAGTCCTGTGGTTAAACCGGCCAGCATCCGGACCGTGCTTAGTGATGAGTGTGTAAATACTCATCATTTTTACCAATTCTGAACTGCCAAAACATCCAAAAACACTCAATAATGAATCAAAATAGTGAAAATATCCCAGGAAAGTGTTTTACATGTTTCAAATGCAAAAATACCAAAAACAGATGAAAAACACATAAAGTTTGCATAATTGGCAGTTTCAGTCCCCCAACTTTCAAAAGTTGTCAAATCTAGTCCCTGGAAGTTTAAAAAGCAAAGAAAAGTCAACCCAAGGCAAAGAAAAGTCAAAATGTATCAAAATAAGTCCTTGGGTGATAAAGTTTGAGAAAATTACACTTTTACCCCTCAAAATCCAAAATTGGCAAAACAGGTCCCTGGAGTTTGTAAAATTGGCAGATTTGGTCCCTGAGGTTTAAAATAATACTTGTGGTCCTTATACTAATGTTTAAATGCAGGAATGGTCCTTATGTGAATTTTGGAAAAGTTTCATAGCAGGTCCCTGAAGTTTGGGAAGTTGACAGATTTAGTCCCTGGGTTTTAAAAGAGAAAAATTCAAAAATAAACCTCACACTATTCATTATTGGTAGTTTATACCCTTGGAAACAAAATTAGAAATTGCCAAAAACCAACCCTAAACTTTCCCATAATTACACATTTAGTCCTTAGGATTAATTCCTAGTCAAAAACCAAACCGGACCCAAAATTAGCTTAAACCAAATCCAATTCCAATCCAAACTAAACCTGTTACAACCACTAGCCCACCCAAGCCCAAAGTTAACTAAGGCCCATTCCACTCCCATGGTTTGACTTCGGTCAAACCAATACCACCAAACCGCCCTTTCTCTCTTCTCCCTCACCACCCCCTCTTCTCCAAAAAAACCACCCCTGGTTTTGCTATCTCACACCCCCACTTGCAGCCTCATCATCACAAACCCACCTCCCTACACCTACCCAAGCCACCCACAATAAATGCTTCTTCACCCTTACACGTTAACAGAGCAAATTGCTCTATTTGCCTTTTCCCGCCAAATCCACGTGGAGCATCATGAGTGGACCAAAGTTACAACAAGATGGTGGGATTTGATCAGAGCAATGCTGGGAACCCTAATCCCTTGCTATAAATAGAAGAGGAAGCATGAAGATCAGTTAGTAGTTAATTTTAGTTTTATTAATGTCGTATAATTGCAATGTCCAATTTTAGGGTACACCCAAGCTACTAAGCAGTGGTAACCTTTTTCTTATTGTATTGTAACTCTTTTAATTCAAGTAATTTCAAGTTTCTAAAACTTTTCCAGCTTATGCATTTTAATTTCGAACTTTATATCATCTTTAATCCTAATCATTGTTATTGTGTAATGTACTGGATTCTTAGGAACATATAAGCTCCCTTATAGCTTATTTAAGCTATTAGTAACAACTTAAATCAGTTAGAAATTAAAAAAGTTCAAAATACAAAAAAAAAGTCAAAGGAAGTCAAACCTGTGTTCTTGGTGATCAAAGCTTGGAGCAAAGTTAATTTTGGATGGCTTTGGTAATTAGAGCTCTATGGAGAGCATTTAGGTGTGGTACTAAGTCCTTGGTTCTCAGTATGGCATAAACTCAAGATTGTAAGTATATTTCTTAGTTTTCCTTGGCATTTACTGTATCAGTTCTTAATCTAGCTTAATATTTCTTGTTTCTTGCTTAATTGATCTTGGTTAGTGATAATATAAATTAAAATTAGTAGTTTGTGTTTTGGAAATTATAGTAGCTAGTTGTTTCACATTTTCAGTCAAAATAGCTTAGTTGTAATTCTTAGATAATTGTTGTTAAACCTGTGTTCTTGGTGTTAATTCAATCTTAGTTCATCTGTGTCAAGAGTTAGGAATCAGTTTAGTTGTCCAAATTCACCCTTTGCTTTGATAATCACCATAACTGCCTAGTTATAGGGGTGTTTGGATTTGGTAGTTTACCTGAATTAAAGTCTAGTTCTGATGTTGTTAGTTGTTTAAATATGTTACATTAGCATAAAACAGATCTTGCAAGTCATCACATTGGTTAATTAAACACAAAACAAGTCAAAATCACCAATTCACACCATATCTGTCAACTGTCTAGCAGTTGTGACCCCAAACCTTTTCAAATCCCTTCATAAGTAGGTTAGATAGCCTTAGTTAGTTCTATTATATCTTAATATAGCTTTACTAATCAGAAAAATAGCATAGAATTTCATAAAAGTCAACTAGCTCAAATTTCTTAAAAAGTCAAAGTCACTCATTCCCAGTTTTCACCAAACTTACTCAAGAATTTCTGAATTTTGTGATTAATTTGGTATTGTGAAAATTGGAAGTTTAGTTCTTTACCAGCTTAACTTTGATAATATGGTTTCATTTCATATTTAGAAAATTTAATCTGAGCTCCATTCACCCTCAAAGACAACTGCAGGGCAAGCTTGTGCCCTGCTCACCCAGTCACCCAGTCACTACCACCACTTTGGTGGTGTTTTGTGACCAACCCAGTGGACCCCACACCTCTTAGTTAGTTTTTTACATCCCCCCTCCTACCAGGCTCCATACATTGACTATTTGTTTGACCTTCACCCCAGTGGACCCTACCTGAAATTGCTCACCAAGTCTGTCACAGGTCTGAGTCAAAAGTGAAAAGTGCAAAGTGCTTAATTTAGCTTATTCAGCTTATTTGTGTTGTTTATTAGTTGTATCTGGCTTATTTGAGTGTACTTAGCTTGTGTGTATCTGTTTTAACCATTGTGGACCCCACCCAAGGCCATTTGACCTTATTTGACCAAACAGTCAACCAAAGTCAACTGTTTGAGACAAGGGGGTGTAACAGCTTATTTATAAGCTATTTCAAAAAGTGTTTTCATTAAAGTTTGTTATTTTAAGTTGTTAAGTAGCTCTGAAAAAGAAAAATCCAAAAAAAATTAAGTTTAAAACAAGTGATAGTTTCTATTTAATTCCATTTAAGTTTAATTTTCATTTTTAGATTTTAATTAAGTAACTAGTGTTTTTATATTTTTATTAAATACCTTAGATAGTAAAGTAATTTTGATAATTTTTGCAGATTTTTATTTTGTCATTTAGTGTTAATTAGATTTAATTTTAATTTTCTTTATTATTAATTAATATCAAATATTAAATAGTTTAATTAGTTTTTATAAGGTTAAATCTAGTTTCTATAATTTTTATAGTTCTAATATAGTATAATAAGTTTTTAGAAAATAATTTTTGATATTATACTGTTCATTTTCTATTTTTCTTATTTTATTTGTTTAAAATAGATTTAAGTTAATTAAAAGGTAATTAATTAGTAGATTAATCTTAAACATAATTTTTAGAGTTTTTTATAATTTTATAGGATTCCTGTAATGGTTAAGTAATTTTATAAATTTTGTTTTAATTTTCCAAGTTAAATTAGTATTAATATAAATTAAAAGTAGTTTAATTAGTTTAATTAAGTTAAATAGTTTTTAATTAATTACAAAACCACAAAAAGACAAAAATATTATTTTTAATTTTTTATACTTTCTTCAAGTTCTAATTTAGGTTTAGAAAATATTTTCATAAATTTTTAGTTTAATTTAAATCATTTGTCATTTTTAGTTTAATTAAATTAGATTTTAATTTACAATTTAAATAGTTTAATTAATTAAATAATAGTTTAATATTATTTTAATCACTTTTATCATTTCTTTTTCATTTTTAATTTTAAGTTTTGAAAAGTGTCAAAAACACCCCCTGTAGTTTCATAAATTCCAAAAACCCACTTTTCCAGTCCGATACGTGATCTTAATTGTTAATTTGTGCATATATCTGGTATCTGATTATTGTGAATATTATATCTGTTTGTCAATACCAAAATAACAGTAGCAATATCATTCCCACATCATCTGGCTACTGTCCTCAGTGCCACTTTCTCAAAAACGATTCCAAAAGCACCATTTCAATCTCGCTGGGACTTTTACGACCCGGGAATACACTATACTATCACCGGAGAATTGATTCTAGGCTGTCTTTGACTTGTTGACCTTGGTCAATAATAATAAGACGGTTCAGGCTCAATCAAAATTTGGCGCCGCTGCCGGGGAGGTTGTTGCGTGTTTTACAAAATCGTTTTAAGTTTAGTGGTTTCAAAACCCTCCCTGTAAAAAGTTTTTGTAAAAATATTATCATATCAGAAAAAACGTTCATTAACACTTCTCCTGAAGTGTTGAAAAACACCAAAAAAATTAAAAACAATCAAAAACAAACTGTGAAGTTAAATTACTTCGTGTTCTTTAAGATTACAACCTGAAACAGTTGGTTTAAGGTAAGTTCTGACATTAAATTGCGAACTGAAGAGGAAACCTATTTACTTCCTCCCGCCAGCCTGCGAGTAATCTTAAAGGGACGATTTCGGTTAACGAATCAGTTCCAAAAATATTTCCCAAGTTTTCTGCACACACACCCATAAGCCTAAAGCAGTTTTTCAAAAATCAATTAGTAAACCCATAATAAGTTCCCAAACTTAAGATTAAACCTTGCCTTTGTATCCCTGTGAGTAGTGTACCTTTTTCAAAGAAGCTGCTCACTTGTGATTATTGGTTTAAGTTCACTGTGGTTTTGCCTCGATCTTGTTTTGAAAAATTGTTTTTAGTGCATGTGCACTCGGTCTCAAGCAAAGAATAAAAAACAGAAAGACGTACCCGAGCTACGTTCTAACACAGAAACCGAAATGGCCGCTGGGCCACCACCACCTTTACCACCCCCTGACCCTCCCAGGGATGAGCCAGTTCCCGATCTCCGAACGATGGAGGAACTGTGCCAGCCTACCATGCAAGGGCGGGGTGGGCCTATTGCACCAATCACTATTGGGGCCGCGGACTTTGGCCTCAAGCACCACATGATCCAACAAGTCCAGAATTCGTGTCAATTTCACGGATTACCGGGTGACGATGCTAACAAGCATCTTGACAAATATCTCACGGTCACCCAAAGCATGAAACAGCATGGTGTCACCGATGATGCCCTTCGGCTGTACCTCTTCCCCTATTCTCTCACTCATCATGCCACTGCATGGTTTGACCGACTCCCAAGGAATTCTATTCGAACCTTTGATGAAATGGTAACCAAGTTTTTAGCAAAATATTTTCCACCTTCCATGGTTACCAAGTTACGAAATGATATCAGCAACTTCCGGCAACGTCCCGATGAGTCTCTTTTTGAGGCTTGGGAACGTTATAAGCTAGCCATTGATCGGTGCCCTAACCACAATATGTTGCAAGTTACCATCATAGATACCTTCTATAATGGTCTGACATTGAGGCACCGAGACATTCTCAATGTTGCTGCTGGTGGGACCTTTATGAAAAGGCGTCCCGAGGAGTGCTATGACTTAATCGAGAACATGACTGCCCATCATAACTTTTGGGATTCCTCTGCGGAGAGGGATGCGTCATGTAATTCAGTTACTCCCTCATCATCATCTCCTGAAATAATTGCTCTTACCAAAAAGATGGATGATATTTCTACGGCTGTGTTGAGAATGAACCAAACGATACAACATCAGGTTCAAAATCAACAAGTGAAAGCCGTGGCCCGAAGTTGTGAAACTTGTGGGGGCCCACATCTGTATTCCGAGTGTCCAGCTACTGCTGAATTTTCTCAAGAGAACGTTTATGCTGCTAACGGTTCCTATAACACGGGGGGTAATTCTTACCAACCGCAAGGGGACCGTAATCTCTTAAGCTATCGTTCCAACAATTTTCTCGGACCTCCCGGTTTTAACCAAAATCAAAACCGTAACACGAATCAGAATTTTAACCAAGGTCAAAACTCAAATTTCCAAAACTCGAACCAAAATCAAGGCCAGTTTAATCAAAACAATTTTCAAAATGGCAATCAAAACCAAGGTTTTCAAGGAAATTTTCAAAGAAACCAGAATCAAGGGAATTACAATCAGGGTAATTTCAATCAGAGAAACACTTTTCAGGGTAACAACAATCAAAATCAAGGGAATTTTCAAAACAACCGTGTTCAAAATCCCCCTGTTCAAAATCAAAACGTTGTTCCACCCTCGTCTTCCTCCGATGCTGAAATTAAACAATTCATGAAAGCACAAGAGGAAACGAATCGGTTATTGATCAAGACGATCTCTGATCTTCAGAAGTCTTTAAATGATCGACCCTCGGGCCCGGGTACATTACCGAGCAACACGATCGCTAACCCGAGGGGCGATGTCAAAGCGATCACCACCCGAAGTGGGACATCTTACAATGGACCCTCGATTCCTTCTACCTCTTCTTCTCCTCCTAAGGTAGCGGAACGTGAACCTGAGGTTACTACGGACACGGTACTTCCTACTAATAACGGAGGTATCAACAACGTCCAACCTCAAGTTGTCCCGGTCCCGGCTCGTAAGCCGAAAGTTGTATTTAATCCTCCTGTGAGTCCTGATGAAATTCCAAAGAATGATCCTAAGCCTTCAATTCCATATCCTTCACGTGTGTATTATCAAAAGAACCGCGAAAGAGCTAATCATCAGATGGAAAAATTTTATCAAATTTTCCAAGAATTACACTTCGATATTAGCTTCGCGGACGCTCTTCTTCTCATGCCTAAGTTTGCTTCGACAATCAAAAATCTGATAAGCAACAAAGAAAAACTCTGTGAGATGGCAAAAACTTCACTCAATGAGCATTGCTCAGCAGTGCTCTTGAAAAAGCTTCCCGAAAAGCTTGGAGATCCCGGGAAATTTCTCATTCCATGTATTTTCCCGGGGATGATTGAATGCTTTGCCTTGGCCGATCTTGGCGCAAGCATTAACCTGATGCCTTACTCAGTTTGGAAAAGACTTTCTCTACCTACTCTCACTCCGACCTGCATGACACTCGAGCTTGCAGATCGTACCATATCCCGTCCTCTCGGCATTGCCGAAGATATCTTCGTGAAAGTAGGAAAGTTCCATTTTCCGGCAGATTTCGTGATTGTTGATTTCGATGCTGACCCACGAGTCCCTCTCATTCTCGGGAGAGGATTCTTAAGAACGGGTCGTGCTTTAATCGATGTATTCGAAGAAGAAATCACTCTACGTGTTGGTGGCGAAGCCATCACATTCAATCTTGATCAGACTTCAAGATACTCCTCCAACTATGACGCTGAAACGGTTAACCGAATTGATGTCATCGATGTTGCGTCTGAGGAGTATTCTCAAGAGGTCCTCGGTTTCTCATCCAGTGGCAGTCTTTCTACTGACCCGATCATTTCCGACTCTTCCCCTTCCCTCACTCCGTTTGAGGGAAGTGACTTCCTTTTGGAAGAGCTCGAGGCTTTTCTTGCTCAAGATAGCTCAATTCCCGATGGAGTTGATGAAAACTATCTTGACCCGGAGGGGGACATTCTTCTCCTTGAGAGATTGTTAAATGACGATCCTTCACCCTCTCCGTCTCCACAAATACTTCATAAAGCGGAAGTCAAAAATGTTGAAATAACTGAAGACTTTCCCGAGGTTGAGCTCAAGGACTTGCCTCCTCATCTAGAATATGCATTTCTGGAGGGTGATAATAAATTACCCGTCATTATTGCCAAAGACTTAAAAGATGAGGAAAAGGCTGCACTCCTAAAGGTTCTTAAGTCAAACAAACAAGCAATTGCTTGGAAACTCTCCGACATTAAGGGCATAAGCCCGAACTTTTGTACTCATAAAATCTTAATGGAGGATGACTTTAAACCAGCTGTGCAACATCAGAGAAGGGTAAATCCCAAAATCCACGAAGTTATCAAACAAGAAGTTCTTAAACTTCTTGATGCGGGATTGATTTACCCTATATCTGACAGTCCTTGGGTTAGCCCAATTCATTGTGTTCCCAAAAAGGGAGGCATCACCGTTGTCACCAACGAGGATAACGAGTTGATTCCAACTCGTTTGGTCACGGGTTGGCGAGTTTGTATTGACTATCGAAAGTTGAATGAAGCCACCCGTAAAGACCATTTTCCTCTCCCTTTTATGGACCAAATGCTCGAAAGACTTGCGGGGAATGAATACTACTGCTTCCTCGATGGCTTCTCGGGTTACTTCCAAATCCCCATTGATCCCCAGGATCAAGAGAAGACTACCTTCACATGCCCCTACGGAACTTTTGCCTACAGACGTATGCCTTTCGGCTTATGTAATGCACCAGGCACGTTCCAGAGATGCATGATGTCTATTTTTTCCGACATGATCGGAAAAACTATGGAGGTATTCATGGATGACTTTTCGGTCATCGGGGATTCATTTCAGACTTGCCTCTCCCACTTGGAACAGATGCTTAAACGTTGCAAAGAAACGAATCTAAGTCTCAACTGGGAGAAGAGCCACTTTATGGTCAAGGAGGGCATTGTCCTCGGCCATAAGATTTCGAAAAACGGGATTGAGGTTGACAGAGCTAAAATCGATGTCATTGCCAAATTACCTCATCCCACCACCGTAAAAGGTGTTCGGAGCTTTTTGGGTCATGCCGGCTTCTACCGTAGGTTTATCCAAGATTTTTCTAAGATTGCCCGACCTATGACCCATCTCCTCGAGAAGGATGCTCCTTTCATCTTCTCTCCTGAGTGCATCGAAGCTTTTGAAACACTAAAGAAAAAGCTTACCGAGGCACCGATTCTTGTTGCCCCCGATTGGGACCAACCTTTTGAGCTTATGTGCGATGCTAGTGATTTTGCCATAGGTGCGGTCTTGGGGCAACGTAAAGCTAAATACTTTCAGCCCATACACTACGCAAGCAAAACTATGACTGAGGCTCAAGGTCATTACACCACCACTGAAAAAGAACTCCTAGCTGTGGTGTATGCCTTCGAGAAATTCCGGTCATACCTAATCTTGACTAAATGCGTAGTGTACACAGATCACTCGGCTTTGAAATACCTATTTGCAAAACAAGATGCAAAGCCGAGGCTTCTTCGTTGGGTTCTCCTCCTTCAGGAATTTGATATCATTATCCGTGATAAAAAAGGAGCCGAGAACCTTGCTGCTGATCATCTCTCACGATTAGAGAACCCTCATCAAGATGTGTCCGAGAAAAAGGAAATAAATGAAACATTTCCTCTCGAGACACTCAATGCGGTTGCTTTTCGTGGTGACTCTACTACCCCATGGTTTGCCGACTTTGCAAATTACCATGCGGGTAACTTCATAGTGAAGGGGTTAACGTCCCAACAAAAGAAAAAATTCTTCAAAGACGTTAAACATTACTTCTGGGACGACCCCTTCCTCTTCAAAATCTGTGCCGATCAAGTCATCAGGCGATGTGTATACGGACAGGAAGCCATTGATATTCTCAAGGCTTGCCATGCTGGACCCACCGGGGGCCACCATAGTCCTAACTACACCGCCAAAAAGGTGTTTGATTCCGGTTTCTATTGGCCCACAATCTACAAGGATGCCCACGAGTTAGTCAAAGCCTGTGATGCTTGTCAGCGTCACGGGAATATTTCACAAAAGAACGAAATGCCACAAAATGCTATTCAAGTTTGTGAAATCTTTGACGTCTGGGGCATTGACTTTATGGGGCCATTCCCATCTTCTCACGGAAACAAATACATACTCGTGGCTGTTGACTATTTGTCAAAATGGGTTGAGGCAAAGGCCTTACCCACTAATGATGCCCGGGTAGTTGTGAAATTCTTGAAATCCCTCTTTGCTCGTTTTGGAACCCCACGTGCCATCATTAGTGATCGCGGTACTCACTTTTGCAATGATCAATTTGCAAAAGTCATGCTTAAGTACGGTGTTACTCATCGTCTTTCTACCGCATATCACCCCCAAACAAGTGGGCAGGTGGAGGTCTCCAACCGTGGTATTAAACGGATTCTTGAGAGGACAGTAGGTGAAAACCGTGCTTCCTGGTCGGATAAACTAGATGATGCACTCTGGGCCTTCCGTACAGCTTACAAAACACCCATCGGGTGTACTCCATACAAGCTTGTATACGGGAAGGCGTGTCATTTACCGATCGAGCTCGAGCACAAAGCCTACTGGGCCTTGAAACATGCTAACTACGACCTTCATAAAGCAGGTGATCACCGTAAGGTTCAAATCAATGAATTAAACGAACTTCGTGATCAAGCCTACGAGAACTCTTTGATCTACAAAGAAAAGACAAAGAAGATTCACGACTCTAAAATTAAGAACCGAGTTTTCAACGTCGGTGACAGAGTCCTTCTTTTCAATTCAAGATTAAAGATTTTCTCGGGGAAATTAAAAACCCGATGGACCGGACCATTCACCATTGCTAAAGTTTACCCATACGGGACTGTTGAGTTATCTCAACCCGAAGGTCCCAACTTCAAAGTGAATGGTCATAGATTGAAACATTATTTTGGAGAGGACACACCACCCATGGTTGTCCCGGATCTCCAAACTTTCCCCATGGACCAATGAATTCGGGGATCGAGTCAAGCTAGTGACTCGGTGAACAAAAATTAGCAACATATATGGGTTTTCACCCGTATTTCTGACTTCTTTCTACTTTCTACCACCCTAGTGTGGGGGAGTGGCCATCCCCCACCGTTTCAAAAGTAAATATTTTTCAAAATTCAATAAACATGTTTCGTATGTATATTATGTCATTCAAATCCCGGGCTGTCAGGACGAATTTACTACAGTTAATCATTCACAAGTGATTAGCTAGCGTGGTAAACTTGACACAAGCCTGGGATGTGTATGTATATTACTATTCATCTTCCAGGCTGTCAGGGAGAATTTATTACAGTTAATCATTCACAAGTGATTAGCTAGCGTGGTAAACCTGACACAAACCTGGAAGGTGTATGTATATTATAAACTTTATCATTCAACTCCCGGGCTGTTAGGACGAATTTATTACAGTTAATCATTCACAAGTGATTAGCTTGCGTGGTAAACCTAACAAAAGCCTGGGAGGTAGTGAGCAAAAAAAAAAAAAAAAAAAAAAAAAAAAAAAAAAAAAAAAAAAAAAAATTGTATGTACAGATAAAATAAAGTGAAAAATAGAAATTTCCACAGTTAGAATCAAATATTAGCTTTTCCATTCAGAGATTCGGCATAATCGCCGGGACTTTGAATATTGAGGACAATATTCAGTTCTAGTGTGGGGGGGGAAATTCTTACGAATTTTATCATAAAACTTTCCAAGTACCCCCATTTTAGGCCAAAATTTTTCAAAATTTTTCACTTTATTCCAAAATTTTTGTGGTTATCAATCCGCCAAAGTCTAAATGACAAAGGGATTGGCTAGTCCAGAAGCAAACGGCTTTTGGTAAAGACATCTCAAATCCGTTGATGGCTGGCAGTTTGCCAAAAACTTGCATGGTCCCTCAGCTCCCCCGCATCCTCATAAGCAAATGAGCTGGCTAGCCCACAAGATTATGGCTTGTGGTAAAGGCCGTGAAAAACCATAATTGGTAATCAGCTCACCAAGATGTTGACTTAGTCCATCAAGATGCTGGCTAGTCCAGAAGCAAACGGCTTTTGGTAAAGACAAATCAAATCCGTTGACAGCTGGTGGTTTGCTCAAAATCACACGGTTATCAGGTGTGCCACAGTTCTTACACCTGGCTACTCCAGAAGTGATGGCTTTTGGTAAAGAGTTTCAAATCCATTATGTTTTTCTCAAAAGATTGCTAGGGACTAGCAATGTTTTAGTGTGGGGGATTGATGAGTGTGTAAATACTCATCATTTTTACCAATTCTGAACTGCCAAAACATCCAAAAACACTCAATAATGAATCAAAATAGTGAAAATATCCCAGGAAAGTGTTTTACATGTTTCAAATGCAAAAATACCAAAAACAGATGAAAAACACATAAAGTTTGCATAATTGGCAGTTTCAGTCCCCCAACTTTCAAAAGTTGTCAAATCTAGTCCCTGGAAGTTTAAAAAGCAAAGAAAAGTCAACCCAAGGCAAAGAAAAGTCAAAATGTATCAAAATAAGTCCTTGGGTGATAAAGTTTGAGAAAATTACACTTTTACCCCTCAAAATCCAAAATTGGCAAAACAGGTCCCTGGAGTTTGTAAAATTGGCAGATTTGGTCCCTGAGGTTTAAAATAATACTTGTGGTCCTTATACTAATGTTTAAATGTAGGAATGGTCCTTATGTGAATTTTGGAAAAGTTTCATAGCAGGTCCCTGAAGTTTGGGAAGTTGACAGATTTAGTCCCTGGGTTTTAAAAGAGAAAAATTCAAAAATAAACCTCACACTATTCATTATTGGTAGTTTATACCCTTGGAAACAAAATTAGAAATTGCCAAAAACCAACCCTAAACTTTCCCATAATTACACATTTAGTCCTTAGGATTAATTCCTAGTCAAAAACCAAACCGGGCCCAAAATTAGCTTAAACCAAATCCAATTCCAATCCAAACTAAACCTGTTACAACCACTAGCCCACCCAAGCCCAAAGTTAACTAAGGCCCATTCCACTCCCATGGTTTGACTTCGGTCAAACCAATACCACCAAACCGCCCTTTCTCTCTTCTCCCTCACCACCCCCTCTTCTCCAAAAAAACCACCCCTGGTTTTGCTATCTCACACCCCCACTTGCAGCCTCATCATCACAAACCCACCTCCCTACACCTACCCAAGCCACCCACAATAAATGCTTCTTCACCCTTACACGTTAACAGAGCAAATTGCTCTATTTGCCTTTTCCCGCCAAATCCACGTGGAGCATCATGAGTGGACCAAAGTTACAACAAGATGGTGGGATTTGATCAGAGCAATGCTGGGAACCCTAATCCCTTGCTATAAATAGAAGAGGAAGCATGAAGATCAGTTAGTAGTTAATTTTAGTTTTATTAATGTCGTATAATTGCAATGTCCAATTTTAGGGTACACCCAAGCTACTAAGCAGTGGTAACCTTTTTCTTATTGTATTGTAACTCTTTTAATTCAAGTAATTTCAAGTTTCTAAAACTTTTCCAGCTTATGCATTTTAATTTCGAACTTTATATCATCTTTAATCCTAATCATTGTTATTGTGTAATGTACTGGATTCTTAGGAACATATAAGCTCCCTTATAGCTTATTTAAGCTATTAGTAACAACTTAAATCAGTTAGAAATTAAAAAAGTTCAAAATACAAAAAAAAAGTCAAAGGAAGTCAAACCTGTGTTCTTGGTGATCAAAGCTTGGAGCAAAGTTAATTTTGGATGGCTTTGGTAATTAGAGCTCTATGGAGAGCATTTAGGTGTGGTACTAAGTCCTTGGTTCTCAGTATGGCATAAACTCAAGATTGTAAGTATATTTCTTAGTTTTCCTTGGCATTTACTGTATCAGTTCTTAATCTAGCTTAATATTTCTTGTTTCTTGCTTAATTGATCTTGGTTAGTGATAATATAAATTAAAATTAGTAGTTTGTGTTTTGGAAATTATAGTAGCTAGTTGTTTCACATTTTCAGTCAAAATAGCTTAGTTGTAATTCTTAGATAATTGTTGTTAAACCTGTGTTCTTGGTGTTAATTCAATCTTAGTTCATCTGTGTCAAGAGTTAGGAATCAGTTTAGTTGTCCAAATTCACCCTTTGCTTTGATAATCACCATAACTGCCTAGTTATAGGGGTGTTTGGATTTGGTAGTTTACCTGAATTAAAGTCTAGTTCTGATGTTGTTAGTTGTTTAAATATGTTACATTAGCATAAAACAGATCTTGCAAGTCATCACATTGGTTAATTAAACACAAAACAAGTCAAAATCACCAATTCACACCATATCTGTCAACTGTCTAGCAGTTGTGACCCCAAACCTTTTCAAATCCCTTCATAAGTAGGTTAGATAGCCTTAGTTAGTTCTATTATATCTTAATATAGCTTTACTAATCAGAAAAATAGCATAGAATTTCATAAAAGTCAACTAGCTCAAATTTCTTAAAAAGTCAAAGTCACTCATTCCCAGTTTTCACCAAACTTACTCAAGAATTTCTGAATTTTGTGATTAATTTGGTATTGTGAAAATTGGAAGTTTAGTTCTTTACCAGCTTAACTTTGATAATATGGTTTCATTTCATATTTAGAAAATTTAATCTGAGCTCCATTCACCCTCAAAGACAACTGCAGGGCAAGCTTGTGCCCTGCTCACCCAGTCACCCAGTCACTACCACCACTTTGGTGGTGTTTTGTGACCAACCCAGTGGACCCCACACCTCTTAGTTAGTTTTTTACATCCCCCCTCCTACCAGGCTCCATACATTGACTATTTGTTTGACCTTCACCCCAGTGGACCCTACCTGAAATTGCTCACCAAGTCTGTCCCAGGTCTGAGTCAAAAGTGAAAAGTGCAAAGTGCTTAATTTAGCTTATTCAGCTTATTTGTGTTGTTTATTAGTTGTATCTGGCTTATTTGAGTGTACTTAGCTTGTGTGTATCTGTTTTAACCATTGTGGACCCCACCCAAGGCCATTTGACCTTATTTGACCAAACAGTCAACCAAAGTCAACTGTTTGAGACAAGGGGGTGTAACAGCTTATTTATAAGCTATTTCAAAAAGTGTTTTCATTAAAGTTTGTTATTTTAAGTTGTTAAGTAGCTCTGAAAAAGAAAATTCCAAAAAAAATTAAGTTTAAAACAAGTGATAGTTTCTATTTAATTCCATTTAAGTTTAATTTTCATTTTTAGATTTTAATTAAGTAACTAGTGTTTTTATATTTTTATTAAATACCTTAGATAGTAAAGTAATTTTGATAATTTTTGCAGATTTTTATTTTCTCATTTAGTGTTAATTAGATTTAATTTTAATTTTCTTTATTATTAATTAATATCAAATATTAAATAGTTTAATTAGTTTTTATAAGGTTAAATCTAGTTTCTATAATTTTTCTAGTTCTAATATAGTATAATAAGTTTTTAGAAAATAATTTTTGATATTCTACTGTTCATTTTCTATTTTTCTTATTTTATTTGTTTAAAATAGATTTAAGTTAATTAAAAGGTAATTAATTAGTAGATTAATCTTAAACATAATTTTTAGAGTTTTTTATAATTTTATAGGATTCCTGTAATGGTTAAGTAATTTTATAAATTTTGTTTTAATTTTCCAAGTTAAATTAGTATTAATATAAATTAAAAGTAGTTTAATTAGTTTAATTAAGTTAAATAGTTTTTAATTAATTACAAAACCACAAAAAGACAAAAATATTATTTTTAATTTTTTATACTTTCTTCAAGTTCTAATTTAGGTTTAGAAAATATTTTCATAAATTTTTAGTTTAATTTAAATCATTTGTCATTTTTAGTTTAATTAAATTAGATTTTAATTTACAATTTAAATAGTTTAATTAATTAAATAATAGTTTAATATTATTTTAATCACTTTCATCATTTCTTTTTCATTTTTAATTTTAAGTTTTGAAAAGTGTCAAAAACACCCCCTGTAGTTTCATAAATTCCAAAAACCCACTTTTCCAGTCCGATACGTGATCTTAATTGTTAATTTGTGCATATATCTGGTATCTGATTATTGTGAATATTATATATGTTTGTCAATACCAAAATAACAGTAGCAATATCATTCCCACATCATCTGGCTACTGTCCTCAGTGCCACTTTCTCAAAAACGATTCCAAAAGCACCATTTCAATCTCGCTGGGACTTTTACGACCCGGGAATACACTATACTATCACCGGAGAATTGATTCTAGGCTGTCTTTGACTTGTTGACCTTGGTCAATAATAATAAGACGGTTCAGGCTCAATCACTTAGCCTTGCTATTTCTAGGCAGTGGCCTATTCATCAGTTGGATGTAAAGAATGCTTTTCTTCATGGACATCTTACTAAGATAGTGTACATGCACCAACCACCTAGCTTTACTGACCTAGCTCATCCAGATTGTAGAACCGTGGGGGGGTGAATACGGTTTCTTCGGCCTTTTAGAACGTTTAAAAACTTTAAGCCACGAAGACAACCAAGTGGTCTAAGTAAGAACAACCACAAACACAATTACAAGTATATAAAGCTAGTAAAGAACACCACGATATATACTGGTTCGGGATGGGGGTTTATACCATCTGTACATCTAGTTACGAATTCGCGACTCCAATACTATTCACTAGTATAATCCTTTCGGTGGACTATAAACTGTTACAATTCACTCCACCGATATTCAACAATATCGATGCTCACAAAGAAGGAGTTACTACCACGGTATTCCGCCCTCGAAAACCACCCTAAAGAATCTAGTGATCCGACTTCACCTAAGGGTCACCAAGACCACTACCAAGACTTCCCACCGGAAGAATCAAACCCCAACTAGATCCCCAATGATCTAGGCTTGGTCACCAAGACACAAGACTTCCCTTACAAACAATTGAATGAATGACTAAGTGTTTGTTCAACCAAGCCCTAACCTAACCTAGAGACTCAATTGTAATAGAAAGGGTATAAGGAAGAAGACCCTCGACACAATCACAAGAGTGGATTAAGTTCTTGTGATTCTTCCCTTGCAAGGAGATGTGTTCTTTCAAAGATGTTAGAGTGAGAAACAAGAACACAAGATTAGAGATAGAGAGATTTGAGAGTGTTTAGAGAGAAAGAATGTAGAGAGAAAGAGTAATGGCAAGGGTTGAGGAATACAAGAGGCAAGGGAGGTATTTATAGGCCAAGACCCAAACTTGGGATTAATTTACTGAGGCATTTATAGGCCAAGACCCAAACTTGGGATTAATTTACTGAGGCCGGTGCGTCACCCACGCGTCGACGCGTGGGCAGCGCGCCAGGTGTTTGTGAATAATCCCAAGTGTTGGGTGTTGGATCTTATAAATACCTATACTTGCTAGACCCCCAATTATACTTCACACTAAACCTTAACATTATTCAAGCTAAGGTTTACCAACTCAAATAGCCAATTTGGAAAAGGTTTTGTGAAGTGTTTGTGAGAAAACCAAATACCAAGGTTAGAAGAGTAGAAAGGGTAATTTGGTAGGGGTAGAAATGATATTCCTCACATGGCATAATAGAGAATAGAATATTCCATGGGATATTCCTCTATAGGGAAGAGTGTGTGAGGTTGGGTCAGAAAGTAACCATGGTTAGGTTAGAGATAGAATATTCAAAAGGTATATTCCTTTGCTTGGGGGGAAAGAATGAGATGGAGGGATGAGATGGTTTTGTTTGAAATGGATGATGGAGATCAAAGGGAGCCTCTTTTGAATTTCAAACTATTTGGCATGTGGGAAATATGGAGGGTTGAGATGTGTTTATTTGAAATGGATGGCTAGGATCAAAAGGAGCCTCTTTTGAATTTCAAATTAAATCCCATATGTTGAATTAGAGAGGAGGTGATGAGTTGTATGGATGGGATGTTAAAGGGTGTAAGGGAATATGTAAGAGATTTGTGTAAGAGAATATATGGGTTGGATATGGTAAGATATGGTTAGTTGGCTAGTATGTGTAGAGAAGATATGGTTGTGATAGTAGTGTGTGTATTTTAAAATTAAGTGTGTGTGCACAAGGTGTATAAGTGTGTATATAAAGATTATATGGGAAGTTGGTAGATTGGGAGAATATTGTGTGGGAGTATGTGAAGGTTGTGTGTGAGTATGGGGAGACACAAGGTACACATTGTAAGAGAGTGTAAGGGAATGTTGTAAGAGAATGTTGGAGAAGGATATTTAGGAAGGATTGTGGGAGATTTGGTTTTGTTGTCTTTTGTAAAATGAGATTAAGTGGAAGATTAACAAATAATTTAATTGACATTAAGAAGAAAAGTTTAGACAATTAAGATTATGAGTTGAAAAAATCATAGGTTACTTATAAGTTCAAGTAACACAATGTCGAGAATCCATAGTTTCATATCTCGTGACTTTCCACGACTCGACGTTCTCAACTAAAACCTTGGTTCAAACAAGTTAAGTTCTTTGCCTTGATGTAAAGCATAACCCAAGTGGGGAAGGATGCGTTTACGCAAAGTGACCTTTGACTTAGTTTGACCAATAAGGGAGTGAACCCGTTACGTAATTAGAGAAGACGTAAGCACGGGATATGAGCAAATGGATGCTTTCACATGATGTTACGTAAAGTATATAAGCTCCCTAAGTTTAGAAAAGCCTTGGCTAGAGTCGATAGTTAGAAAACATGAGTTGGAGTTTTCCCGTAAATGGGTGCTTTAAAAGTTGGATCTCTCTAATCCCAAAACTCGTTTCGAGTGTTCTCAATTGAGCACATAACATATTCATATCTGTATTGAAAGATCCACATTTGTCGGGTAAGGGGAAAGTCGACTGTCAAATTTGGCCCGGAGCCATACAGTGGCCTGGCGCATCACCCGCGCGTTGATGCGCGGGCAGCGCGCCAGGAGCAGATATAGGATCTGGGGAATTTGACTACCCTTTGATATTTTATGTGTTTCGTATGTTTATTTGTCATCATTAAAACATTAGGAGATCTTGATAATGTTGCTTTAACAATCTCCCCCTTTTTGATGATGACAAATAAAATTCGAAAGCAAATAAAATTACAAAACGTAGCGAAGACAAAGTGCGCCTTTGGTGTAGCTTGCGTCTTGACCTTTGCCGTGTAATTTGGTGAAGCCTTTGTTTGTTCATTAACTTGGTCTTCACGCTCTTGCTTTCTTTCTCCCCCTTTTGTCGAATCAAAAAGGCGGGACTTCCATTTGAATGGGTAAGTAGCTTGTAAGTGCACCCGAGCGTGCTTCCCCTTGAACATAGCTCCCCCTAGATCGTTGCTCCCCCTTGTTTCAAGGCGGGGATCCATGGGTCAAGAGCCTCACCTTTGCAGTGGCCTAGCTACATATAGAAATCACAACATGCAACAAACGAGAAATCCTCACATGTGAAAGTTCCAAAAATGGGTTAGGTTACCATTTGGAGCCTTGCATCATGGGTTAGTCCACAACTATATATATATATATATATATATATATATATATATATATATATATATATATATATATATATATATATATATATATATATATATATATATATATATATATATATATATATATATATATATATATATATATATATATATATATATATATATATATTTGTCCCATATGACTCCAATAACCATTTGTTGAGCATGGTATATGAATTATTTATTGTGGATATATTCATTATGTTCTATAAATACCAACATGACAAGACATCACCTATAATCACAATAAACTACATAAGCATCTTTATTGAAGGAAACACCATGTAGGTCATACAAGAAGGCTAATATATGAACCTAACATACATTATTCAAACAAGCTTATGAAAGATCCTAAGTGGGCATAATTAAGACAACAAGTTATCTCCTCTTCACTCTTCAACCTTCTCTTGAAGAGTCACCTTGGAGATGTCCTTAAGGATGGTGGTCATCACCAACATGTCGTTGTTGATGGATTTATGAAATTCTCTCATTTCCTCACGAATGGAGAGAACATTCTGCTCGATCACATCTTGGGTGGAGCAACATCCACACCTACGGGTATGGTTGTTCTCAAGAGGTTTTGGAAGATCCTCTTCAATCTTGTGCCAAATGTCGTCTTCAACAAGACATAGTTTGACGAAGTCTTTTACGATTGGGATTTCCGAACCATTGATGTTTTCCCAATCTACATTATTTTCCTCTTCTCTTGTCATCATACGCCTTCCATCATTGAAGTGGTATGATGAACCAACATATTCATCTTCCATATCCATTTAGAGTGTGTTCTAGTGTTATTTGATCTTTGCAAGGTTTGATGTCTAGATAACTAGTAAGATTACTCCTTTTATAGATAAATTAAGTTGGTAGTCAGGATTCTTAGCACTTAAAAGTTAGTCATGTTATCAATGATCAAGGTACTTAGATGCTTGATAAGATGTTCAATCCATCAAAGTCATGTACTAATGTACCTAGATCGCATGGTGTTGGGAAAAGGTATTTAAAGAGAAATAAATGTTCTAGTTAGGATTAAGTTGAGATTGGAAGGACTAGATACTTATGCTAGTTACCATAATTTCTCATGCATGCACTAGAATTTGTTAAGCCATGCATCAAATTTTAAGCAATGAAACATTATTCACTTAAATTTAGGCATGCAACATGTATTTATCTCATAAGGTGAACAAGTAGAACTAGATACAAAATCTTCATCACGAGAGTGAGTTGTGATGAATATCATATCTAATCTTGGAAGTTATGACAAAATCAATATTATCGAGATTAAGCAAGATAATTTGTGTCAAATTTTCTTGTTCAATGCACATTGTATAGACATTTAGAATCTTGGATATTATCAATCATAGTTTGAATAATGAGTTGATGCATATCTTTCCTCTTGGAAGTCATTTATTAGATCTTTCTTCCATGCCTTCATATAATACTTAGTCATATAAACACATAAGCTCTAGGAGCATCACATTGTCCTTTAATACATTTCAATTAACATAAAAGATTGTTCTCTTAAGATGCATGTTATCCATGAACATCCAAACCTATCCCAAAAGCAATTTGGATTTTTGAAAAATGTCATGCCAAAACTTAGACTTGTTTGTTATGTGACCTAAGTGTCCTTTTATTCAAGTCACCAATGACTTGTTGTATAGGATGACCCCTCGCTTCTCTCACTTTCTTAGGATTGCCTTCATCCGAAACATTAACTTGTAATGTCGGCGACCTTTCTTGATCTTGAACTAAAGGTTCATTGATCACATCATCTTCTACCAAAGGAGATGACTTAGGCTCGGGCATGCTCTCATCAAAGGTCACATTGAGAGATTACTCAATCCTCATTGTTTCCTTGTTAAGCACTATGTATGCTTTACTAGTTTGAGAGTATCCTAGGAACACACCTTCATACGACTTTGGGTCGAAGTTGGTAAGATATTCTTTGGTGTTAAGTATAAATACTTTGCAACCAAATACTCTAAAATACTCTAAGGAAGGCTTCCTATTTCTAAGTATTTCATATGGAGTCTTATTAATGACCTTTCTTATATGAACTCTATTAAAGATATAACATGCGGTATCTAGGGCATGACACCAAAACTTTTGTGGGATGGATTGCTTGTCAAGCATTGCACAACTCATCTTTCTTAACTTACGATGTGTTCTTTCAACAATCTCAAGCGATTGAGAAGTGAACGGGCCCGATAAGTTATAAGATATTCCATGTTGTTCACAAAAGGTCCCAAATTGCATTTTATCAAATTCACTACTATGATTTGTTTTAATTGAGAAAATTGAACAACCAAGTAGGTTTTCAAGTTTCTTTCTTAAAATGTTGAATTTATTCAAGACTCCATCCTTGTTTTCTAAGAATAATATCCAAGTGTAATTTGAATAATCATCTATAATCATTAAAGTGTAGAAGTTTACTCCATAACTTTGGATCGGAGATGGACCATACAAATCCAAATGAATCAAATCTAAAACCCTATTAGTTATCACTTCCTTTTTATTCCTATTATTAGTTTGTCCTTGACTCTCTAGACATGTATCACAATAATGCCTTTCAAAGCTCAACTTTGGTAAATTTCGTACTAGCACGTTAGAAGCTAGGTTTTGAACTAACCTCATATTGGCGTGACCTAACTTCCTATGCCATAGCGTTGAGTTGTCCACCATGGACGTAAGACATATGTGTTGCTTAGAGTTATCACCCAACTTGCATGTATATAAGTTATTTCTCCTATGACCTTTTGCTAACACAACACCATTTTTACTAATAGTACAATCTACCTTAGTAAATTTAACTTCACAATCATCATCACTTAATTGACTCACACTAATCAAATTAAAGCTTAAACCTCTAACATGCTCAACGTTGGTAATTTCAATGGATTCATGAAGGACATTACCTTTGCAGACAATTTTGCCATTGAGTTCGCTCCCAAAAATGACATGATTGCCATTATACGCCGTGTATGATGTGAACAATCTTCTATTCCCGGTCATGTGTTTAGTGCAACCACTATCCACTACCCACTCATCCGATTGTAGATCACTTTTGAGACAAACCTACAACAATGCCTTTGGTACCCATTTGGGTCCATTTTGGTTAGCATTTAAAGTGCCCAAATTAAAAATTCTTGGGTTTTGAAGCAAGACACATAATTTTTCAATACCAAATTTAGAGAAAGCGAACCAAGGATTGTTTTGATAGTCATTTTGAATTTGATAACTTGTTCTATAGTTATGATATGCTTGAGGTCTAAAGAAGTTTTGGTTTGAACAGGAGTTGTCTCTCCTTTGGTAATTGTTATATTGGTATTGAGAAGACTTTTGACCATAGTTAGAGAAATTTAATCTTTGGTTATTTTGAAAAGATGGTCTTTGGTTGTAGGAGGTAGAAGATCTCATATTGGGTGTAGGCAAAAATGGTCTATGATTTACTCGAGGTTGTGAGTATCCAAGTCCATTGTGAAAACTTGAGTTAGAAAATTGTTTTGGGTTTCTCTTCTTGCAATGGGAGCTTGATTACCTCGAGTACTTACAAGAGGAGCTTGAGGAGTAATTGGTTTAATGACGTTGTTTGATGAAGATCCAATTTTCCTCAGAGGCCTGGCGCGCTGATGGCGCGTTGACGAGTCAGCCTCAGGGATTTTTGGGACCTCATTTTATTTAGCCTTTACAAATGTTATTCGTTTTGTTAGGCTTATGGGAGTGGTTTTTCCAATTTTTGAAAATCCAAGACCTCCCTTATCTTGGGACACTTTTTGATGACTTAAAATGTCATCCAAATCATTTGAGCTCTTTTTATATTTTGAAAAGCTTAACGACTCCTTTTGAAGTTTAGAAACTTTGTCATTTAAAGAGTCAACCTCAAGTGTGAGTTTCTCACATCTTTTACATGGTTCAACCACCTCTTTGCAATTCCTTAGTGTCTTTATTTCTTTTCTAAATTCATAATATCTTTCATTAACTTAATGCGTTCTTGTTCAAGAAGACGTTTTTCTTTAATGACTTTTTCAAAAGTTTTTCTAAAATCATCATTAAACTTAACTAGTTCTTCATTCTCCTTTTGCAAATCGATAATATCTAAGTTATTAGAAGAAGAAGAAGAGTTTAGAGATACCTCAAATTTTTCTTAAGCCATAAGACACGTAGCCTCATTTATTGGTTGGTCTTCATCTTCACTATCACTCCACGCACCTCCAACGAATGCCTTGTTCACTCTAGGCTTAGGGCATTCATTGATGAAGTGACCCTTCTCTCTGCAATTGTAGCATCCTTGGGTGCGTCTTGAGCTTTCACCAACCTTGTTGTCACTACTTAGGTTTCCCCCAAAGTTGTTCTTTCCACCATTATCTCGGTTTCCAAACCTATTTCTTCTACCAAAGTTACCATCTTTCCTAAAGAACCTCCGAAAGTTCTTAGCCATGAGATTGTATTCTTCGTCATTCATATCATCTTCTTTATTGCTATCATCTTGATTATCACTATCATCACTAGCTTGAGTACTAGTGACTTTAGCCTTAAGAGCCAAAGACTTAACCTTCTCCTTTTTGTCTATGGTACTCATCTTGTCGTTCTCAAGAATCATCTCATAGACCTTGAGGTTTCCAATGAGCTCGTCAAGAGGTAGTTCCGCCAAATTCTTGGCTTCTTCTATGGCCGTCACCTTTGGCCACCACTTTATTGGAAGTGCTCGGAGAAACTTCCTCACATGGTTCTTGCTATAAAAGCTAGGATCTAGAGCCGTGAGGCTAGTGATAATAGCATTGAACCTTGTGTAACCATTATCAATGGTTTCTTCATCCGAGACCATAAAATTCTCATATTGTTGTATAAGTAAGTCAATCTTGCAATCTTTCACTTGAGAGTTGCCTTGATGAGTGATGATGAGAGAGTGCCAAATTTCCTTGGCGGTCTTGCAAACATGAACCCTCTCGAACTCCCTTCGAGGTAGAGCATTATAGATCAACATCTTGGCTTCATCATTCTTACCAGGCTTTCTCCTCTCATCATCATTAAGATCCAAATGTGTCTTTTTCACCAACAACTTTGTTTCTGAGTCTTCCACCATGAACTCAAAGTTGCCATTTTGGATGATTTCCCACAAATCAAGATCTTTGGACCTAACATAAGTCTCAAACCGGGTTTTCCAAAAACAAAACCCATCGGTTTCTAGCAAAGGTGGTCTTTGCATAGAACACCCCTCAACATAGTTCTCTTGAGCCATGGATCTATACTCTACTTTACCAAAAATCTTAGTTACGATTTTAGATTTTTGGGAAAGAGGTTTTTAACTTAAAAAGATTTCTCGGGAAGGGTTTAACGCTCAAAAACATGAGTATTCCTCTCTGATACCAATTGTAGAACCGTAGAAGGGGGTGAATACAGTTTCTTCGGCCTTTTAGAACGTTTAAAAAGTTTAAGCCACGAAGACAACCAAGTGGTCTAAGTAAGAACAACCACAAACACAATCACAAGTATATAAAGCTAGTAAAGAACACCACGATATATACTGGTTCGAGATGAGGGGTTTATACCATCCGTACGTCCAGTTGCGAATCCGCGACTCTGATACTATTCACTAGTATAATCCTTTTGAGGGACTACAAACTGTTACAATTCACTCCACCGATATTCAACAATATCGATGCTCACAAAGAAGGAGTTACTACCACGGTATTCCGCCCTCGGAAACCACCCTAAAGAATCTCGTGATTCGACTTCACCTAAGGGTCATCAAGACCACTACCAAGACCTCCCACCAGAAGTATCAAACCCCAACTAGATCCCCAATGATCTAGGCTTGGTCACCAAAAACAATTGAATGAATGAATAAGTGTTTGTTCAACCAAGCCCTAACCTAACCTAGAGACTCGATTGTAATATAAAGGGTATAAGGAAGAAGACCCTCGACACAATCACAAGAGTGGATTAAGTTCTTGTGATTCTTCCCTTGCAAGGAGATGTGTTCTTTCAAAGATGTTAGAGTGAGAATCAAGAACACAAGATTAGAGATAGAGAGATTTGAGAGTGTTTAGAGAGAAAGAATGTAGAGAGAAAGAGTAATGGCAAGGGGTGAGGAATACAAGAGGCAAGGGAGGTATTTATCGGCCAAGTCCCAAACATGGGATTAATTTACCGAGGCCGGCGCATCACCCACGCGTCGACGCATGGACAGCGCGCCAGGCGTCTATGAATAATCCCAAGTGGTGGGTGTTGGATCTTATAAATACCTATCCTTTCTAAACCCCCAGTTGTACTTCATACTAAACCTTAACATTAATCAATCTAAGGTTTACCAACTCAAATAGCCAATTTGGAAAAGGTTTTGTGAAGTGTTTATGAGAAAACCAAATACCAAGGTTATAAGAGTAGAAAGGGTAATTTGGTAGGGGTAGAAATGATATTCCTCCCATGGCATAATAGAGAAGAGAATATTCCATGGGATATTCCTCCATAGGGAAGAGTGTGTGAGGTTGTGTTAGAAAGTAACCATGGTTAGGTTAGAGATAGAATATTCCAAAGGTATATTCCTTTGCTTGGGGAAAGAATGAGATGGAGGGTTGAGATGGTTTTGTTTGAAATGGATGGTGGAGATCAAAGGGAGCCTCTTTTGAATTTCAAACTATTTGGCATGTGGGAAATATTGAGGGTTGAGATGTGTTTATTTGAAATGGATGGCTAGGATCAAAGGGAGCCTCTTTTGAATTTCAAATTAAATCCCATGTGTTGAATTAGAGAGGAGGTGATGAGTTGTATGGATGGAATTTGAAAGGGTATAAGGGAATATGTAAGAGATTTGTGTAAGAGAATATATGGGTTGGATATGGTAAGATATGGTGAGTTGGCTAGTGTGTGTAGAGAAGAGATGGTTGTGAGAGTATTGTGTGTATTTTGAAATCAAGTGTGTGTACACAAGGTGTATAAGTGTGTGTATAAAGATTATATGGGAAGTTGGTAGATTGGGAGAATATTGTGTGGGAGTATGTGAAGGTTGTGTGTGAGTATGGGGAGACACAAGGTACACATTGTAAGAGAGTGTAAGGGAATGTTGTAAGAGAATCTTGGAGAGGGATATTTGGGAAGGATTGTGGGAGATTTGGTTTTGTTTACTTTTGTAAAATGAGATTAAGAGGAAGATTAAGAAATAATCTATATGTCATTAAGAAGAAAAGTATAGACAATTAAGATTATGAGTTGAGAAAATCATAGGTTACTTATAAGTTCAAGTAACACAATGTCGAGAATCCATAGTTTCATATCTCGTGACTTTCCACGACTCGACGTTCTTAACTAATACCTTGGTTCAAACAAGTTAAGTGTTTTGCCTTGATGTAGAGCATAACCCAAGTGGGAAAGGATGGGTTTACGCAAAGTGACCTTTGACTTAGTTTGACCAATAAGGGAGTGAACCCGTTACGTAATTAGAGAAGACGTAAGCACGGGATATGAGCATATGGATGCTTTCACATGATGTTACGTAAAGTATATAAGCTCCCTAAGTTTAGAAAAGCCTTGGCTAGTGGCGATAGTTAGAAAACGTGAGTTGGCATTTTCCCGTAAATGGGTGCTTTAAAAGTTGGATCTCTCTAATCCCATAACTCGTTTCGAGTGTTCTTAATTGAGCACATAACATATTCATACCTGTATTGAAAGATCCACATTTGTCGGGTAAGGGGAAAGCCGACTTTCAAATTTCGCCCAGAGCCATACAGTGGCCTGGCGCATCACCCGCGCGTTGACGCGCGGACAGCGCGCCAGGAGCAGATATGGGCTCCGGGGAATTTGACTACCATTTGATATTTTATGTGTTTCGTATGTTTATTTTTCATCATTAAAACATTAGGAGATCTTGATAATGTTGCTTCAACACAGATTATGTTTGTCATTTGCAGAAATCATTATATGGCCAGAAACAAGCACCTCGGGCATGGTTTCAGTGTTTTGTGGGCTTTGCTACTCTATTTGGTTTCCATTATAGCAAAACTGACTCGTCATTGTTTATATTTCATAGAGGGTCTGACTCTGCTTATTTATTACTATATGATGACGACATCATTCTCATCGATTCTTTATAGGACTGTTATAGTGTATCGTATCTTCTTTGCACAGTGAATTCTCTATGACTGACCTTGGACCTCTTAATTATTTCCTTCGTTTTTTAGCAACTCGCACTCCCACAGACATGTTCTTATCATAATCAAAGTACGCCACGGAAATTCTTGAGAGGGCCAACATGCTCAAATGCAACCCGTGCAAGACCCTAGACAACACTGAGTAGAAGCTTGGACCCGATGCCCCCCCCCCCCCCCCCAGTCAGTGACCCAACCCTTTTATCCTAGCCTTGCAAGAGCACTTCAGTATCTCACATTTACATGGCCGGACTTTTCATATGTTGTTCAACAGTTATGCCTGTACATGCATGATCCCCAAGAGCCTCACCTTGCTGCTCTTAAGCATGTATTGCGCTATGTTTGTGGAACTACAGATCTTGGTCTAAAGTTGTATCAGTCATCGACATCACAACTCATTTCTTGTACAGATGTTGACTAGGCTATTTGCCCTGTCACACGTCGTTCTACCTCCAACTATCGTGTGTTTCTTAGTGATAACCTCTTATCATGGTCTTCCAAAAGCCAGCACACTTTGTCTCATTCTAGTGCCGAGGCTAAATACAGTGAGGTCACCAATGTCATTGCTGAAACTGCATAGATACAGAATCTACTGTGCGAACTCCAGGCCCCTTTGTTTACTGTTACACTGGTATATTGTGACAATGTTAGTGTTATTTATATGTCTGCCATCCCATTTCAACACCAACGCATGAAGCACATAGAGATTGATATTCATTTTGTTCGCGATAAAGTTGCTACCAGCCTTATACAAGTCCTACATGTTCCCTCTAGATATCAGTATGCTGACATATTTACTAAGGGACTTCCTTACCCCTTGTTTGCTGATTTTTGGTCCAGTTTGAGTGTTCGAAGACCTCCCGCTCAAACTGAAGGGGTGTATTAGAAGTATCATATCTTGTAGTAAACAACCTGTACACATCCTATATTTGTAATATTAGGCCCATGGCCCATTCTTTGTATAGCTTGTAAACCCTATGTAATCATCTATATATTCAGGTATAATGAACGTGAATAGACAAGGCGAAACAATATCTTTTAGACATTTTCAAACACTTCACTCTCGAATACAAGGAAATACTTATTGAAATATTTTTGTTACCGTGTTTCAACTCTACTTCCAAATAAACACCTATAATTACAAAACAATTTAACACATCATACCACACAAATTAATTCAATTCATCACCACCATCAAAAAAAACAAATAAAAGTAATAGATTATTCGTTTCCTTATACCAACAAGGAAATTAAAGTCAAAGTAATGAAACAAGTTGAAAAGGATAATCATCGTCGTCAAGTGATTATCAAAACAAATTTGATATTCTAAAATTCAAGCAAAGCTAAAACAGAACTGATTGTAGCATGCTAAACGTGCTTTTATTAAGATTTTTGTTAAAAAAAAAAGAATTTGACAAAGACTACGAGATTTTTTTTCCAGATTTGGTTGCTTTGGTGGACAAAGTAAACGATCAAATCAAGGCTAAAATTATTTAGATGCATAAAATATGATGATGAATGTATGTTTTATATTTATGTAAGGTATTTTTTAATAATATATTCTCATGTTATTTAGATTAATGTAATGTGTGTTTTTATATGTCTTTTGGAGTGTGATTGGGTTTTGGATTTCGATTGGGTTTCAAATTGTGTTTGGGTTTTGGATTTCGATTGTGTAACAACCCCTAATTTGAAATGCGGCAGCGGAATAGTAATTAGGGTGTTACGGTGAGGATCGAAGTCATAATGATAGAAAACGGCTCGAAAGAGACGTTTTTAAACATAATTTCATTTATAAAAATTCAACATACAAGAGATCCTTATCAGAGTATTATAAAAGTCTTGATGTTTTGAACTAAATCAAACATCATTTATTTTACATCATTATTGAAATAAAGAAAACATGTTTTGAAGATTTTTGCCGCCCGTTCCATGCTTGCTTCCCCTGCTAAATACCTAAGATACATGCTTAAAAGTCAACAAAAATGTTGAGTGAAATCATAGAGTTTGAATTTAATAATCATTTTGATACACAAGTAAGATTGTATTGGAAAATACAATCAGTTTGAAAATATTGATATTGCAGTTCATATATTGCTCTAAGTCTCATGACACGCAAACGTTAACAAATACCGTAAACGGCGGGTGTTTATCAAATAAATGATAAATTTGCCCTCGTGTAATAGGTGATTTGCCAGTTCTTATTTTTACTCAAATATAATTATCACGACTAATACGACTAAACACATGCATAATGGCATTCCGTCAAGTATTAATGGGACAGGCTGTCAAACCTTAAATAGTTCTATTCATTATATTCGCGTTCACCTCAGTGATTAATGGCTCATAAATAAGGGTCTTTTGGCAATAGCTAACTTAGGCATATATCAGTCAGGAAAGCATACAGAAAAATACTTGCGATCTATTTGTAACATGTATCCCCCTCACGGAGTTTTGAAAATAAGTAAATGTGGGGCTATGACTCACCTTGAATGATACTGAAAACGAAGAAAATAAAGTCGGACGAATTTATGAAAACGGCTTCGAAACACAACCTAATAAATAAATTTATCTAAGAACTTGACTAAATACTATTCGGTAATTACTAAGAAATAACGAATATTAGATATTCGTTATAACGAATAAGTGATGTGCAGTGAAAATCTTGTGATATACATGATATGACAAAATATGATTTTTAAATTATCCATCGAAGTTTTTCCTTTTTAATCGTAAGTAAAATGTTAACTTTTTAAATATCGTTATATATATTATTAACGTTACGTTAATTAATATATATATATATATATATATATATATATATATATATATATATATATAAACAAAATAAAGTTTAAACGTAATATGAAATAAATTCACAGAAATAGAAAATAAATAAGAATGAAAAATAAGTTATGTTTAGTCTTTGTCTCCTTTTCCAATTTTAACATTTTTACACTAACGATACTTGCGTTACACCGTTAGTCCTTTTTATATATTTTTCAACTATAGTCCTCTACTTTGTCCAATAATCAATACTAACCTTAGAATATTAATTTTTATCACATTTTACCCATATATTTCTGTATTTACAGGTTTAGTCCTTTATTTTTAATATTTACACATTTAGTCCCTCTAGGTGTCGTCGCGTTACATTTTTAGTCCAAATTTGTAAAAATAATTATAAAACTTTTCTAAAAAATTTCGAAGCTTATTTAGTAAGTAACAAGCTTATTTTAACTGCTTATTTATTCAAAAGCTTATTTTTTTAGCTTATGGGCCATTTAACGAAACAATAATAGGCCCGTTAAGAGTTTTGGAGGCGAGGGCATGGAAAAAGTTTTGGGCTTGGCTTTGGGTCATTTTTATGATTCTAAAAACATTTCATATGGGCCCAGTGGGCTTACGAATTTTAAATGCTTAATGGGCTTGGATTAAGCCCACTCGACAAACATAAGGTTTTTAGTAATAAGTTTGGTTTTGAAAACTGGTTTGTGTCGATTCAAAATGGGTCGAGTATAGTATCAAGACGTGATTATTTTTACAAGTCGTGTACATGAAAATGTTAGTTTTCTAGGTGGTCTATGGTGTCGTGAAATAATATAGTACTATCATTAAATGAAATTCAATGTTATACGCGTGTTTTGTGGCATGTTTGAATCGGTATATATTTTGAAAACTTGTTAATATTTACTAAGTGTTTTTGATAAATTTCCATCGATGGACATGGTTTGAAATGTTTGCGTGAAATGCTTATAATGTTACAACTAAAGTGAGTTTTGCGTGCTACGTGATTCCTAGGCCTTCCAAAATAGAGGCAAATCACGTTTCGATACGTGTGATACATGTGCAAAGTGATATACGTTCGAAACAACAAAACATGGTGCATGACTAAATATTAACGTGTAACTTGGAATGGAAACGAGTAGAGTAGACTTACAAACACCTTAGAGGTGATCAAGAGTCGAGAGTGATAGAAAGGAACACAAGAAATCACGTTTCCAATATAACCCAAACGTTATACTATAATTATAAAACCCGATTTCCTTTCCTTGCTTCCAATAATATACCAACGACTTGTAGGTCTTGTGAGAATGGTTTTGAAGGTCGAAATAATGCAGTGAAAGAGTTTGGAAATGAATAAGAGCAAGATGCATGCAAATACGTACATATATTACTAATATATATAACGTTAGTAGAAAATTTCAATGTGAATTCTTCGTATACTATTTGCATGTCAGTAACTAGCTCCTAGGTGCAATTATATATTGGTTTAGAGGGTGTTGTGAGAGCACAAAAGAAGGGAAATGTTGGGGTGATTCATACCCATGTCGACTATGTATGTTTCCATATATACGATTTACAAAATCGTACACTACTTGTTTATACATGATCATCTTTAACAAATTTGAGCATAAAATCATCTCAGGAATACTATTAGGAACGATTAGAATCAAACAGGATTCAAAACGGTTAAGTTTTGAATAATTTGCAAATTGATTTGAGTTTGCAATGGTCGAATACTTTACCTTTTAAAAACGTATCAAAACTCAACGTATGGACGTGAGAATTGACACACTAATAGTTGGCTAGTAGGTTTAAGAGATGAGAAAATAAAATACATACGTCGTGTGTAGAATTTAGAAATAAACGAGGTGTTTTTTAGAGTACTTGAACTTGTCGATCGGTTGAAAACTTATTAAATTGGAAGTTGGGCTTAGTTTCATGGGCTTATGAATAGTGGACGAAGGGTGTTGGGCCGAAAGTAATTAAGGGTCCGGTTGGATTAATTAGGTAATTAGGAAATTTAATTATATTTACTAAATATAATTAGGATTAGGATTTAGGTTTAGGATTAAATGAAAAGTTTAGGTTTCGTGTAACGTGTCGAGGATTAATTCCGTCATTTCGTGAATTATATTATTTTGTGAAAATTGCCAAAATAATATAATAAGAAAAATTTCAAATTTTTCCAAGAAAATGGGAATTAGAAACGATAACGAAGGATTATTTATTTATTAACGATTTAATTACAAGAAATTTTTACAGGGTTCTACAGTACCCACTTGTCATTCTGAATTTCGTCCCGAAATTCGATTTTAAGAAATCTAACAAGTGTGTTCTATGAAAATAAGTGTGGATATTTCTCACGGAATCTATCTTCTCTTTCCCATGTGTAATTCGGTCCTCGCTTAGAGTCCCATCTTACTTTCACAATGGGGATACGATTCTGTTTGAGTTGTTTTATCTCTCTATCCATTATTTCCACAGGCTCTTCTGTGAACACTAGTTTGTCGTCCAATCTAATCTCTTTTAGTGGAATGACGAGAGTTTCGTCAGACAAACGTTTCTTGAGTTTGATACGTGAAACGTAGGATGTACCCTACTGAGTTCTTCCGGAAGTTCTAACTTATAAGCAACTGAACCAATTCTCTCCAGAATTTTGAAAGGTCCAATGTACCTCGTATTTAACTTTCCACGTCTTCCAAAGTGAATCATTCCTTTCCATGGCGAAACCTTCAACATGACTTTGTCTCCTACTTGAAATTCCATAGGCTTTCTCCTGACATCAGCATAACTCTTCTGTCTGTCACGAGCAGCTTGTAAGCGTTGCTTGATTTGGAATATCTTCTCTGTAGTATCATGTATTAGCTCTGGTCCGGTGAGTTGCATATCACCAACTTCTGTCCAACAGATTGGTGATCTGCACTTCCTTCCGTACAGTGCCTCAAAAGGTGCAGCCTTTATGCTGGCATGGTAGCTGTTATTGTATGAGAATTCAACTAATGGCAAGTGTCTATCCCAACCTTTTCTGAAATCAATCACACATGCTCGGAGCATGTCTTCCAAGGTTTGGATTGTTCTCTCACTTTGTCCATCGGTTTGCGGATGATAAGCGGTGCTCATATCTAACCTAGTACCAAGAGATTTCTGTAGCGATTCCCAAAATCTTGATGTGAATCGGCTATCTCTATCAGAAATAATAGATATTGGTACCCCATGTCTAATCACAATTTCCTTAAAATAGAACTGAGCGAGTGTTTACATCTCGTCAGTTTCCTTGATTGGTAGAAAATGTGCAGACTTGGTTAATCGATCGATGATAACCCAGATTGTGTCTAATCCGGTCGAAGTCTTTGGTAATTTGGTAATAAAATCCATTGTGATTCGTTCCCATTTCCAGACCGGAATTTCTGGTTGCACGAGTAATCTTGATGGTTTCTGAGTCTCTGCTTTTACTCTAGAGCAGGTTAAACATTTACCAACGTACTCGGCGATATCAGCTTTCATATTTGGCCACCAATAATTCTTCTTAATATCTTGGTACATCTTATTGGAACCGGGATGAATAGAATATTTGGATTTATGAGATTCATGCATGATAAGGTCTCGAATACCTCCAAAGAGAGGAATCCAATATCTTTTCTTAAAACATAACATTCCATCATTTCTTCTCACAAATTCTTTTTCATTATATGGCATTCTGTCAACCTGATCTTCCAGGTTTGACCTTCTGTCAATTTTCTCATATTGCCGGTTTTCTTCTTGTAGAGCTTCCATTTGAGCTTTGATGATTTGAGCTGGAAGTGGCGAATGAATTGTCATTCTTAGAGATCGAACTCTAAGAGGTTTAATTCTATCTTTTCTACTCAACGCATCGGCTACTACATTCACTTTACCAGGGTGGTAACGAATTTCACAGTCGTAGTCATTGAGTAATTCTAACCATCTTCTTTGCCTCATGTTTAGCTCCTTCTGATCTAGTATATGCTGTAGACTCTTGTGATCGGTGAAAACCGTACACTTTGTGCCATATAGGTAATGTCTATATCTTAAGAGCAAAAACTACTGCTCCTAATTCTAGATCATGAGTGGTGTAGTTTTCTTCATTCTTCTTCAGTTGTCGTGAAGCATAGGCTATAACTTTGTCTCTTTGCATTAGTACCGCACCTAGACCATGATGAGATGCGTCACAATACACTACAAAGTCCTCATTGCCTTCCGGTAATGCTAATATTGGTGCTTCACAAAGCTTTTATTTCAGCAGTTGAAATGCTAACTCTTGCTTCTCTTCCCAGATATACTTCTTGTTCTTCTGGGTTAGTTCCGTCAATGGTTTTGCAATCTTTGAAAAACCTTCTATGAATCTCCGGTAATAACCAGCGAGACCTAAGAATTGATGAATCTCGGTTGGGGAGGTGGGTGACGTCCAACCTTTAACTACTTCTATTTTCGCGGGATCTACATGGATACCTTTGTTGTTGATGATATGGCCTAAAAATTGAACGGTAGAAATCCAAAAATCACATTTGGAAAACTTAGCGTACAACTTTTCTTTCTTAAGTAACTCTAAAATAGTCCTTAAGTGTTCGGCATGCTCTTCTTTGTTGCGCGAATAGATTAAAATATCATCAATGAACACAATAACGAATTTATCCAAGTATGGCTTGCATACTCGGTTCATTAAATCCATGAATACAGCTGGTGCATTGGTAAGACCAACTGGCATCACTTGAAATTCATAATGTCCGTATCGCGTTCGAAAAGTTGTCTTGGGAATGTCCTCCTCCCTAACTCTTAATTGATGATATCCTGATCTTAGATCAATTTTTGAGTAAACACTTGATCCTTGTAATTGGTCAAATAGATCGTCGATCCTTGGCAATGGATATCGATTCTTCACCGTGAGTTTGTTCAACTCTCTGTAATTGATACACATTCGGAACGTTCCATCTTTCTTTTTGACGAATAGGATTGGTGCTCCCCAAGGGGATGAACTTGGTTGAATGAAACCTTTATCTGATAGTTCTTTCAACTGTTCAGATAATTCTTTCATTTCGGAGGGTGCTAATCGATATGGTGCTTTTACAACTGGTGCTGCTCCAGGCACTAAATCGATTCGGAATTCTACTTGACGGGTTGGTGGGATTCCAGGTAAGTCTTCGGGAAATACATCAGAAAATTCTCTTACAACTGACACTTCATCAAGTTGTTTCTTCTTTTCTTTTGTTTCTCCTCCCGTTACTTGGATTTGAAATACATGGCATCCTTTGCTTATGTATTTCATCGTCTTGGCGTACGAAATAATATTGAAAGAAGTTTTAGGTTTATCACCTTGGATGATTAAGGTTTCACCGTCGAATGGAATTTGGATGATTTTCTCGTCACAAATTATTCTGGCACGGTGTTTAGATAACCAATCCATACCAATGATGACATCAAAACTTCCCAATTGGATGGGCATAAGATTGATAGGGAAAGATTTATTTAGAAGGGTTAAGGTGCAGTTTTCGATTAGGGTATTGGTACTTAGAATATTTCCATCTGCTAATTATATTTCATAGATAGTATCTAATTCTACAGGAGTAATATTTAGAATTGCGGCAAACGAAATAGACACAAAACTTTTATCTGCTCCTGAATCAAATAATATCTTAGCATCTTGTTGATTTCATAGGAACGTACCCGTAACAACATCAGAATTCTGCGTTGTGTTCCCATCACCAAGTACATACGCTCTTCCTCGGGCAACATTATTGGCAATTTTCGGACATTGAGTTCTGTAATGTCCAACTTCTCCACAACCATGGCACTTTACTGCTATCGGTTGTGTGTTGGCTCCAGTCGCTCGACAGTCCCTTGTCATATGACCAATTCTTCTACAGTTGCCGCAAGCAGCCTTACATGCTCCAGTGTGATGCATGTTGCACTTGTTACATGGGGGTAGAGTTCCGGCATAACCTTTACTTTCTGCAGGCACTGCTGCATAAGCTCTGGTAGCTTCTTGCCGACGATTCTGTTGTTGATGATGATTACTACGGTTCTGCTGTTGATCTCTGTTTCAGTTACTGCTTTGATTGTTGTTGTTGTTGTAGCTCCGGTTACCACTGTAACTGTTGTTGTAGCTGCGGTTGTTGCTATTGTTATTCCCACGGTTGTCAGCACTTCTCTTATGCTCATTGATCACGGAGGTAGAACCTCTTTTGATCACCCGGGTTAACAATCTTTGTGCAAGTCCCATAGCTTCTTCTACTGTCTTTGGATTCGATGAGGTAACATCCCCTTCAATGGATGGTGGCAGTCCCTCCACATATTTCTCCAAAGCTTGTTCAACATCGGGTACTATAGTTGGGCACAGCACCAACAACTCCAGAAACTTTCTGTCGTATGTCTTCAGGTCATTGTACCTTACTACTAGCTGATGAAATTCATCCTCTAGCTTCCTGATCTCTGTCCTTGGACAATATTTCTTAAGCATTTTATTTTTCAACTCATTCCACGAAAGTCTGAAAGCTTCATCTGGACCCATAGCATTCACAGTAGTGTTCCACCACGATAGTGCTTCTCCTTGAAGAGTTCCTGTAGCAAAGGTAACTTTGCTATTCTCAGAACAACCACTCCTCTTGAAGACTGTCTAAGTATGCTCAAACCAATGGGCCATTTCAGTCACCCCTTCAATTCCTTTGAAGTTTGTTGGCTTGCAAGTCATGAAATCCTTGTATGTACAATTACGTGGAGTAACTGTATTAGATTCACGATTTGCACCATTGGTATTATTCAAACGATCCGCTTCACGAGCTGCAGATATTCCCTCAGCAATCATTCTTTGAACCTCAGTGGGGGTCATGATCACTTCCGGGTTAGAGTTTTCGCTACTTGCATGCTCCATTTTTCTATTAATAATACAAAATATAGCATTTAGAATTTTAAACAACAACTTGTTTAAAGGTTCTTGTGAAGTAGGGAAAAGAATATTTATGAGTCTTAATAATAATTGGGCACCATATGTAGTTTTTATTTCGATACAACAATCATAATCATTCCGATATGTTAGATGCATTTTTAATACACATGAACAACCATAAGCATAAGTTAACATTTGTATATAGTAATATCAAAACCAACAACATAACATTAATAACTTAATCAGTTGAGTTGTTATAACAAAACGATACAAGCTTATTAAATGCCACATGCGGCAGGCTTGAATGCCTTATTACTAGTACAAATACTAACTGCCTCTAATGATTAGGTATGTCCACATGTCCTCCCATCTCTAAGATCTGAGTTCGGAGCTCTTGCATCTCGGTATGATGTTGAATCTTCATATCTCCTACGATGTTTTCCAATGTATCTGCTCTTCGGTGTGCAAGCTGGGCTTCCCAAGTACGGTTCTGTCCCTCTCTTCGCAATGATATCGCGAAAAAACATGTCTCAGAGATATCCGAATGTATCTGAGCTAACCCCTGCTGCAACTCTATCCTATCGGCTATAAGGTTATGTAAGGTGTTATGGGTAGTCTCTGAATGATCGAAAGATGAATAATCAATCATCTGAAGAAGTAAGTCTATCTGATCTTCGTGATGCTCCAATCGCGTCACTACTACAGAAGGTGAAAGGGTAGAGGGAATTTCCATCCTAGCACTCTCGGCAGTTTCATTGATATGAGCTGGGGGAGTAAAACCAGGCGGATAGGGTAATGATGGTGAAAGTGGAGGAATAGAATCAGAAATACGAAGGCGGCTGGATGTAGGTATGTCTTCTTCAGGGATTTGTTCTCTTGGGTGAAAAATATATGGGTAAGTTTGGCTAAAAAGATTGAGTAGGTGATCTGGTGCATATGAATTGAAATCATGACGTGGTAATGGTGTCGATAAAACAAAAGCATTGGGATTCTCAGGTGTTGTAGCAATTTCGTCTTGCTCGAAGGGTTCTGTTTCTTGGGAAACAGCGTCAGGTACAAAAGTAGAACGATAAACAGGCGAAGTAACGGACGCGACGGAAATACCAGAGTCGGAGTCGAACATACTCATATTGAAACAATACTGTAACAATTCATAAATAGCGCAGAATAAGAATTTATTATCATCGAAGAATACAAAATTCTAACATATCAAAATCAAAATGTCATAGCTAAATGATTAACTTACGGAGTACGATAGCAAGCAGGTACGGCGGGCAAAAATTTATATGATGTAAATTTAATTTATTTGAAAGTGTGGTTATAGTTCAATGTTTGAAAACATTTAGTTCTCTATAACTATGGTTCTGATACCAATCTGTAACACCCCCTAATTTGAAATGCGGCAGCGGAATAGTAATTAGGGTGTTACGGTGAGGATCGAAGTCATAATGATAGAAAATGGCTCGAAAGAGACGTTTTAAAACATAATTTCATTTATAAAAATTCAACATACAAGAGGTCTTTATCAGAGTATTATAAAAGTCTTGATGTTTTGAACTAAATCAAACATCATTTATTTTACATCATTATTGAAATAAAGAAAACATGTTTTGAAGATTTTTGCCGCCCGTTCCATGCTTGCTTCCCCTGCTAAATACCTGAGATACATGCTTAAAAGTCAACAAAAATGTTGAGTGAAATCATAGAGTTTGAATTTAATAATCATTTTGATACACAAGTAAGATTGTATTGGAAAATACAATCAGTTTGAAAATATTGATATTGCAGTTCATATATTGCTCTAAGTCTCATGACACGCAAACGTTAACAAATACCATAAACGGCGGGTGTTTATCAAATCAATGATAAATTTGCCCTCGTGTAATAGGTGATTTGCCAGTTCCTATTTTTACTCAAATATAATTATCACGACTAACCACATGCATAATGGCATTCCGTCAAGTATTAATGGGGCAGGCAGTCAAACCTTAAATAGATCTATTCATTATATTCGCGTTCACCACAGTGATTAATGGCTCATAAATAAGGGTCTTTTGGCAATAGCTAACTTAGGCATATATCAGTCAGGAAAGCATACACAAAAATACTTGCGATCTATTTGTAACATGTATCCCCCTCACGGAGTTTTGAAAATAAGTAAATGTGAGGCTATGACTCACCTTGATTGATACTGAAAATGAAGAAAATAAAGTCGGACGAATTTATGAAAACGGCTACAAAACACAACATGATAAATAAATTTATCTAAGAACTTGACTAAATACTATTCGGTAATTACTAAGAAATAACGAATATTAGATATTCGTTATGACGAATAAGTGATGTGCAGTGAAAATCTTGTGATATACATGATATGACAAAATATAATTTTTAAATTATCCATCGAAGTTTTTCCCTTTTAATTGTAAGTAAAATGTTAACTTTTTAAATATCGTTATATATATTATTAACGTTACGTTAATTAATATATATATATATATATATATATATATATATATATATATATATATATATATATATATATATATATATATATATATATATATATATATAAACAAAATAAAGTTTAAACGTAATATGAAATAAATTCACAAAAATAGAAAATAAATAAGAATGATAAATAAGTTATGTTTAGTCTTTGTCTCCTTTTCCAATTTTAACATTTTTACACTAACGATACTTGCGTTACACCGTTAGTCCTTTTTATATATTTTTCAACTATAGTCCTCTACTTTGTCCAATAATCAATACTAACCTTAGAATATTAATTTTTATCACATTTTACCCTTATATTTCTGTATTTACAGGTTTAGTCCTTTATTTTCAATATTTTCACATTTAGTCCCTCTAGGTGTCGTCGCGTTACATTTTTAGTCCAAATTTGTAAAAATAATTATAAAACTTTTCTAAAAATTTCTGAAGCTTATTTAGTAAGTAACAAGCTTATTTTAACTGCTTATTTATTTAAAAGCTTATTTTTTTTTAGCTTATGGGCCACCTAACGAAACAATAATAGGCCCGTTAAGAGTTTTGGAGGCGAGGGCATGGAAAAAGTTTTGGGCTTGGCTTTGGGTCATTTTTATGATTCTAAAAACATTTCATATGGGCCCAGTGGGCTTACGGATTTTAAATGCTTAATGGGCTTGGATTAAGCCCACTCGACAAACATAAGGTTTTTAGTAATAAGTTTGGTTTTGAAAACTCGTTTGTGTCGATTCAAAATGGGTCGAGTATAGTATCAAGACGTGATTATTTTTACAAGTCGTGTACATGAAAATGTTAGTTTTCTAGGTGGTCTATGGTGTCGTGAAATAATATAGTACTATCGTTAAATGAAATTCAATGTTATACGCGTGTTTTGTGGCATGTTTGAATCGGTATATATTTTGAAAAATTGTTAATATTTACTAAGTGTTTTTGATAAATTTCCATTGATGGACAAGGTTTGAAATGTATGCGTGAAATGCTTATAACGTTACAACTAAAGTGAATTTTGTGTGCTACGTGATTCCTAGGCCTTCCAAAATAGAGGCAAATCACGTTTCGTGTACTAAAAATAAATATATACGTGTGATACATGTGCAAAGTGATATACGTTTGAAACAACAAAACATGGTGCATGACTAAATATTAACGTGTAACTTGGAATGGAAACGAGTAGAGTAGACTTACAAACACCTTAGAGGTGATCAAGAGTCGAGAGTGATAGAAAGGAACACAAGAAAATCACGTTTCCAATATAACCCAAACGTTATACTATAAATATTAAACCCGGTTTCCTTTCCTTGCTTCCAATAATATACCAACGACTTGTAGGTCTTGTGAGAATGGTTTTGAAGGTCGAAATAATGCAGTGAAAGAGTTTGGAAATGAATAAGAGCAAGATGCATGCAAGTACGTACATATATTACTAATATATATAACGTTAGTAGAAAATTTCAATGTGAATTCTTCGTATACTATTTGCATGTCAGTAACTAGCTCCTAGGTGCAATTATATATTGGTTTAGAGGGTGTTGTGAGAGCACAAAAGAAGGGAAATGTTGGGGTGATTCATACCCATGTCGACTATGTATGTTTCCATATATACGATTTACAAAATCATACACTACTTGTTTATACATGATCATCTTTAACATTTGAGCATAAAATCATCTCAGGAATATTATTAGGAACGATTAGAATCAAACGGGATTCAAAACGGTTAAGTTTTGAATAATTTGCAAATCGATTTGGGTTTGCAATGGTCGAATACTTTGCCTTTTAAAAACTATCAAAACTCAACGTATGGACGTGAGAATTGACACACTAATAGTTGGCTAGTAGGTTTAAGAGATGAGAAAATAAAATATGTACGTCGTGTGTAAAATTTAGAAATAAACGAGGTGTTTTGGAGAGTACTTGAACTTGTCGATCGGATGAAAACTTATTAAATTGGAAGTTGGGCTTAGTTTCGTGGGCTTATGAATAGTGGATGAAGGGTGTTGGGCCGAAAGTAATTAAGGGTCCGGTTGGATTAATTAGGTAATTAGGAAATTTAATTATATTTACTAAATATAATTAGGATTAGGATTTAGGTTTAGGATTAAATGAAAAGTTTAGGTTTCGTGTAACGTGTCGAGGATTAATTCCGTCATTTCGTGAATTATATTATTTTGTGAAAATCGCCAAAATAATATAATAAGAAAAATTTCAAATTTTTCCGAGAAAATGGGAATTAGAAACGATAACGAAGGATTATTTATTTATTAACGATTTAATTACAAGAAATTTTTACAGGGTTCTACAGATTGGGTTTTGGATTTCGATTAGGTTTTGGATGCAATGGGTTTTGTATGTTATTAAATAGGGGTGGTGGTATGGTGGTGTTTTCAATTGATGTAGTGGTGTAGCGGTGATGGTGGTATGGTGTCGTTTTCTATTGTTGTGGTAACGTGGTAGTGGCAGCAGTTGTGGTGTTGTGGCATTTTGGATCGTTGTGCTAGCGTGTTTTAGATTGTGAGTTGAAGAATAAGGTAGTAGTGGTGGCGGTGTTGGCGTGGTAGCGTGGTGGTGTTGTGGCATTTTAGATTGTTGTGGTAGCATGTTTCGGATTGCGATGGGTTGAAGTGGTTGAAGAACAAGGTGGTGGTGGTGGTGGTGGTGGTGGCGGTGGCAACAGTGGTGAAGAGAGGGTGTAAGGGATGAGATGTGTTTGAATTAGGGTATTTATAGAATTCGAAAATAGGAAACGTCAAGGACTATTGCTACTATAGGTTGTTTGGGCAAAAAATGACGAAAATACGAAAATACTCTTGCAGGTAATGAGATTTTTAATGAGTGTTAGTGTTTTTGATCCCCAACAAAGAAAAATCGAGACACTTGGGTCGTTTGCTGTAATTTCGCAGTTCTGGAGACTATATCCACAAAAAACACTTAGAAGGACTAATGGTGTTATTTACTCTTATAAAAATGTTCAATATGTTAGACTTATTTATGTTATACAAGTTTAAAACAAATGTTAAATATGATTTACAAGTTTTTAGATATCTTAATTTTTTATAAACCATTACGATTTATAAGAAAATTCACACCTATAAATTTAACTAATTAAATTCGTACACATCCAAAAGTACAAACAAACTTAAAAACTTTTGCATGCTTTTAGAAAGCGTGTATAAGAGCGGCATCTAAGAAGTTGATCCTTGATATATCAAGCTATCTTCTTTCATGTATATATCATGTAGGCTAAGAAAGGCTCATCTAAATTGGATCCACTAGTTCGATAACTAGCGTTCCTCTTTTTGTAATTAATCTTTGCAATCCCGACCTCCTGGTATCTTGCTAGATGGCCATATTCTATATATAAATCTAGTTGTTTAGAAAAATTGTTTGTACAAAACTTGACACCTTTTGAAATCTTGTGTAGTGATTTTTTTCTAATAAAGTAAGAAACTTTCAAATTTCGACTATTATGTGCATTGGTACGCTGCCCAAGTTGCCCGTTCTACGTGGTAAATACACGCTGTTTTGTTTTCCATTTTTATTAATTTCCACCTAGACTTTCCACCTACATAATTGATACCACAAATTTTATATATGCAACTGGTCCTAAAATTGGACCACTATGTTCGACAAAACAACCCTAACAACCAAATTGGACCACCATTGTCAATTCATTGTCATTTTCAGTGTAATCATTAAATTAATCGATGCAAAAGGTACAATATATGATATACTACTAGTTTCCCACTTTGATTTGTCCAAAATTATTGTTTGTTTATGTATTTTCTTTAGGGTTCTGTTTAAATAATAATAATAATAATAATAATAATAATAATAATAATAATAATAATAATAATAATAATAATATATTAATTGTTTAATTTATTTTATATAAATTGCAGTATGGGATTTGCATTTTAAATGCCTTTGTTGTTTGATGTGCACTTCGATGGAACTTTCAATTTCTTGACACTCAGGTATGAAAATGGAATTGTTTATCAATGGAGAGTTAATACGGACCAAAAAATGGACTTTGAAAGTGCTTGTAAGTTTTTAAAAGAATGCACACAGGAGCCCCTTTATTAGTTGTTCTTTAATCTGCCTCAATGTGAACTTAAAAAGGGTTTTTAAATAGTAGAAAATGACAAAGATTTATTTGCTATGTATGACTATGCTGAATCATATGGGATAATACATATGTACATAGCACATGGGCCTTAGGAGTTAGATGTTTATTATGTTGAGAATATGTTTGTAGATGGTTCTGATGATGAGGTTCAGTCTAGGAAAACATTAGTAAAAGATGCTCGTAATATGAGTGTAGAAGAGTTAATTACTTGGGCTGAGGATGAAGCAAGTATGAATAAGGTAGGTTACCATGATACAGGAAATGGTGATACTGGTAATGAGAGTGTTGACAAGGCTAAAGTGTGTGTTGACAAGGGTAATGGGTATGTTGACAAGAGTAAAAGGACTGTTGACAAAGGAAAAGGTATCATGGTAGATGAAGGTAATGTTGGTCAAACTAGAAAGCCTGATAGGAAGAGGATTAGTGGTATTGTAATTGAGGATAATGTAAACCCTTTTGATAATGACCAAGATGATTCTGATAGTGATATAGATTTAGAAGAAATGTTTAAGGTTGTTGATCAAGATGATTCTGGTAGTGAATACTCTGACAAGTCTGTAGATTATCTCTCTGAAGGTGAGGATGAGTTGATTTCACTTAGGAAAAGAAAGACTGAGGCAAAACATAATCCTACACCAAGTAAGCCAAATAGAAACACACAAGAGGCTGATGTTCTAGACCTAATAGGGTGTATGATGTAGTTGAAACTAACATTGTTAGAGACCATCAAGAGTATATGGATAACTTGATGTATCAGTTGAGACATGGGGTTGATGGTCTGACAGATCCATTTACTATCATGGAAACAAATGATGACAAGTTTCCAATTCATGATGATCACACACACTGGAAGCTGAGAAAACCTCATGTATACTTTATTCATTGAATTTATTTTATAGTTCCTATCAATTAGTACCACATGCAAAACTAAATATGAAACTTTATTTTCATAGTTTGGTGAAAAGTATGTTAATGTTGAGCAATTCAAGTAATGCCCAACATTTTATGGTTTGTCAAATGGGTTTTCCTTATGGTACTATAGAAGCTCAAAAGATCAGATAATTGCAAGGTGTGGGTTGAAACCTGAAAGTTTAAAAGATGCAGAAAAAGGTAAGCAAAGGAAATGGATCAAATATCTAAGTGCTGGTAGAGATGAGCATGGTCAATGCCCATTCCGATGTTATGGTAAGCAAATGGTTACAGAAAAATTATTCTAGGTAATCTCTATGACTAACAAGCATACATGTGTTAGGAGTTTTAAGTATGAGAGTTTAGTGAACTACAAATGGATTGGCAAACAGTTTGGAAACAAGATTAGGCAGAATCCATAAATCAAACTACATGAGATTGCTGACTTAGTGATTAATAAATACAAATGCACAATTAGCCCTGGTCAATGTAGAAATGCCAAAAAGTTTGATTTAAAGGAAGGCCAGGCAACCACTGATGAACATTATGCTATGATTAGGTCATATGGTAAGGCAATATTGGATTCAAATGAGGGTTCTACAGTTAAGCTAGGTGTGACTGTTAATCCAGATGATAAGACATACTTTGATAGGTTCTATTCTTGTTTCAGTGAATTGAAAAGGGGATTTGTATTGGGGTGTAGGCCTGTAATTGCATTAGATGGTTGCTTTTTAAAGAAACCAAATGTTGGTGAAATTTTAACTACAATTGGAAGGGATGGCAACAATCATATTTTTCCTATTGCTTAGGCAATTGTGAATGTTGAGAATAAGGATAACTGGACATGGTTTTTAGAATTACATGGGGAAGATATTGGCATGCCTAATGGGAATGGATTGACACTTATCTCATATCAGCACAAGGTATACTCATACATTATTTGTCATACTCATTTATTTGTAATGCTTGTCTTTAATTCATAATTGACTTTGACTGATTATTTGTAATGTATATTTGTATATGAAGGGTTTGATTGAGGCTATCAAGGATGTGATGCCATTAACTAAGCACAGATAATGTGCTAGGCACATCTATGAAGGTTTCAGAAAGCTATAAAGTGGTGTAGAATTTAGAAGTTTATTTTGCGCTACATCAAAGGCAAGTTATCGAGAACTATTCAATAAGATTATGCATAGAATTAGGAAAGCCAATCCTGGTGCACATGAGTATTTAGTTAAAAATAAATAAATAAATAAATAAAAAATAAAAAAAAAAAAAAGATCCTAAAACTTGGTCAAGAGCTTTCTTTAAGATAGGTACTAACTATGCAGCTGTTGAGAAAGGTTTTAGTGAGTGCTTCAATTCAGTGTTGTTAAGTGTCAGGAAATAACCATGTTGAAGTCCATGAGGGTTATTGTTATGGAAAGATTAAATACAATGAGGAATATTATGGATTCATGGACTGGTGCCATTTGCCCAAATATTCATAAAAGGCTTGAGTTAAACAAAGATGAACACGTGTATGTAAATATTAGTTTTTATTTACACATGCATAGTGGAATGTGTTTATTAAAATTACTTATATACTTAATGTTAAACAATAGGTTTTGCCATGTTATTCCTGTTGGAGGGGACACACATGAAGTTAGGAATGGCTGTGATGCATTCAAAGTTGATGAGAATGTGGCAACTCTCAAGTCTGCCATGCCCTCATGCAATTGCTGCCATGTTTAAAATAAACACGAGGCTAGAAGATTATCTTCCAACTTGTTTTAGGGTAGATGTCAACCATCAAATATACCATCAATACATGAATCTTGTGGGTAGGATGACCTTTTGTCCAGACTATAGTCAATACTCTAAAGTACTAGCTCCAAAACCTAAAAAATTCCAAGCAGGCCTGGGAAACAAAGAGTCGGGGCAGAACATGAAAGAAAAAACCCTAATAGAGTACCTAAGGCTGGTGTGGAGATGACATGTAGTAATTGTTTACAAAAAGGACACAACATGCTATCTTGTTCTACTCATACTGTATTGAAACCACCAAAGCAACCTGCTAAAAAAGGGAGACCAAGGAAGACTAATAATGGAACAGATGAAACAGTAGAATCTACAAGAGTTGATGCAACTAGAGAACCTACAAGAGAACCTGCAAGAGCAGCAAGTGAGGGGTTGGAGAACCAAGTTTAGGTGCAAGAGTTTATGTACCTATCAAAGGTGCTAGTAGCTTGGGTGTGAAGAGATCTTTGTTTGGAAGTGTGTCAAGTGCATGTACATTAAGTTTAGGAACATTAGGGAAGAGATTTAGACGGGGTATTGGTTCAAAAGGAGTGGTAGCAGACCCAATTGAAGAAAGCCAAGGTCTTGCTACACAACCAAGGCAACAACCTGAACCACCAACTCAACAATCTCAACTGAACAATGGAAGACAAGAAGCTGTGAACCATGGAAGACAAGCACAAGCTGGCCAAAATAGACCAAGAGGCAACTTTGTAAGACCAAGGCCACCAAGTGAAAGAATTTTAAATAAGAAACTTGCAAAGAGCATTCATGGGATTGGTTCATCACAGACCAATTCAGTTTATGTGGATTAACTTTGTTACCAATTTGTCATATTTGGTAGTAACTATCAAACATTAGCTAAACTTTATGTCTTATTGTCTTTTGTGAATCTGTATGTTGTAATACAGATGTAGCAAACTTTTTATGTTGTGCACATCTTTTGTGAATTTGTATGTTGTGCATAGACCAAACTCTAGTATGTAAGTTTGGGGTTAAACTTTTAATGTTATTAATCAAGTTTTGACTTGTGCAAAATTTGTGTTTATAACTTGTATTTACAACCTATATTTACGACTTGTACAAAGCTATCACTTGTGCAAAGTTTGGTAGTTATCATGGATATCATAAATATGACTATTAGCAAGTCATGTTACTTCATTACGCTTGAAAATTGACTTTAGAAAGTCAAATAAAGTAGTTCCTAAGGGTTACAACAAGTTTATTCAAGGGAATTTAAGCCTAACAATCTTTTGAAAGTCAACTAACCCATTCTTTTTTTCTTTTCCCTTTTGAACAATCTTTGGGAATTTTTGGAGCAAATGGTTTGATACCAATTTCTTCACAAGTCTAAGCATTGGGAAGGGCTAGCACCTTAACCCTGTCATCAAAAGCCTGTTTGGAAATCCGTTTTGGAGTTTGAATCTTGCTAGCATCATCCATTTTTATGACCGAACCAGAATAATGCTTTGGAAAGTAGTCTTCCCATGGCATAGGATATTCAGCACCTTCAGACTTGCTTGAATAGTGAAAGGAACTTGTGTCACTGCTTGAAATGTAAATGATTTCTGCGCAAAAAGAAAAAAATAAAATAAAATAAAATAAAATCTAACAAAAAATGAAAAAACAGACAATGTTGGAACTCATGGTGTGTTTGCATCAACCTTTCTTGTTGGAACACATTGTTTCAGATGCTAAAATGGGGTGGTGGGTGTTTGTTTGGTGTGTTTGGTTTTTATAGAGAAAATAGGTATGCTTGGTTAGTGTTTCAATACTGCCAAAACAGTCAATTTGCAGGCAAGAAAAAAATAGTATTTTATACCCTTCTTGCAGGCATAATAATGTGCAAGCATGCTATTGTGCAGTCATGACAATATGCGGACATGAATACTTTTTCAAAGAATCTCATTTCATATTGCACGCATGATGTGGAAAAAACAGTAAATTTACAAGATAAGAAAAAAACAGTGTGTGCAAAGAATCTCATTTCACTTGTGCAAAGTTTGGTAGTAACCTGAGTTTTTTCAACCTGTCATTACCACATGTTGGATAAACTTGAACATTTGCATTCAACAAAACAAACTTGCGGTCCGAATTGAAACTGATGTTTTTTAAGGGAAAAAAACATAAACCATAAGATTGATACAAAACATTATAAAGCAACATTTTATTAATAGATAACAAGATACCCAATTACAAGACACAGGAACAACAAACACAAACAAACCACTAACATTAGCCTATCATTGACATTCATTTTTGACTTTATAAAAGTCAAATCATCCTTCAATTCATAAAGCATAACCATCTACTTGTTTGACTCATTCAGCATAACCATCTGGGAGTTTGAATCAATCACCATCTGCTTATTACAATCATCCATAGCTCTTGATTTATTGTACATGTTCTTCAAAGCTTTGTTCTCCTCATGCAAATCATAAAACAACTATTTGTAGTAATCACTAGGAAGTTCAGGATCAAGAAAACCGTACACTTCACACTTCTTCCTTTTATCTCGTATTGGGCAGCCCTTGAAACGTCTACATGGATTATCAAGTGTCCATGCTACCTGAACTAGAATAGGATATGGACAGTCACAATGTGTCTTTTTCGACACATCTTGGTTGTAACGATGGTACGATGTGGAGGAAGATGAAGATCTCATTTTTATGGTTAGGGTTAGGGTTAGGGTTAGGGTTAGGAAGTGATTTGTTACAAAAGGTATGGTGGGATGAGATTATTATATAGGGGAAAATATAACGATCATATATTAGAAAAAAAATAAATGATTTGGAAAATACATGTAGAACGGGCACCGACATAGAATGGGGAATAGTCGAAATTTGAAAATTTCTTACTTCAAAAAATAAATAAATAAAAATAACTACATAGAATTACAAAAGGTGTCAAGTTTAGTGCATTTTGGTGGTATTTGCCCAAAATTTAATTAATTAAATTCATACACATCCAAAAGTACGAACAAAATTAAAAACTTTTGCATGCTTTTAGAAAGCGTGTACAAGAGCGGCAAAGAAGTTGATCCTTGATATATCAAGCTATCTTCTTTCATATATGTATCATGTAGGCTAAGAAAGGCTCATCTAAATTGGATCCACTAGTTCGATAACTGGTGTTCCTCTTTTTGTAATTAATCTTTGCAATCCCGACCTCCTGGTATCTTGCTAGATGGCCATATTCTATATATAAATCTAGCTGTTAATTTAGAAAAATTGTTTGTGCAAAAATCTGCGTGCATTTGATATTTTTGTTGTAATGATTGTTTGTATAAATCTTGTTGCAATGAACTTAAAATCACCATGTTCAAAAGTTTACACAAAATTCATGCAAACTGTCATCGCTATATGAACTAGACAAACTCTTTTTTTCTTTTTCGTTCAAAAAGAAAAGGCTTAGACCAACGCTTGGGTGTCACCATTTTGTAACGTATTTTGGTATCCATAGAAAAGCAACCAACATAAAGAATCACAGTGGGATCATTATTATATGAGGAATAACAAAAAAGAGCATGTTTGCATCCAAGTGATCATAAATGTGATCAAAGTATTAAGTTAACAGAAGTCATTACATATTCCAACATATCAACGATTATCAAATATCAGAATTGTCAACCTGTGAAAGACCATTCTCTAATGCCCTCCCCAACTTCTTAAAATAAGTTTGAGTCAATTTCGTCAAACGGTTCAACTTTTCCCTAAATGTATAATTGAAGTTTTCCATGGTAGCTGCTTCTGCATCTTCTTTTTCAATGTAGATTTGTAGTTCCTTTTCTGCACAAAGATGAAGCCTTTCTAATCCAGTCTCTGCTTCACCCTGCAAAAACTCAAAAAAAGTTTTCTTCTCCTTTTCTTTTTCGGGTATGTAAAATCCATACACATAGGTCCACTTTAGCATTCGCCTACATTCAACTATTTGTAACCATGCATCTGTAATGAACTTTAACTGTGTTTCAGGAATATTGTAATTCGAACTAAGTGTCTTGAGATCAACTGTTTCAATCTTGTGAAGATCAGAAAAAGCTTTTTTTCTTGACTTTTCGTTTGCATCCCAACGTTCATAATAATGAGTGTATCTCTTAATTGCTTCTTGAGCTAACTTACGTTGTAGTTTATTTTTACTAGCTTCACCCACTACTTCACTATAATAAGCATTGCAAGGGCTATCAAAATGTGAACTCTTACCTGTATAAGGAGCAAGACACAACCAACAAAACTCATGTCCACAAGGCTGTGCACAAGTCATATGCATACAACCAAGATTCTTTTCAATTGGTTTGCTGCACTTTGGACAAGGCTTCGTGTATGCAATAATCCAAGTAGTATTCCCAGACTCGTCCTTATTCTGGACCACCCACTTACCAACAGTTTCACAATCTAAAGGACTATGAGCGTCATCCATACACTTCCAACAAAAAACACACTTGCAATCACAAGTAACATCATAATTATCAGCATTGTAATTATGATTATCAAATTTAATAGCACAATCGCACCTTGGACCAGGACACCATTTAATTTTCTTATTACTCTCGACATACGACCTAGCCCAAAACCTATCATACTTTTTCTTTTCTTCTCCATTAGTCAACACTTTAACCATATCAGGACCTACTGCAGCACCACAGGACGGCTCAGGACACTTTATTGTCAGACATCCAGGGCCATCTTTAATAGCGATACAAATATATTCTTCCCAACACACCTTACAAAACACATGATCACAACCACAATTAGCAGTCTCGTCAACCCTAACAGAATCAAAACAGATACCGCAATCAACGGTCTTTTTATCATTTTTAGGAAACTTAACATCATGATGAACGTCTAACAAACCCACAGATTCACGAACTTTAACTTCATCTTCAAACCAAGCTTCATTAACATTAGTAGCACACCAATTATAGTTCAACAACAGCATGCCAGCATCATCTTTCGATAAAGATAATACAGAAGTTACCTTTTCAATTTCTTTTTCTTGACATTTATCCAACTCATCTTCTTTTAATATAAGGTAACTTTTCTTTTCACTGGAGTTATCATCAACATAGTCATAATCCGCACCGTCATCTGAGTTGCAATCGTCATCAGAGGCATTACTATAACTGTGGTCAATTTCATCATCACAATTATCTTCCTCATTATCTGATGAAATACTGAGCCTACCTTGCACATCACAATCAAGGTTGATAAAACTCATGATGACGAATGTTGGATATCAACTAACAACCCAAGAAGCTAGAAGTGGAACTTCTATCAAACCTTAAACTTAACACCCACAAACTGTTATGCTCGACAGAAAAGTAAAAACCACAAACGACACGTAACCTGCTCCCGAATGATTTATATATTTTGAGAACAATGGAAAAGAATATGGTACAAAAAACCACTTCCCCACTCACCTCCTTTTATAGAGATGAGGAGGGAGGTAAGCCGACTCCAAGAAGGACATGGAAACCGGCTAATGCGCTGCTAATATAACCGAGACTTGGAGTGTAAGTCAAGGCTAAATTAAACAATCCTAAGCTAGATATTCGGCTTGTATATGGAACCTGACACATGCAAACCAAGTAAATCACAAATACCACCCCTATACTATGCTTATACATATAATAAATAATTAAATATTAAGCGTATATTGAGGACTATAGTCGAGATTGATTAGGGTTTAGGGAATGGAAGGCGGTATATATGCTTCACACCTAAAATATTACGTTTACATTTTTATTAAATAACCAAAAGTTTAATATCTGTTTAAAATACTTAATTTACTTTTAATGTTGTTCATATCATACTAGTTATAATATCCGCACACGCGCAAGTTTTTTAAATTTTTTTTAATGATATATTTTTATTTCTTAACAAACAAATAATTTAATCTTTTATTTATTTATTTATAATTTTTAATTATATTTGTTTATTATTAAAGATAATCATTTAAAAATTTTAATCCTGTTGTTAGTTGCATCTTGTACTTGTTTAGTATTGCATCTTATCTATATTTTTTTTATTTATCTTCTAGTTATATAGTATATCAACAAAACAAATTTTTAAAATTTTAAATTAAAAAATAATAAGAATAATAATAATATTACCTAATAATGAAATATTCTTTTTTCTAAAATACGAAAGCACGGTTTTGTTTTATTATATAAAAGATTTATGATTACTAATTATTAACTAGTGGGGACCATACGCAGGGGTGTTATCGGGTTGGGTTATGGAGCGTTGTCTGGTCAGGTTGATTCGGGTTTTGGTTGAAAAAAACTAACCCGCAACCCGACTCCATAAGAAATCAGGTTATCGGGTTCTGGTGGGATTCTGGTCGGGTTATGTGAGGTCGGGACGTGTGCTTCGGGTTATCGGGTTATAAGATAAAGCCAACTGTATATACATGAATGAGTACGCAACCTATATTTTAGTCCATTTGTTGAGACTTGTAGTACAATAAAAGCCCAATAACAGTAGAAGTAGAAATAACAGCAGTTGACAACATATATATTTCTTGCGCTTGAACAATATTGTGTTTGCAATGTTATATCAACTGCCTTTACGAGTCAAGGATGCAGGATGCTTTCACTTTCATTAAAGTGTAGTATTGTTATGTTAATGATGCACATTAGACAAAGTGTTTCTTCTTATTTCAACTGAAATAAAGTATATTTTAAGAGCTTCACAAAAATCTAAACATGTCAAATGAGTGAACAATTTAGGTTTTAAGTAGTAGTTTTAGCAATATAATACTTTTCGGGTTGACCCGATAACCCGATACGATAAAAAAGTCAACCTTAACGTGTGACACCCCCAAAATTTACAACGCAGCGGAATACCAATTTAGGTGTCACTTCATAGTTCATAAAAACAAGTTACATAAAACGACTTCAAAAGAGACGTTTAATAAAATGTCACATTCGATTTGATAAATCAGAGTACAAAGGTCCCAACAATTTATATTTAAAACTTAAGTTACAAGAGTTCAAATATGACTCATTTGCATATTTAAAGAAAATAATTATCGAATGTGAAGAAAACAAGTCCTTCAATGTTTGATATCCACGCGATTCCGATTGCTCCCAATTCATTTCAATAAGACGATTATAAATCATCCTACTTAAGTATGTCCATCACAAAACAAAATACATAACAAGATTAAGTGCTACAATAAATAAAAGGATGCCTAATTAACGATATGATTCATCAAAATCATAAGAAGCAGTAAAGAGAAAAATAATATGACGTTAGTCAATCACATTCGCAAAGGTAAGTGCCTAAGGATAGCACAATCCGGGATGACAAGTTAAGGTCGTACTCCCATCAATTGGAAGATTTCAAAATATTGGATAACGAAAACAACATACATGATTCAAAGGCATAAGAAGAATGTTCACACTCGGAGTTGAACAATAAAATTACTAGTGGAATTGACAAAGCACACCGAATGTCAAAATCATCAAAAGGAAATAAGTAGTGAAAATGTTTCAGAGATCACCACATCGTTCATAAGAGGTTAAAGTAAACGAATTCATTAATACATGTAATAGTAGTATATCAGTAATTTAGTTTATAGATTATGGTAAAGTAGTTTGTAAGAGAGTGGAAAGCATTGTATTAAAAGTTTAGCGAAAATGGTTTAAAAGATGGTAGTAAACTAGTTTTACAAGGTAATTTACCAAATAATTTGTAAAGGGGTGACAAAATAGTCAATTCTGAACTAGTCAGAGCTAAAATAGTCGTGAATCATGTTATTAGTTTGTAAGGTAGTAGTGGGGTAATTTATCGACATGGTGCTATAGAGACTGAGTGTAAAGAGTCGGATAAAACGTTTATAATAAATATTCTTATACAAATAAAAAATAACGCTCTTGTAAATAGGTATAAATAGTCAAGAGAAAATCAAGTGTATATAGATGGTCTTTTATATAATTTGTATCAATTCGAAAAAGGGTGCAGAAATGCTCAGAAAACATAAGTTTACGGGGAGTAAAGAAATCAAGAGGAATTGATAAATTGTAACGAGTTTCGCCATCAGATGTAATGATAGTATATAAGGTTATGAAAGAGTTTATAGACCATTGTAATCACCTACAATGTCTGACAAATAAAAGAAACCATTGTGCAACTCACAATGTTAATGAACTAAATGAGACCATTGTGTAACCCACAATGTCTTAATAGTAAATGAGACCATTGTGATCAACTACAATGTCTTGAAAAAGTTTCATAGATCACAAGAATGTAAGAGTAGGCATGAGAGAGCAAAATCATGACTAAGGGATATATTCATTAGTCATATGCAAAATAGAGCATATAAGTTACCTGGGAGCAAGCGTACGCGGATATCGAACAATGGTGAAAGACTTTAAAAAAAATCGAAAATCAGTTATAGTTTAGGTTTTGAAAACGACCTAATTCGCTATAACTAATGCTCTAATGCCATTCTATGACACCCCCAAAATATACAACGCAGCGGAATACCAATTTGGGTGTCACTTCATAATTCATAAAAACAAGTTACATAAAACGACCTCAAAAGAGACGTTTAATAAAATGTCACATTCGATTTGATAAATCAGAGTACAAAGGTCCCAACAATTTATATTTAAAACTTAAGTTATAAGAGTTCAAAAATGACTCATTTGCATATTTAAAGAAAATAATTATCGAATGTGAAGAAAACAAGTCCTTCAATGTTTGATATTCACGCAACTCCGATTGCTCCCAATGCTCAGCTAGCAAATAATACTTGAGAAAATACATGCTAAAAAGTCAACATAAAGTTGAGTGAATTCATTGAGTTTAATAAGTAATAAGTTGAATACAAGCATTATTTATCAATAGACATATAACAAATACATGTCGGGAAATAAGATTTACAGCATTGAGCTCACGAAACCGAACCTTAACTATGTCTAAATGATGCCCCGCACAAGGGTAATCTTGCCAATTACCCTAAATTCTCAATATTATATGTCCGTTTGACCCACAGATGTCAAATGAGCGCTAGTCACCCGGACAGGCTTGTCAAGCCAAATATGCATATTTATAATACTAGCGTTCACACAAAATTAATGGTTCATGATGGGGACTTAAGCAAGAATACTCAATGTCAGATGTCCATAAATCATATAATCGGGTTTAGCTTACCAAAAGCTACTTGTATTCATATCATTTATAGATTAGGAGTTAGGGGTCTATAAAATAAAGTCAAATCCAGAATTTAATATTTTACGTCTTGTCTTGAACTCTAAGACGTGTAGATACACATAGGTAAAATAAGAATTGAGGGATGAAACTTGGTAGGTGTTTTATTACCTATAAGACCTGGTCGAACATCAATCTTAGAGTGAAAATATCTTGGGTTAAGTCTTAGTGCAATGCCATGCTTATCTCGGAAACATATCTCGTGATCATTTGATTTACTTTTTCATATCGCTCTTCTTTATCATTCTAAGTCGCGTCACGTCTTTTAGGTTGTGCTTAGACGCTTCGCACTCGTCCGAAGATCCATTTTACTTCTGATCTCGTTGCTCTTAAGGTGAGTTCATAGCCTCGCCTTTACTCATTTAAATGTTTTATAAACCTCGCGAGGGGGATACATGCTAGTTTTACAAACTGAATACAAGTAGCTTTTGGTATGCTAAACCCGATTATATGATTTATGGACATCTGACATTGAGTATTCTTGCTTAAGTCCCCATCATGAACCGTTAATTTTGTGTGAACGCTAGTATTATAAATATGCATATTTGGCTTGACAAGCCTGTCCGGGTGAGTAACGCTCATTTGACATCTGTGGGTCAAACGGACATATAATATTGAGAATTTAGGGTAATTGGCAAGATTACCCTTGTGCGGGGCATCATTTAGACATAGTCAAGGTTCGGTTTCGTGAGCTCAATGCTGTAAATCTTATTTCCCGACATGTATTTGTTATATGTCTATTGATAAATAATGCTTGTATTCAACTTATTACTTATTAAACTCTATGAATTCACTCAACTTTATGTTGACTTTTTAGCATGTATTTTCTCATGTATTATTTGCTAGCTGAGCATTGGGAGCAATCGGAGTCGCGTGAATATCAAACATCGAAGGACTTGTTTTCTTCACATTCGATAATTATTTTCTTTAAATATGCAAATGAGTCATTTTTGAACTCTTGTAACTTAAGTTTTAAATATAAATTGTTGGGACCTTTGTACTCTGATTTATCAAATCAAATGTGACATTTTATTAAACGTCTCTTTTGAGGTCGTTTTATGTAACTTGTTTTTATGAATTATGAAGTGACACCCAAATTGGTATTCCGCTGCGTTGTAAATTTTGGGGGTGTCATATAACCCGACCCGATAACAATATCAGGTTATCAGATTCGGGTCAAACCAACCTAACAAGCTTTTTTAACCCGATTAAACCCAACCCTATAAGCCTTATCAAGTTCAGGTTCGGGTTCGGGTCAGGTAAATCCGACCCTAGTTCATGTATACCTCCATAAACTTTGGAGTCGCTATACACTTGTATTTTTTCATGACCAAGTCTCCTATTTCATGCAATTTTATTTGTGGATTGACCTTGATCTCAACTCCGAAGTGTTTCCCTATCCATTTGTAATCGACTAGTGTACCATACTTCGAGCTTCTAACACAAGTATGCTCATCTACCAAAGATATTAGCTGAAAAGAAGTCACTCCCTTCAACTTTTTACCATAAAATATCCATGGGCAACTTGTTTACCAGCCGTCTCACTTGGAAACTTGTTGAATGCTCTTTGTTTACCTTTACTTAGGTCCTTGAGCTTTTCTTGCCTTTGACCACATTTGGCAATGATCTTCTCGATTGAACTTATGTAAAACCATAACAAAAACCCACTTGCTAAGGCATATAGAACCTGGATCCAATGGGAAGTATTAAATCCTTCTCAATTGAGGAGGATTTTTAAAAACGATAGACTTTTAATTTCGATTCAAAGTTTTTTTTTTTCTCTCTCTAAATCCACAAATATATGTCGTCTACCCAATGACGAATTCTCATTCTCTCTAATCACTATACCAGCATGGAGAGAAGTTATTAAAAATCTATCACTATCACTATCGTTTACCAGTGACGGATTCTCATCTCTCTAATCACTATACCATTACCCTTTGATACATCCTTCCTTTTCTTCCTTACTACACTATCTTCAATCATTATACCTTTACCCTTGTCAAGATTCTTTTTAACAATAACTTCTTCCTCAATACTATTACCCTTACCCTTATCCACATTGTCATCGACCACATTTGTATTAGCCTCGGTGTTTTCATCAACTAAAGTATCAACCACATATGTATCAGCTACATTTTTATCAACCACATTTTTATCAGCCTCATTGTTTTCATCAATTAAAGTATTAACCACATTTGTATCATTCACATTGTTATCACCCACATTTATACCAGCGTCAATGTTTTCATCAACTAAAGTACCAACCACATTTTTATCAGCCTCAATATTTGTATCAGCCACATTGTTATCACTTATCAACCACATTTGTATAAAGCCACATTCTTATCAACCACATGTTTGTCATCATTACAAGTTACATGTTTTGGGCGGAAAGTTGGGGATTTCAAATTCAAACATGATTTGGGCGGAAAAAATATGTATTACAACTTACATGTTTGTCATCACTAAAACATGAAGATACTGTATAGATTAATCGTCGTAACGTTTGCACTAACAAAGTTCAAGTTGAACCTGAAACAAATGCTACATTTAATTCCAATGAGGTCAAATTAGACTCTTTGATTCGTAATCCAAGTTTGCGACCTCAGATATCAAGTTATCCTGTAAACCAACAAGATGAGATTAGACGAACTTATATTAGACTCGGACCTTATCAACTTGTTAAATCACATTATCCTCTTACTCCTTGTGGTCTTCATAAGCGTAGCTTCCAAGCAACATGGTTTAAAAGATTTTGGTGGTTGGAATATTCTGATAAGAATGATGATGCATTTTGTTTCCTATGTTATCTTTTTGGTAGAAAGCCTATAGGGAGAGTTGGATCTAACACACTTACTGTAAAAAGGTTTTAATAGTTGGAGAAAGGTTAATAGTGACAAACATTGTACTTTCGTCAGTCATGAAGGTAAGACTCCTGCCTCAGCTCATAATTTTTTAATCAGATGCTATGAAGATTTGAAAAACAAAGTATGTCACATAGAGAACGTGACAGATAAGCAACCGGACCAAGAAATAATGGATAACAAGCTATGACTTAAAGTAACTATTGATTCTACTAAGTGGCTTACATTACAAACATGTCCTTTAAGGGGCGGTGATGAATGACCCACTTCACTAAAAGAGTGGGTTGTTGGATGTATTTGACTTATTTAAAGTTAATAAGTTTAGTGGGGTTCTTTTTTCTTTTTCTTTTTTATGTTATTTGTAGTTTAATTTAATAAATAAAAAATTAGTTGCTTTTAAAAAATAAACAAGAAAATAAAATGATGGGTCTTAAAAGGTATAAATGGCTCAAGCCATGAGGAGGTGTATTTGGTGTGTGATTGTTAAAAGTGATGCAGAGGCGACACTGAAGTGACAAAGTGGCTAAGAGCGGACGGTGTCCACTTCGTCATGCCTACGTGGCACCCTTGCTGTTCCTCGCCGTGACACCACTCCCCCCGCCGTCACCTCGTCGTCTACACGGCAAGGCTTATTTTCTGACATTACTTCCGTTGGAGTGGGCCATGGTATAAGAAAAACAGATATATTATCGTTTTCAAATGTTTTTTTTAAATAAAATCAATTAAACCTTAACAATCCATATAAATACCAAACCATTATACACATAATTTTCTCACTACAATTCAACTAACAAAAAATATCATTATACTCTATATATCTTAACTCACTAAAAAAATGTCTCAAAACCCGAATGAAATAGGGTATTTCACGAACCTCCTCAATTCAAACCCGAAACAATACAGGGGATCGTCAAACCCGTCTACCCCTCGTCGCAAAATTCAAACTCTTCATCGCCATATGGTATGCAACAACTCAATCTGGAGGCAATTTTTCTTAACCAACAATATGCGTTTCAACAAGGATTCCTAACTTACCCCCAACGATTTTCGACACCATAATTATTTAACCCGTCACAACCGTCATCGTTTCCTCAATCTCTACCACAACCACAACTTGAATTACAACTGTCCGATTCGCACTTCAAAGTACCACAACCACGTAAACCGGCCAAATCCCGAGGGAAAAAAACGATGGCAAGAAAATCAAAAAAGCCGTGGATTTGGACGCTGATGATGACGATGATGTGGAAGCAGTAGCCCAGACTACCATAAGGAAATGGACCAAGACCAAAGAAAAGTTACTTGCGAAAATTTGGGTAGAAATTTCCCAAGACAAAGATATGGGAAATGACCATTCCGAAGATTTCTTTTGGAACGAAATTATGGAGCTGTTCAACGTTCAAACTGCCGGTGACCCTCGTACCAAAAATATGATCGCTGGTAAATAGACGAGGATTAGTGGCGACTATCAAAAATTCAAAGCTGTTTATAAACATTTGCAGCGATCATCTCGAAAATGCGAAGAACAACTTTGAAGAACGTTTTGGTTCGAAAGAGTTCATGCATATTCACGTTTGGAAGATTTTGAAAAATTACCCGAAATGGGATGCCGAGGATCCAATAGACATTACATATCTCGAGGATATATTCGGCACAGAAAAACGACCTCGTCCCGAAAGAGATGGCGACAGAAAGAGTTGAGCTGCAAAGAAACAAAAGTCGGCGGATACGTCGAGCGCGGCGAGCTCCGGTGGCAGTCAATTGAGTACTTTTTCGGGACAATTATCTGAAAAATATTCGCAAAAAGCTAACGTTCAAATGGATTGTTACGAGGAGAGGAGGGAGAAGGAAGTGAAGGCGTTAGAGATGAAGGAGATGAAGTTTCTCCTGCTAGATCCCAACCAGACTTCTGACCCGGATAAAGCCGCTATCATTCGCAAGAGACAAGCAAAAATAATGAAAAAATTCTGAAATGCCGATGACGATGACGAGTAAAATGTTTACATTTCCTATTATTAATATGTGTTGTATTTTTTTTCCCGTATCGTTTTTTTTACGTATCGTATTTTTTCGTATCGTTATTTTTAGTTGCGTGTAATATTAGTATGTTGTAATGTATTTTAGTTTTTAATGAAATGATTTTAGTTTATTTGGTAATTTAAATAAAAAAATAAAGTTGTAAGTGGTGGGCCACAAATGAGTAAGCTGAGGTTAGCTGTGAGTGAGGTAAGTTAGTTGTGGAGGTTTGTTATAGTGATGTGGCACCCCGTGGGCCCCGAATGAGTAAAATGGATATGTCATGGCACCTTGTGCTCTAAGAGCGTCCGGTGTTGTTTACTCGAGCCTCGTCGTTGCCACGCTGGCAGTTCCTCATCCCTCGCCACCATACCCCCTCCCTTCCTTATCCCTCGCCAATAGAAGGCTCCCCGTCTGCACGACGAGCTTAAAACTTATACCTTTTGCAGTTTATTTGTCTGTGAACGTTTTTTTTTTCTTTTTTTCCCAATAAATTTTTATATATTTGTTAATGTTAACTTAGGAAGTACGTGAATTTGAATTAAACTTGTATATAATGTGTGTGTAGAGGTAAGAAGAAAAAGATGATTTTTTTTTTTTTTGCTAGAATGGGCTTAAGTCAAATACAGGCAAGAAGTGGTAGGAATGGGCTTAAGTCAAGTACATGCAAGAAGTGGTAGGAATTAACAACTAGTATACGATTTTTTTTCCCTAACTATTTTGTAACTTAAAAAAAATGTATAATTTGAATTAAATGAATTTTGTTTATTTGAAAAATTGAAATAAAAAAAATAAAGTTGTAAGTGGTGGGGCTCAAATGAGTAAGGGTCCGTTTGGTTTGTAAGTGGGTTTGGATTAAGATTTAGATTTGGTATAGCATTTGGATATGAGGTGGGTATAGAACAGAGAAATTATATATATTTAAATTATATTTTATAACAAATTTTTTTTTAAAAAAAAATATTTAAATAATAAAATAATATAGAATATAAAATAATATTAAAATGGCCCACATATACTAGAGAGAAAAAAACGAAGGGCCCCACAAAATTAACAAATCACCCATACCCACCTAACTAATATATTATCAATTTCTCATTCAATCTATCATTCCTTTTATTAAAAGATCAAACCAAACACATAATTATTGTCACATCAACTTAAAACCCATTCCAAACCCTCAAAACAAACGGGCCCTAAGTTGAAGTTAGTTGTGAGTGAGGAAGGTCGTAGGAGAGGTTTGTTAAAGTGATGTGGTACCCCGTAAGGCCCAAATGAGGAGTTTTACCTCCTCACCCACACCTAGAGCTCTAAGGCCGCATGCAATAACGACCGAGACCGACTCGGTCTCAATCGGTCGAGTTGGTCGTCACTATTGTGGGGAGAAGGTCACGACCCAGAAACAAGCGAAAATGAGTTGGAGTCGGTCTCAAGCTCGACCGACTATTTTTTTGTATTTTGATCCACACCTCCCACACATTTAATGTTTAGACCGTTTGTGACTAAAAAAAAAAAAAAAAAAAAAAAAAAAAAAAAAAAAAAAAAAAAAAAGTTACCTCCCCTATAAATACACAACTAAACAACACTTCAATTCACACAATCTCACACTTCTTTCTATTAAAAATGTCTAAGAAAACACCACAACAACAAGCAAAAGGCCGGAAAATCCCGTTTACCACAACAAAACATCCCGCAAGTATCACCGGATTCGACTTTCCGGTTAACCGGTGTGTCACCAACCATCAATTTCCGACCTCGTTCTCTTGATTACGAATCTCAACGACCTCCACAACAACAAACATTCAATCCATTTGCTATGCATCGTAATATTAATCGTCCATTTGTTCCCCCGTATCAAAACAACCAACAACCACAACAAAACTTCCAACAACCACAACAAAGCAACTCTCGTCGAAGCCAACAATCTATGTATGGCTCCCCCAAATCGTGCTATCGTCCAACAATGGACTCATCAATGTCTTCCTACTCTAATTATCAAAATTATTCTTCGGTAAACAACATCAATCTTGATGCTTGTGATTTTATGGAACAATTAGAAAACAATCCGAATTTTTATGTTGGAACCGGTTCGGGTTATCCGAGTCAACAAATGTCACCGGGTTATCTAGGTTCAGGTCACGGATCGTATCACGATTCCGTTCCAAATGATGATCTTGTTGGTGACGACGACAACACTATTTCTGAAGAGATGTCACCGGTCAAACCAAAGAAGCGTGCTACAAAGGCTAAGAAGAAGGCGGTTGAGAAAGAGGTTGAGGAAAAGGTTGACAAAGACATCTCGAATTGGTCAAAAGAGGAAGAAATCGCGTTGTGCATGGCTTGGTGTGATTCGTCAGAGGATAGCATAGTTGGAACCAACCAAAATTCTAGGGGATTTTGGAAGAAAGTGATTACATACTTTGAAAAGGAGGTCGGTGAAGGGAGATCGTACAACTCAATTACTAGCAAGTGGAAAAATAGGATTCGTCCTAGAGTTGGTGCATTTTGTGCCAAGGACTTCTGACACGGGCTCGGATGTGCCTAGTAATGAAGAGCCTCGAAATGAGCGACCGGTTGGGCGTGATGCAGCTAAGAAAAATAAGGCTACTAAGAAGAAATCGTCGGGGTTTAGTTTGGATGGGGTAGCCAAAAAATGGCAAGCAATTACGTCAAAGGCATGGGGTAAGAAGCAGGAGCTTGCAGACGGATACTACAAATTGAAGGAAAAAGAGCTGGAGCAAAGGGATAAGGAGTTGGCGCTGCAGCAAAAGAAAGCGGAGCAAGAAGACAGAAGATTGGCAATGGAAGAACAAAAGCTTGAATTTGAGCGTCAAAAGAAATATCAAAAAGACCTCATCTTCTATTTCAAACCAATCGACCCATCTTTGCCCGCATTTTAACGACAAAAAATGCAAGAACTCAAAGACTCGATCAAGGAACAATACAACCTAGATGATTAGTTTTTTTGTTGTAATGTTTTAATAAGTGTTGTACTGTTTCTATTTTAGTTGAATTAGTATGTAACGTTTTAATTATGAATGAAATTTTAGTTTGTGTTAAAAATGTTTTTTTTTTTTTTTTTTTTTTTTTAAATAAAAGAATAAAAAATAACTTGCTCGCCCTTACTGTGGCACTGAATCACCTGCAAGTCGCTGGAGAGAAAAAACTGACGTGGCAGAAAAAGTAAGAGAGATTGACCCTTATTAACAGTCCTTATTGAGCAAGAAAGCTTGCGTTTACCACGTGACAGACTCATAACGGCACACGCTGGCCACACACTTGCTAATTAGTGTTATTGACGTACTACTTGTTTGGGTTTTGCATAGGGCCAAGCACATTATCTAAATATAAATTTTGTTTTTATTATCAAGGTTCACAATCGAAACACTACATTTGCTCCATTTCTACCAATAAATTTTGTTTTTATCTTATGTAGAGTAACATAAGGGTGCTCAAATGGACCGGATGGACCGGACCGACCGACAAAACCGACCGGACCGGACCGACCACATTCGGTCCGGTCCTCGGTCTAAGTTTTTTGGCTATTTCGGTCCTCGGTCCGGTCGGTCCGGTCCGGTCCGGTCCGGACCGACAAAAAACCCGAAAAATCATGCCAAAACCATGCCATTTGGACCGGACCGACCGAAGACCGACCGGACCGAGACCGGACCGAACCGGACCGAGTACACATCGGTCCGGTCTCGGTCCTCATAAATTACGGTTCTCGGTCTTCGGTCCGGTCCGATCTTGGCCGGTCCGGTCCGGTTTCCGACCGATGATCACCCCTAGAGTAACATTACTATATATATTAATTCCCGTTTAATACGACGTCGCTTAATAAAACAGGTTACTTTGCTTTTTTTTCGGCCTGTTACATGTCGCCTGATCCACTATCATTGGCCCAACACCTCTTTATTAGATAATAGATATTACGATGTAGAGAATACTTCCACTTCCACCCTTTTCCAGATCTTTCCACATTCTACCGCTTCAAATCCAAATCCACAAAAAACAATTATGAAGAGGCGGATTGAAGAAATGCAAAAATCAATAATGAATAGGCGGATTGAAGAAGTACAAAAAATTAGTTGTGTAAGTTTATCAGCCCTAATTAAATCTTTGAATTTGATTATGAAGTCTATTAATTTTTCGATGTATTTCACTTTGATCACATATGCAACCACTGGACCAGTTACTAAAAAACCTGCTACAGAAAAGTAGGGATCGTTTTGATGCGTAGAGTTTCGACTAAACAGAAGGAGATAGACCCAACCAAGCTGAAAAGGTCAGGTGGCGCCTTTTATCTATTTATGTAATGTGTTTCAGTCTAATGTAATTAATTGGAATAAATTTTGGTAGTATAGGGAGCCCACTGAACGATAGGACGTCGTTTTAAATTAGGCCTTTATAGTAATTTTGGGGTTTCGTTAATTTGGGAGTTTCGTTAATTTCTTTTGCAGGTTAAGTGGCGGCTGTTATTGATGTTGTTTGCGGTGGAGGGTTTTAAGGTATTTGTTTTCGGTTTTTCTATTTTTGTGAATCAAACCAATGTTTGAATTGTTGTCGTTTAACACGAATCCAAACAACCCCTATGAGCAGGTTAACATTAATAGCACTGATAGCTATTTTTTTTGTGCAGACAGATTATAGAGAATTTGCATACTTATTGGAAAGCTCTCTCTTTATACATTATACAGCTCTTGGAAAAACCCGGCCTTCATCAGTAACTACATACAACAACAAATTGATTGGAAAGCTTGATATCTTGGTATGATTTTCGACCTTCATCTTTGTAAATGTTGTTTTCTGTAGGACCGTAGAACAACCGTATCACTATTGAATCAAGCCTAGATCTTGAGAGAGAAAGTAAGTAGAGAGAGAGAGAGAGGGAACTCTAGTGTGTGGAATAATAACCTTGATATTACTAATAGAATCACTAAGAGAACCAACCTCTAAAATGAGGTTTACAAGAGTATTTATACTCAAAGTCTAGGGCATCATCTATCTTATACATTATTACACTAATGGCCCTTAGACTTTTACAAAACATGAATACTAATCATAAACTTCATCATAATGATATTCTAAAGCAACCTAAAACAATACGTTAATGACCGACACTTTTTATAAATAAAATACGATGCTAACATTTTCGTATGTCGTGTCGCACAATGTTGGGTTGAAGTTCCTGGTGCATCAGGAAAGCCCACGGTTACCTGTTGACAAGATCTTCATTGGGTCAGGAACAAGTAAGAAAATACAAATATCAGTTAACGAGTTCATAACGAGGTAAAATGGGCCAGCCGGGTTGGGTTGACCTGGTACCAGTTTGTTTTAGCTTGAATTCTGATGCGTTGCAGATTCTGAGTATATATTGCAAATTTTCTTTGTGTAGCTAAGAAAATGGCGGCAGTGGAAGTCATGGAAGCCAAGATTTAGTTGACATCTTACTTGAACTCCAAACAGAACGATGGTAAACGTAAATCTCCCTTAACTGAAGTTGGTGTTTACTTTTGCGTTTTGTTATAATAACGATAAAATATTATCCTGTAGGTTGTGGATCTTATGCTTCAAAGGATAGCAAACAAACAGGTACGTGATGCTTAAATTTCGTAGTTTTACATTTTCACCACTTCTCTATTTTTTTTTAGATATTCTTACATCTTCACCACTGTCTTTTCTAAATCATTGCTTTTATTTCAGCTCAGTAGAAACTTTTGTAGTCTTAATCAGCTATTGACTTATTGCAGGTGGAAAATTAGTATGGATTCTATGAATCTGCTTATCGTGATAGTGGCAAACCATACACCTAATGCACAGGTGGTATTCCTAGCGTAGAAGGAGCTTGCCAACACATATTGACTACATTTATCGCCAACATTAAGCCTCGAGCTGACATTTTCACATCATATAACATGTGCAGGTTTAAGAAAGTCGCGCCAATTTGTGAAGGACTATGCGTTTGTTGCGGTTTGTATAACCTTCTTACCCCCATACTGTGATGCTGCAATTCATAGATTGCATAATTTTTTTTTCGTTGCACATGACTTTCTGGACTGATACCATTCTGTGTATGTGCCTTTCAGGATATGACCTCCAAAGAAATAGCGACAGTCATATCAAAGGAAACCAAAGATAACGCCTTTGAATGATAACCTGTTACTCAAGTTTCCTGTGGGATCAGCTTTTCCTGCTAAGAAGAAGCTTTCAATGAAATCATCTCCCTAATAGGAACAATTGATTCTACAGGAACCTTGAATGCGACCTTTCAAGATCATTGTTAGGCGATAATCACGGCAAAGCTGTTGGTGTTACAAAATGTGATATCACTAACGATACGGTAAATGCATCTATATTTTGAAAAGAAAATACCAACACACATTTAAAGACGGACTATCTTTTTTATATATCCTGACCATTTAAACAATACATGCGCTTGGGCTTACCTTATACTATTATTCTGATAATTGCTGCTTTTTTCGGTATGAGCGATAAACTGGAAGCAATTTGTACCGATGGAAACAATACACATAGAGAGACCGGCCTGGGTTTACTACAGGTTCTCTTTCTTTTCCCTGTATACGTGTAACATCATTGTTGACTACCTTCATCATCCATATTTTTTATACTACATTTTATAGTTTTTGGTTTACCATTTTACTTTTGATAATAGGTTTGAACATTTGTTGACGATTTTCGTCTGTACAAGTATTTGAAAATGGTTATGTGTATGATTTTTGACAAAGGGTATCGAAAAGTTTAGAGGTAATTTTATGTTATTTTTGTAAAAGAAATTGGTTACAATTAAATTAGATTATGTGCATAATATTTGTTTCCTGCTTAACAAATTACAGGTTGTTTGGTAAGTTGGACACTAGGCCATGCGAGGATCAGACTACGGCGAATTCCTCAGGCTAAGGCGAGCTGGATTGCTTTTGGAGCTCCGTATCAGGTAAAGCTAATTTATCGATTCATATATCAAGGTGATGGCCGGTCATAGTTTAGTAAATATTTTAAGCAGGTTCGGTTGGACTATGCTATGACTGGCCATCACGTTGCTATTTCATGTACTATGCTTTTTGCTATTTCATAGTTTAGTAAATATTTTAACTTTTTAAGTGGGTTTGATTTACGATTTTAACTTTTTAAATGGGTTCGATTTCTGATTATTAACTTTTAAAATTGGTGTATGATAGAGTAACAGAAGAATCATCATGGATGATCCCTTCATCAGAAATTACATTGAAGATGTTCTGAAAAACATCCAAACTCAAGTGTTGTTCAAGCTGATCAATCCATCCACAAGAATCATGATCCATTTCATCTTAAAGGTAACATCATCGACATTACATATAGTCGTGTACACATCATACATACATGTATGTATTTACTGAAACTGCTATTTTACAGCAGGTTAATGTGCCCGTGGCTGATGTGGAACACCTGTTGGTCTCATTGCTACTAGATAACCGAGTTCGAAGCCACATTCATCAAGTTAATTGGAGTACGGTGATAGGTCAGATTTCATCTGTAGAAACTTCGACGCCCCGCCGCAACGCGGCGGGCCGACGCCCAACTCGTTTTTAATTAAGTGAGGAGATTTTTCTAGCAAATTTTTGTACTTTTTTATTAACTATTTTAACTTATAGCCATCGAATAATGCCAGGGAAAAATATAATTTAGCATTTAGCTCAAATGTTTGGTTCAAGTTTTCGGCATTAAACATCCCTTTTTTTGTGCTTTAGGTGGAAACGTGTTTAAGTTGAGTTTATTTTCGCTCTATTGAAGTTAATGCATTGATACCAAAAAGAATGAAATGATGAATTACTATCGATTTATAGAGTAACGTTGTTTAGACCTTTTCGAATTTTTGATAGTATTTTAAGATTGAAGGTTTTATATAGATAGATTTGTGATTTTGACATCAATGGTATGAATGCAAACATTCCTTTCATTCTTATAACTTAAATAATCCAAAATGAAAAATTAATATCTTGGCAATCCAAGAATAATGCTTTGGGAGCATCTTTTATTAGAAAAAGGGGTTTCACACGATGGAGCAAAGATTTCAACATCATTCCTCACGCATAATTGTTGTTATACTTTAAAAAAGTTGAAAGTACACATCACAATGCTTTTAGAAAAGAGTTTGCTTGAGACCCAAAGTGATTTAATATAGATCAATATTCCGGTCTGGATTTGTTTTTAAGAAATCCCTTTCACAAATAAATTATCAAGTCAAATTATACTCTAGTTCTAACAAATAATATTTCGAGTTAGTGACAACATGAAGGACCATACACAACTTTTATTGTCAATTGAAGATTGGTTGAATAATTTTTTTTTTTTTTTTTTTTTTTTTTTTTTTTTTTGGCTTTACATGGTTGAATAATCTTAAAATTACACAATAAATGTTATTATTAAAAAAAATAATAATAATAATAATATAAAAAAAAAAAAAAAAAAAAAAAAAAAAAAAAAAAAAAGGTCCATAGCGGCATAGACGAGGGAGTGTATCATTTATCATGTGTTTTGTGATTATTTGTATTTTTGGGTAGCTTTAAATGATAAACAATAAATAAAAATTAAGGGATTAGATAAGATGTTGCAATGGTTGAAAGATAAGATAAAAGCATCGTGGCTCAAGCCAAAACCCAAAAAGGGTATAACGTTATGCCACCTCCGCATTTTTTTTCTTTCACTTCCCGGTTACTCAAACATCAAAAAATCTTATTTCCTCATAACTTGAGCCAAAACACCTCTTTTAAGACTCAACACTCACATTAAACATAAACTCTACACAAAAACCAATTAAAAAACTGCTCCTTGGTGTAAGGCACGACACTTAGTGGCATGTGAGAGAGGATGTGATGGCTTGGCTTTGGCTCACACCAAATCTTTGCTGCGTTGGATTGACGCTGCTCAAATGCCACCATACCCCGATGCACACGAAAATGTTTTTCTTTATGATTGATGTGGCGAGAGGACCACAAATCCCATGACGAAAACAACCATTCAACAAAAGTAACAATAACAATAAGAGCATTGATTGGGATTAGGATGACTAACTCATATGCCTAATAGTATGCTTAAACATATGTGTCAGCATATTATGGGAACAACATAGAGACCTATTTCTTCACAAATCAATAATTTATTGCCGCATCTCTTAGAGCACAAGGTGCAAACGACGAAGGGAGCTTCGCCGTCCGATGTGGCATGGACAACGGCGAGCCGTTGCTCGCCGCCACATCGGAGAGGCCTCGCCGTTGGCTAACTCGTCGTGGCCACGGCGAAGCAAAGTTTCTGACACTTTGCAGGTTAACGTTTGGATTTGTTTGTTTTATTTGGGAGAAAAAGAAACATGACCGTTTATACACCAACGGTTGTGTTTCTTTGTTTATTTTTTTTCCTACCCTCTTTTACAACTATAAATACAACATTCTTCTTCCATTCTCTTCACTACATTCAACAATCTAAACTAAATATTTATATACCTCTTCTCCTAATCAACAAAAAAATGTCTCAAAACCCGAACGAAGGAGGTTATTTCACGAACCTCCTAACGTCAAACCAACGTCCATACGGGGGAGCCTCAAACTCTTCTAGTCCCTCGTCTCAAAGTTCAAACCCTTCACCGCCATACGGTTCACAACCATTAAATCCGAATGACATTTACCGTAACCAACAATTAGCCTTTCAACAAGGATTCGCAAGTCAACAACAATTCAATTTGTCGCCACAATTTTATAACCCGAATCAACCATCCACTTTTCCTCAATCACAACCGATACAACCGTCACAACCAAATCAAGGTACGTTTAAAGTACCTAAGCCAAGATCACCGGCCAAAGGCCGAGGAAAAAAAACCAAAGCCCAAAGAGGAAAAAGCGTCGTAAATTTGGACGCGGACGATGACGATGACTTGGAAGAAGCTGCTAATACGCGTGCGCGAAAGTTGTGGTCGAAACAAGAAGAAAATATTCTTGCGGAAGCGTGGATAGAAGTTTCCCAAGACGAGGATCTGGGAAATGACAAAGAGAATGAATTCTTTTGGAACGAAGGGGTTTCACTTTGCTTCACGTTTGGGATATCCTGAAACGCTACCCGAAATGGGATGATGAAGAACCTCTAGACATTACATGTCTTGAGGATATATTCGGGCCGGACAAACGACCTCGTCCCGAAAGAAGCAGCAGGCGACCCGGAAAGAAACAAAAGTCGACGGAAACGTCGAGTGCGGCGAGTTCCGGGGGGAGTCAAACGAGTACTTTTTCGGGACAATTATCCGAAAAGTATAATCAAGCGAAAGACGCTCAAACGGCTTGTTACGAGGCGCGGAGGAAGAGGGAGGAAAAGGCGTTCGAGAAAGAAGCTGCGTTGTTGGAGTGGCAGGATATGCAGATGCTAATGCTCGATCCAAACACGGTTACTGACCCGGTTAGAGCCGAAGTAATTCGCAAGAGACAAGCACGAATAACTCAGAAATACCAAAATCTCGACCGCGAAGATGACGAATAAAATGTTTTACTTTTCCTATTAGTATCGTATGTTTTTTTTTTTCCGTATCGTATTTTTTTTCCATATTGTATGCGTGTTTTTTTTTCCTCGTATCGTATTTTTTTTTCTTCCGTATTGTAACTTTTTATTTTATGAAATAAAATTAGTATTTTTTTTATTTTTAAGTATTTGTGAAATTAATTTAATCAATTTAAAGAAATGAATAAAAAAATAAGTATGTAAGAGGTGGGGCCCGAATAAGGAGGCACATGCTTGTTGCTCTTACACACACAATTAGTCACATATTTTAATGTTGGATTGCTCTCAATCATTTTCCTTAACAGTAAAACCACACCATCACCAACTCAATCTTTAGACTATGTTTATCAGTGGTAACAACCAACCGATCGGATGGGTATAAAACAAACATATATTGATATTATATTAAAAGTACACAGAAGAAAGAAAGAGAAACAACCGATCGGTTCGTTTTGTGACTTGCAAATCTTTCATCCAACCTTAACACATGTCACAATAAATATGGCTATTCATATTTCCATCTTTGTTTTACTTTAAGGATGTAAAAAACAATGAGAAAGAAGTTACTCTTAAGTACACAGGTATAAATTATCATCTTTTAGAAAGAGTAAAAGAAAGGGTAATTGATTCGTGGGTTAAGAGAAGGGCCAATTTGTTGTAGCAGGTTTTGTTTAGCTGTGAGAGAAAAAGAAAGTTTTAGGTGGATAAGTGTTTTGTGGCTGCGTGTTTTATTGGAAGAAAATTAGGGTAACATTGTGTGGGACAATTTTGGGTTAATTTGCTTTTAATAGTCCGAATATAGGTAGTTGGACTTGGGTTGATTACTATTAGGCTGTATAATGGTATTTGATTGGGCTGCTTGAAAATGTTTGCACAAATTAGAAATCTACCACTCTGAAAAAATATAACGTAATCATAATCTTTAGTAGGCTTGTATGTGCAAATAAAGAAGTACGTAGTAAAAAACATGATGAACAAATAAAACATCCCGTTAAAATAGTATGAAATTTTATTTAATATGTAATTTTATATGAAATTTTAAGTAATTAAATTAAATATAAAAGAAATAATATTATATGTTAGGTTGGGTTGTTGATAAATGGTAAAAAGAATTGAGATTGGTTGTATGTAGTGATTGTATAGGTGGAGGAGTAAGAAAATAATATTTTATTGAGAGATTGGGTTGTGATAGATTGTTGATAAAGATAGTCTTATAAATACCATCATACAACCAACAGTCCCTACATATCCACTAATAAAAACACAAACACTCAAAACCATAATCCCTTCCTAATCCTAAACTCAACAACAACACCATCATGTCTTCCGAACACTTACTCAATCCCAATGAAACAGCGTACGACCCAACTGAAAAAATCCATATCATAGGCCTATCATCCTCGGACGACACAGACATTGATTACTACACAACAACCCCACCTCCATTTTCATGGCGCAAACTTTGGTTGTTCACTGGACCAGGTTTCTTGATGAGCATAGCATTTCTAGATCCAGGTGAGTAACCAATGCAGATATATACTTTAGTTTTCGAGAGTGCAATTAACACTAAGTGTGTACACTGTTGTTGCAGGTAACTTAGAAGGTGATTTACAAGCAGGTGCAATAGCGGGTTATTCGTTATTATGGTTGTTAATGTGGGCAACTGCTATTGGGTTGTTGGTGCAACTGTTGAGTGCTAGGCTTGGTGTAGCAACTGGAAGACATTTGGCTGAGTTGTGTCGAGATGAGTATCCGAATTGGGCTGGGAAGTTGTTGTGGGTTATGGCTGAGTTGGCTTTAATTGGTGCTGACATACAAGAAGTTATTGGGAGTGCTATTGCTATTAAGATTTTGACTAATGGTGCTTTGCCACTTTGGGCTGGTGTTCTTATCACTGCTTTTGATTGGTATCAAATTTTATAATTTTTTTTTCTTAGGGTAATTAGTTGTTTTTATTGTTTATAATTATTTGGAATGTTTTTATTATTTACTGTATTATTTATAATTATATCAAGGGTAGTTGGGATTGCTTCAATCCCAACTACCCTTGATATAATTATAAGTGTTGGGTATGTTGTTGTTGTTGTTGTTGGGATTGCTTATTATAAGTGTTGTCGCGTTTTGATGCTACTACATATTATCAGTTTTGAGGGTGTTTGGGATTGCTTATTTTTTAAGCAGATAAATTACTTTTATGTTTGGATGAACCTCTTATTTCAAAGTACTAGTAATTAAGCACTATATGATAACAGCCTGGCTCGTTTTTAAAAGCAAAAAGGTCAGTTTTAAATGACACAAACTCTGGGTATCCACGGGGACCAGGTTTCTTAATGCTTTTTAAGTTTTATTTGGGTGTTTCTTAAGATTTTTATTTTGCTTTGGGGTTTAAGGTTTTCGTCAAAATGGATCTTTGACATGATTTGGGTCAAAATTGAAGGTTCATGTTTTGGATTGTGCAATAAAGATGGGTGCTTTATCTTGTTTTTAGTGATGGTTTGTTTCAAAGGTTTGTGAAGTTTGTCTTTTTGGGACTGTTTTTCTGTATCTGTTTTGATGGGGTTGTTATAAACATGTATTTAAAGGTTAACGAAATTATTATATTTTATTAACGTGTGTTGTTTTGTTACAAAATCTTGATTGCAGTTTCATCTTTCTGTTTCTTGAAAACTATGGTGTGAGGAAGTTAGAGGCACTTTTCGCGCTTCTTATTGCAGTCATGGCAGTTTCATTTGCATGGATGTTTGCTGAAACTAAGCCCGATGCTAAAGAACTTCTCATTGGTATGAAAACACTTTTATTTCTACTGTTTCGCAAACTTCATAGCTTATCTTCACGTTACGAAACCCTTGTTATTGTTTTTATAGGTATTGCGGTCCCAAAACTCAACTCCAAAACAATACAACAAGCAGTAGGAGTTGTTGGCTGCATTATAATGCCCCATAACGTGTTCTTACATTCTGCACTTGTACAGTCAAGAGAAGTTGACCCAAGAAGAATTGGTCGAGTTCGTGAAGCTATAAGATACTACTCAATTGAATCCACCATAGCACTCGTTATCTCATTTGTTATTAATCTTTTTGTAACAACTGTGTTTGCAAAGGCTTTTTTTGGTACTGGTATAGCTGATAAAATTGGGCTTGGGAATGCGGGTCAGTTTCTTGAAGATAGATTTGGTGGTGGGTACGTGCCGATTTTGTATATCTGGGCTGCTGGGTTACTTGCAGCTGGACAGAGTAGTACTATTACGGGTACTTATGCGGGCCAGTTTATAATGGGTGGTTTTCTTGATTTGAGATTGAAGAAATGGGTACGGGCCTTGATTACTAGAAGTTGTGCGATCATTCCCACTTTGGTTGTTGCATTAATTTTTGATAGTTCTGAGGATACGATGGATGCTTTGAACGAATGGCTTAATGTGCTTCAGTCCATTCAGATTCCTTTTGCTCTTATTCCCTTGTTGTGTTTGGTGGCTAAAGAGGATCTCATGGGCGTTTTCGCGATTGGTCCTGTTCTAAAGGTATGATCTGTTAATTTTTAACATACATTTTAGCTGAATCCCTTGAAAAGATTAATATCCAAAGATTAGACCTTCGTATGTTCTATGGCAATCCCGTTCCTTTTGGACCCATGTTAAAAGTTTGTTTGATTTTACCCGAACTTAGTTTGACTAGTTACTTGGTCTGTTAACCTACCCAATTGACCCACCCACCCGTTTTGCCACCCCTACATGATAGTATTGTTTTGCTTGGTATGACTTGCAGACAATCTCGTGGCTTGTGGCTGCTTTGGTGATAGCAATAAACGGCTACCTATTACAACAATTTTTCGCTGAAGAAGTCGGTGGAGTAGCCTTTACATCTATAGTAACCATTTTTACGGTTGCATATGTTGCGTTCACAGTATATCTTATTTGGCGAAGCGTCACCGTGTCAACATTTGGTTTCTTTAAACTTAGAAACCAAACAACTTAACCAGAACTTGTAAAAGATTTATGACGAGGCAACTTTTACTTCATTAACATCATTGTAATTCTAGGAACCCGAAATCTTGCTTATCGAGAGTAGCAAGATGTTGTAGTCATTATTAGTTCACTAGTCGTCATGGTCGTTTATAGAGTAAACGGGAGATGGGTGATCATAATTGTAGTATATTTTCGTGTGTTAAGGTGAAAATGATGTTTTAATAAATTTTCAAGATATTTATCCTTGATCATAATGTATCTGCACAGATAGGATAAACCGCTATTCTACTTTGGATTTCTAATTATATGAAGTAAGATCTTGATTGTTTACGTATGGTCTATTGTATCTCATGGCAATAAATGCACACTAAACACAATAATCTAAAAAATCGAGTTTAGAGACATTTGTCGAGTTTCATGAAATATATAGCAGTAGACTAGTACTCAAGCAATACAAAACAGTATCATGTTTTCACATAACAAAATCAAAGTATGAAAAGACTATCACTGTTTCATAACCGGACCTGATAGAGAAATATGGTCAATCTTTTCATTGAACCCGGGATTATTCCCTTATTTAGTTAGAACATTTTCGCATAACCAGACTACTAATGTTATTGAATTTAAACTGCCAACTTAGATTCAGTTGGATTTTTATTTTTATTTTCAATCTAAATTACAAGGAAATATCGGTTGGTTTGGGCAAAAGCCAACAAGATTTACTCCTAAAACGTTTCGTTGGATTGGATTACAATGTGTTCATGGACTTTCACCATCAGCTCTTAGCTTATAGCTCCAGCAACCGAATTAGCATTTCATTTAGTCATTCTCTATCTTTATTATAGTCTGTACTATTACAAAATAGTATAGGAATCACAAGAAGTCAAATTCTTTTTGCCGAGTGTTTGGGATTGCTTCTGCTTTACAGAAAAAGCCCTTCAAAATAGAGTTTGAATTTGCTTAACCTGTAAAATACAGTATAAATAAAAGGAAACCATAAATGAATTATAAAGTGTTGAACCACCTCAACATTCAAACTAGGGGTAACGATATCGGACGCAACACAAAACATGACCCGAGACTCACACGAAAAATAAACATGTTAATGTTTGATCTAAGCAGGTTTTGTGTTGTGTTGGGGTTGATTCACTCAACATGTCGGTTAACCCACTCAACCTGTTTATCAAACATGTCGTGTTCGGGTTAAACTGATCGACCAGTAATAACGTGACAACTTGTCTAGATAGATGAGTTAACAAGTCACCCGTCACCCTTTCAAGTTGTTCAACATATTTAACCCCACCAAGCTATTTAAATAAATCGCTAAGTTAAATCACACACAATTTATATATTCGGGTTTAAGTTCTTTAACTCACAAAATAAACCTGGCCCTAAATTATCTAATATAGGGTTCGTTTAGTAGGACGTAATGAAATGTCAAATGAACGGAATAAACCAATTGAAATTCAATAAATGATGTAATGTAATGATTCACTACCGTTATTAATCATGTTTGGTTGATATGATAAGACGGAATAGAATTGATAAGAAAAAGACTAAATTGTTGATGATAAGAAATTTAGTTAACTTAGTTATTTAATAATGAACTTTTATATAATTTTAATTCCATTACATGAAATGCTATTTCCTCATACAAATTGTTCCTACTCATCCTCCTACTCATAGGATTTGACAAGTGTCAAAATTGACGATTTAAATGCAGAGGAAGAATGAGTGGAAAATACATATATAACTATATAAGATTATTGTATGTGCAGGAGAATTAGTAAAAGATATTATAAGAGGCTTTAGGAATGCTAATAATTTTAAAAAATAAAAAATAAGAATAAAAATGTGAAATTTTCCCCCATTTGATTACAACGTACAAGCACTGTCTAAAAGTTTTAAAAGCAATTAAACAATCCCAAACACCCTCTAAATTTGAGAAAAAGTAAAATAGCCAAACAAAGCCCTAATTGGGAACTAAAACAAAGAACAAGGGAAAATAAACCTTAATCCATCTATTCTCTTACGTTCTTCGTTGGGTGAATTATTTCTCTCTCTTATATACCCTTAATTTCATTTATCAATATGATTCCTTTTTGTTAATTTTCTTAGAATTGGCTAATGTGTTTTTCCATCATTCTTTAAAATGGATGACGTTATTTCTCACTGTATATGGTTTCTTGAATTGTTTATATTTAATAAGTTACTTTTTGACTTATGAGCTTATTATGACTTGAGGAGGAGTATTTGTTTAAGCTTATTTTTGGGCTTACGAGCTTATGTGCTTTCGGTTTATGTTTTATAAACCCTCTTTTCGGCTTATTTTGAAACTTATGGACTTATATAAGTTTATTATGACATAATAAACATATATATGCCAAAAAAATTAGGCGTGTGAAACGTTTGGTTTAAACAAGAAAAATGGGCTTAAGCTGAGTATTTCTTTACATGGATAACATTGTTGAGATTGAGAATTTTATGGAATAAGCATCAGGTTTATGAAAAAATAGTCTTGAGTACAATCTTTATACAACTTGTGGCGCATTGAAAATATATTAAGGAATATACGCGTAGAGATGTGGCTTGTAAGTTTGACCTGAACATAGATACTATTAGATAGGTACTTCTGTTTGGTGGAGTTAGTTCTAATTTATTCTTTGTTAGTCTCATCAAATTGCCTGAATAGGTAGGTAGTTACTTTTATTTATTCGAGTTGGTTCTAAGTAGGCTATGCTATTTTCTGGGTAGGATGTCCTGTCTTTTCAAGGTTGATGACCAGCTTAGCTTCTGTGTGTTGCAGGCATTCTTGTATACGTAGAATGTACTTTTTTTGGTCATGGCAAGATTGTCCTAGAACCTATTAACTGCATATGCTTGTTAGTTTACTTTGATAAACCCTAGCTAAAAGCCACGTGCTTATGATCGCCACTAACATCATCTGAAACTCCGTTGCAGACACCATTTGTATCTGTTTCCTTTGTCACGTAACACCCACTAAGTAACTATGCACGAGGGTGGAAGTCTTGATGCAAGTGTAGTTAGGAATTACTGAAATTAAGTGACTAATCTTAGCAGAACGAGTTAAGCAATATATTAGGGCGTGGCATACCGCATAAGATAACTCGATATCACAGGAACGTCATATGTATGGAATACTGAATACCAATTCGGCATTGATGCCACAAAGGCAACACCACATACGTTAGGAAATGTTTTAAGTTATACTTCCTACACTCAAAGATGTATGATAAGTAAACTAGTTGGGGTGCACAAAGAATTTGTAGCCAAGTATTTTCATGAACATTGAAAATTGCTGGACTGCAACTACTCTCAGTAAGAATTGAAAGAGTAATTGATAACGACATGTATGTTCTCTAAAAGGTACACTGTAATGAAACGAACAATACACATAAAGTTGAAGTGAACAGAAACTTGTCAGTACAAACACAAGTCAGTAAGTTAAGGATGGATGCAAGGATCAAAGAACCAATTTTCATAGTTAAGCACATATAAAGCATGGTATGATAAATTTATAGTTTAACACTTTAATCTTTGCTTAAACCATGATTTAATATGTTTTAGGATGCGAACAACCTTGAGTTCTACAAAAAATCATTTATATGCGCTACAACTTTTGTTTGCGGAACCCGTTTGTTCACACGAAATTGGTTATATATAATTTAAATAATTTCCTTGTCTTAACTCTTAAGTTCATAACCAAAGATGACTGGGGTGAGTACCTTGATCAGAAGCTTGGAGGATAAATATGTTTTAACCTCTCTTCTTGCTATTTCTGGTTTTCAATGGGGTATTAGTTGACTTCCAAGAATCCATCCTTTGTTTTCTTATGTTTAATTTATTTCCATGCACACATATGCTTACACATCTGACCAAATTCAGTTATAAAAGAAAAAGATACTAGATTTAGCTTCTGGTGTGAAAGCCTGATTTTAAGAGAACTAGGTTGACTTAGAATTTAGAATTAGTAACCTACAACTAGGAAGTAACTTTGGTAACTAACATGTAACTATAATAATGATTACGCCACTAAACAACGGGGAGAATACTTGCATCACATAGTCAACTATGAGTTAATCGTAATATCTACTGTTGTTGGTCCATGTGTAGCATTATTATTTTCTGTCCTTTGCATAGTGTGTCCGAGTTAATGGAATATTTTTGGTCCTAAGAAATAACAAAAACATATTTTAAGCTTAATCAGAACAATCAGTTGATGCAGGACATGACGTCTTGAACTTATTAGTTGTTTATGAAGAATTATTAGTCTACATCTAACTCCATTTTCGTGTTTATGTTGATATACATAAAGAGTTATGTTTAGTTTCAAGATGAAGTGATTTGTTTTAGTATTGTATCATCCCCTTCCTTGTGTATATACATGTTTGTGTCTACTTTTGGCTAATCATAGACAATTCTCTTTGCTGTCCATTCAGTGCTACAGACAATCATGGCAGATGATGATCTAGTGATGGCTCTCAAATCTTCGTCTTCTCTTCTAGAGCAGCTTGGCAAAGCATTGGTTGAGCTAGAATCCCATAAAAGCAGTGCTGCAGTTACAGTTTCATTCACAGAAATATCCGAGCACTTTCGTAACCTTGAGGAGAAAATGACGACTAAATACAACGAACTCGAAGCTAAAGAAAAATCTTTCAAACAAGAGTTATCTGATGGACTCTCATTACTTGCTGCAAAGGAAGCGGAAGTTGCTGCAAAAGAGCAAGATATGTTTGACCGCATTCAACTCCTTAAAGATGCTGCTGTGGCTGCCATTGTACAGGCACGAGCCAATCATCCTCCGCCATCTGCGGGAGATATTTTGGACGTCACTGGTAACAAGGTAAACTGCTCTCTTGATGAAACAAAAGCATCCCTCACTGGCACAACCAAAGGAGAATCCTCTGTTAAAACAGCTGGTGAGGTTACCTTCCATCAAGAGCTGACTCGATTTTGTGAGCAGATGGATACGAAAGGGCTTTTGACTTTTGTTATGAAGAACCGAGAAAACATTACTGTTCTGTGTGAGGAACTTAATAATGCACTTAAGAGTTGCATAGACCCAGCTCGTTTAATTCTTGATTCTCTTGACGGGTTTTACCCTCATGATAAGAAATATAATAAGGAGGATATCGCAGCCTTACTCGGCATGCGAGAATCCTGTGTTAACCTTATGAAGGCCCTGAATGCCTTATTGGCTAGGGCTGACACAGGTCCCGACTACCTACTGAGTTATGAAATTAAGCAGCAAGCTAAGGCTATTGCTAATGAATGGTGGCCTAAATTGACTCATGGTGGTATCAATAATGCTGCCAGTGGCAAGTCATTGGAAGCTGAAGCATATTTGCAGCTTCTTGCGACTTTTAGGATTGCCTCAGAGGTTGAGGAGGATGAACTCTGCAAGCTTATGCTAGCAGTTTGTGAGCGAAGGCAAGCACCTGAGCTCTGCCAGTCTCTTGGTTTAGCACACAAAATGCCAGGTTGGTGTTTCTTTAATGGAGACATAGGCCTTTTGCCTACAATGGCTTAACGTGTTTCCAATTTTAGGATTATTGGTCTGCATTTGTTCTACATCCTAGGTTTAGAGAAAGAGACTGTGTGGTACTGATTCTTGTTTTTGTACAGGTGTTATTGAAGAAATGATTAGCAAAGGCAGACTAATAACTGCGGTGCATTTTGTGCATGCCTTCGAGCTTGTGGAACAATTTCCCACTGTACCCCTTTTGAAGAATTATTTGAAGGATATGAGGAGGAAATCACAAAGGAAAAATGGTAACTCGACTAATAAAGAAATTGCTCAGGTGAATTTATGGTCCTTTGTATTATTAAAGGGGCAATTTAGGTATTTGATTATCACCATCTTGTTGTCTTCGTCTTTTGTTTATGTAGGATGAAGTAAACGCGAAAGAACTAACAGCATTAAAAGCTGTTATCAGCTGTGTTCAAAAGTACGATCTTGAAGCTGACTACCCACTTGACACACTTCACACACGTGTTGGTCAGCTAGAAAGAGCAAACCCTGATAATAGGAAGACTCGTGAGCCAACTACTACAAAACCACCCCAAAATCAGAAGAAGCGGTATCGTGAGTCAACTACTACCAAACCAGCCCACAATCAAAAGAAGCAACATTTAAATGCAGGTGGAGTTTATGGACACCTCAGTCCTGCCCCCGCTTACTTGCCAGTTAATAGCAGGCAGCAGGCTGCTCGTCCAGCCTACATGGACAGAGGACCGTATGCTGCTTCATATTCAGATACTTATTCTCATATCAATCCCTACAGCTACCCGCCACCTCCTCATCCTACATACAGTCAACATGTTTACGAACAAAACCCATACTACTACCCTCCAAATGATACAGCGCCACCACCACCTGCTTATGGTGGGTATACTAGTGGTTTACCGTCTTCATATCACCCTCCAAATGATACAGCACCACCGCCACCTGCTTACGGTGGCTATACTAGCAGTGTACCGTCCTCCTATCAACCATATATGTAACTTGTTAAAGCAATGGTATTTTCCATTTAACTTTATTGTTAGCTATGGTCTATCTTAGCTAGGCAAAGCTTGAAGCCTTAAAGATTGTTTAGCACTACTTTTTTCCTTTTGGCCCGGTGACTTGTACATTAAATATGGTATTAAAATTTTGGGAATGAGTTAAAGTGCCAAATTTCTTGTATTTGAAGTTTTTGATGTTGCTGTGATTGGTCTCAAGTTAAAAAGTAGAAATGTGGGACTTCCATTGTAATTTATGAAGAAAAGAAAATTGTTTTAGTGCAATCTTGAGTCACTAGTGGTATTTTTCCTTGCACCAAGTTGTATAAATAAACTTTTAAAGGCTTTTCGGATGCATATTATATCACTTGGTTATTTCAATTGGTCCAAGTTCGATGTATTGTTATCAGTCTGTTAATATAATTTGTATTTCTGCCAAAAGAAAAGGCAAAGTTGTAAATGATATGTTGTCAAGAAGTAATTTATATTGAAACTTGTTAGAAAGTTGTATTCACCTAAGTTGCATGTATCGTTGACAAGAAGTAAGCTTTACAACTATTTTTAATAGTTTATCAGATTGCTTTTTGTTTTATAAAAAGTTGTTTTGTCACATTCACGAGAAACATAATTCAAAATTGATATGTGTAACTAACAACAACAATTGTAAAGATACCATCAACAGTGAAGGGTTCAGTTTTGTGTGAATTTATGAGGACATGACACAACAAATTACTATATATATAACGTCCCGGCAAAAACGACACTCCTATTGTCATTTGATTTTTCGTCTTTTTAGCCCAGCCCATTGGTATTGTCCAGGCCCAAAATATTAGCCCGTCTCTCTTTCACTCTTATCGTTTTCATAGATAAACATAGAAACTGGCCTCTCTTTCACTTCACCGCCTCTCTTTCATTCTTATCAGAAGACAAATGATGAAGAAGATAATCGGCGTTGCAGTTGGAGCGGCGGAGAGAAGTAAAGGTTGTCAAAACACATGGCTATAATTTCTTCGGGTCTCTTTTTGCTGGCTCCGATTGGGATAAAAGTATCTTCCAGATTCTACACTCTTGCCTTTCTCTCTTATACCTTATCTTTACAAAACACACACCACGAACAAATAAAAAAAACTATACACTGGTAAGATTTCTAATCTATTTTCTAAATTTTAGCTTTGTTTTTTATAATAGTTTTCTTTTGAAGGTTATAATTTTACTTTTAATTAATATTGTGTTATGATCTTCTGTAACAGGAAAGATAAGAAGTTCAAAGGGATTTGTTTGTGAATTTCAAACCAAATTCGACAAGGATGTTCCCAGTTCAAGGTATTTTTTGTTTGTAAATTGATTTAAAATTGTATGTTTTGTATTATATGAAGCTTTGGAATTAGTCTTATGTTTATCGGATATGAAATTTAGGCTTATGTTTACTGTAACTAATTGTTTATTTGTTAATAGCTTTTTATAATTTTTCCTTTTGATTTGTGTTGTGACTTATAGAATAGGTTTTCTTTTTGCCCTTGATCTACAGTGTCGTATCTGATGTCATAGTGTTGATTCGTGGATTAAAGGTTCGTGTGTTTAAAAATTATAGAGTTTAGTATCTTATATCTTTTGCCTTTTTTGCTTTAATGAACTATGCTAATTTTTCAGGAATGTAAAAGTCGAGATTCATATTTTGGCGGCAATGAAGTCATGAGGTCAGTAATCAAATAAAAATACATGTCAGTTATGAGGTTTTATGTACCCAAGATACTATATTTTGATGCTGGTGCTGTTCGTGAGACTGCCGATCTGTATTCCGTTATTGGTACGTATCACACGTATGCATCTATATTATAATGAGAAGCGTGCTTGGAGACTAAGAGGTGCATGAGATTGGTAAGTCACCTTTTAAAAAAAAATTGGAATCTATTTTATTTGTTTGTTGGTTTATACGGTTTGTGATATATAGTTTTTACTGTTTTGTGGAATAGGTGGAGTTACAAGTTTGAAAGAAAAGATTGATTTTCGTGGTCTCGATCGTGTTGCAGAGGATGTTAAGTAGGTTTTGTTTCGGTATTTATGTTGTTTTGTTTTTTCTGTTGAACATGCTTAAAGATAATTCATTGTTTGTTTATACTCTTTGCAGTTTATTAGAGAAGTTGTTATGTCGACATCGTTTATACAAGATGGGCGAGAACTTAAAAGGGAGAGGAGAAAGCAATGAAATCGAGAAGCTGCGGGGCGGTCGAGATGGATGAAACAGGTATCAATTATTCTCCTTGCCGTATTTTTTTTTTTTTTGAAAATCAACCCTGCAATTTCCATTTTATCATGTAGTTCCTAGACAATAAAAAAAAATGTAACATATAACCAATAACATGGTGCAAAAGTATACATATAGAATAGAAGTAATACATATATTCGCACTAACCAACATTTGTATGATGAGTGTCTAACATCATGCCTTGAGAGAAATCCAACACTATAGGACCACCTGTTGTGGCACCAACAGAGGTATTTGATGTAACAAATGTAGATGCAGGTGTATACATGGAATGAATTTGATGATTGTCATCGACAGGCGTATGGGCTGTATAAACACGGGAAAAAAAATTAGACAATAAAAAAAAAGGAACACATAACCAATGGCATGGTGTAAAATTATACATATAGAGTTGAAGCAATATATGTATTTACACTAACCAACATTTATCTCATGCGTGTCTGAATTCAAAACTATAGTACCAGCTGTTGCCGTACCCACAGGAGTATTTGATTTAGCGGATGTAGATGCGGCTGCATACAGGAAGTCATATTACAACAAGTAACAAAGCAAGAAGCTACTGAAAATAGTAAATAAATGAAACTAATCAGAGATACCAGCGTCCCTACAAAAGCTCGCAGGTACTTATATATTGTTTTCTTTTTTATGGCATAATTGACAGAATGGATTGCTCAGTTTTCTCACAGCCTTATCACGTGCATACCATGAATGTTCAATGCTTAATTTTCATAGCCTTATCACTTGCATACCAAGAAACAACTCAACCACATATATTTAAAAAACTAAAATGCATACCTGTAATGTGACAGTAAAGCCTAACTTCTGTTACAAATTCATTTCGTGCTATTCGGGTCAGGTAGCTATAAACATGATTTCAAGGTAGATCACTTTTGTTACATGTTTAGTTCACAGTCTAATAATATGGATGTTACAGTTGCTCTTAATTCACTAATTGTTTACGTATAAAAAGATACATGGACAAAAAGTGTATTGGTTCAATCCAAACCTATTTCAACCAGTACAAATGCGTAGCTATTTTTACATGTTACCTAACACTTTGATCATTATTGACTGCCAATGGGTGGACATGTGCGTAATCATAAAAAGAATAGTTTGGTTTTTCCGTTGTGGGTATAAAGATAGGTTTCGAGATATTAATAATGGGTTAAATCTTTATGCAGCTATGTGGGCTGTTGCAAGTAAACAGCCAAAGGACCCAAATGGGTGGAGCTTTGTTGACAAAAAGCAAAATCTACTTCTCCGGTCTTCAACCTACCATGCAGGAGACCATCATGATCCAGTGGCTGTTTCAAAAGCCAAAGCCAAAAGAAAAGCAAACAAACAACAATCGGCGTTCGAAACTTCAGTTAACCAGAAAGTATTACAGAAACATGATTCACTAAGCGGAATGTACAAGAGTGTAAACCATTTTAACCCAGGACCTGGCCCACCATAGTCACCCGTTTTGTAGTTGTAGTAATTACATTTGCTCATACACTTTAGGCTAATTATTGTAAAGTTTAATGGTCAAAGACGACTATCTACAATTAGTAGTTCAAATACGATGGCTATTTAAAATGTATGATTCTTGGTTCAGTCTAAAAACAAAAATGTTATTTTGCAGGTCTGTTTGGTTTTGAAAAAACCATAATCTCATAGAATTTGATTCTTTCTCTGTTGTGTTTTGACACCATGTCCAATCATATATGATATCACTTAAGAGCGTTTGAAGAAGAGTGGTCTGAAGACGCTCCATTTTTACTTCAATGTTTTGTTAATTATTTTTAAAGACTGATTCAATTGGGTGCTTAATATTTATGATCATTTTCCTACATCTGTAATGGGTCAACTGTGCAACTGATCCAAAACAAAAATTAGAAATGACAAAAGGTTTGGCATTTGCATGTGTAGATATTGATCCGTTCACCATTCGGCCTGAAGTTGTTTCTTTACTTTATGTTGATTACATTTACTCATTATTGTGCGCAAAAATTGTTACATAGAATTAGTACCAATTCGTGGGTAATTACATTGGACTTTGTTGCATATCCACTAAACTAGGCATTTTATTCTTTTCAATACACTACTTTTGCATACAATACTATCATACATAAACACTCAGCCGCAACGTGCGGGTTATGCATTTTTAAGCCCTCCTATCATTTGCTCGATGGATCAGGTTAATGCAACAATTAACAACCGTGAAGTACCATTGATATTGGACAAAATAATGAATTCTGTTAGACGAATACATAAACTTTCACCAGTGTAATGATCAACGACATGAAACAATGCTCCGCCGCAACGCGGCGGCCGTCGCTCACCTCGTTAAGTAACAATGAGTGTCAATAAAAGAAGGCTTAGGAATGTTTGGACCAGGATGATGGAGAAAGATTCATAGAATGCTTCGTGACATGTATTTAGCTAGGGAGATCTCCGGGCATTTTCATCGATGACACCGGAAAATATTGTACTAATGGACTAATGGTTAAACAGATAAATCAAACAACCTCGATACAAGGATATTAGGCTGGTTTTTATGGTGGATGGTGCAGCACCACCAACTCACTCTTTGGCACGCAATCCCCATAAAAGCAACCCACCACCACGCGCGATGGTGGGGTTTTTGGCAGTGGTATGGTGGTAGACACCCCAAGCAAGAATTAAGGCACAAAGGTGAAAATTAGACCGGGGTGTTTTTATTAGCATTTATTTTGTTTGTGAGTGTGTGCGTAGTATATTGTGTGTATATTTTTATAAAGTGTGATATTTTTATATATTTGGTTTGGTGATGGGTTAGGTGATGACCATACAAAATAAAAAGTGATGGTTTTGATGGTGTGATGAATGATTATATGGTGAAGATGTAGAAGTAATGTGTTTGGTGACAATAAAAAGTAGTCTTAGGTTTCTATGTTTAACTCAGTGTTCTGAAAAGCTCAAGGCGCACTAAGGCGCAAAGGGGGCAAAGAGTCTCGAGATGAGGCGCGTTCTAAGGCGCGGGATTCATGAATGCGAGACGCACTAAAACATTAAGTTTTTTATAACATATGTGACCATTTATGTAGCTCAAATAACACAAAATAACATTAAAATACTTAATGCATGACATATTGCCATTATAAATATTAAAATGGATCAGTTGTCACTTCTAAAACGGATCAACTCTTTGGCTCGATGACCTATGTAGAGATTAAAATTCATATCAGACTAAATGTGTTTGTATCCTACACTTGTAGCTTACATTTAGCAAAGCTCATAATTTAACCCAAAATATCAAGCAAGCAACATATTAATATTCAAAGCACAATGCCATATTTTCATGATAAATGTCGTAAAGAAAATACTTAATGAAACAAAGTAACTTCTTAAAGAAAATTTTAATCAATTAAAAAAAAATGGTACATCTCCTAGGCGCAAAAAGCCCCCAAGGCGCGCGTTTTTTGTGGGATTCATGCATGTCGTGAGCCTCGATTTGAAAAAAGCCCAAAGGCTAGAGCCTTGCGCCTTAGGCGCGATTTTGACAACTATGGTTTAACTATGTGCCAATGCATGGTTATCTCGACATAGCTAAAAGAAAGGTAAAGTAATGTTTTCCTTTTGCAAAGCACTACGTAAAGTAGTGGCAATCGCTATAAATAGATATCAACGTCTCAATAACTTCTTCGAGAAACACAATGTATTACAATCTTACTATATGCCTACAAATACATAATAAGAAGCATCTCGCACGATCACATGGTACCGATAAGCTACATCTTTTCGGTCGCCACGTTGTGCAGGGCCGTTGTATGGTTTTCGATGGCCCTGCCCTAGGCAATAACGGCAAAGAAGTCCCATTACTTGTAAACTTGAATTACACACATCATATATGTTTAATATCTATTGTATTTATATACAAGACTAAGAAAAATGAGACCCCTTTTAAGTGAAGACATGGTGCGACGGTACCACTTGCACACCTTTTTAAATCACAACTGTCTACATTTGACATTCAGTAATCATTCCTAGTTATGCAAATATTTGTTTGTCTACATTTATAATCACAACTGTCTACATGAGTGGTGTTTTGCCCAAGTTTTAAAGCTTGTTTGATGAGTAGCATGTAGTGTTTTGGGTTTTGTTTAAACATCGGCATTCAAACACTAATGCTACACTCAAAGCTAGCAATATATCTATTAGTCTGTTATTGTAGTTCGAAACACATAATCGGAGCACAATAGATCTGAAAATTACAGAGGTATTTTATTAAGCTTATTTTTAGAATTACAAGTTCATCTCATTTCAGTTTATCTGTATACTTTTATTACAAACTAAACAATAATAGATTGATGATAACTTTTAAAATAAGCAAGAAAGTGAACCTTATCTTAATCTTAACTCTCCGTATAAAGAGAAATTTTTTCTTAAAACTAGTAATGTTTTATTCCTAAAACACAATTCTAATTTTAATATGTTAATCTTAACAGTTTTAAATTTCAAAATTTTCTTTAATCTCCTACAAGAAAATATTTTACTTATGTTTAAAAATGTTGTTTTATGTTGCTCGAAACATAGACGATTAAAATAAAGTTGCTTTCATTTACAGTTTTATTAAAATAATTATATACGTTCTTAGATGCAATTTAAAAATTGTTCAAAATAATTATATAAGTTCTTAGATGCAATTTAAAATTTGTTTTTTTTAATTAAGTTGTCGTATGTTACAACATTTCTTAATTAATTGATTATTTTACGTTGTATGCATAAACGTTACAACAAACACTTAACTCAACTGTAGTTATCTACCGTAAAAAAATCTCCTCGTTATACTTGCCTATGAAACATAAACCAAAATAAAATAAACTTATAAGAGTTGTTAAGACTAGTGATAATAAACCCACCAGCACGAGCCTTCTAGCCATAAACGACAAGTTGAGCTTATTAGCGTCACCCCACTAGGACGCGTCTTGGAGCCACAAAATGGAGAACTCGGTCATGCGTAAGACCGAGTTCTGGGAGCGTCGAAAGGGGTTAGCGGTCCAAAAAACTGCCGCTAAGCATTTTTAATTAAAAAAAAATAAAAAGAAAAAAAGAAAAAAACTTCCATTTTATATCAATCTTATCCCTATAAACACCGTAATACTCTTTCATTTTCATTCACACTTTCAACACACATTCTTTCTTATACAGTCTACACTTCTCATCTAAACACACATGGATTTTGAACAATTCATGTTTACATCCTCAGATGAATAAAAAGTTACAGTATCGAGCTAGAGTTTTTAAAACAGGCAATGACATACTAAATGAATTATCAAGCTTTGACTTCTAGAGTTTACGAAACACGATACATAGAGATTGCTCCAGTGCTCACGATCATCTAGTAGCCGCTTACTTACCTCAAAATCGAATGTATGACAAAGAAATATTTTGTACACGGTTTTTAATGAGCAGATCACTATTCACACGCATTGTTCGGGAAATAACTAATCATTCACCGTATTTTCAACAAAGTAGTGATTGTTCAAGAAGAGTTTCCTTCCCTTATTGATGAAGTGTACCTCTGTAATTCGTTAATTGGCATACGACACCGTTCGTGTTGCTCTAGATGAATATCTGCAAATGGGAGTGAAAACTTCTCGTCATGCTCTCAAAAATTTCTGTAAAACTATTATGGACTTATATGAAAATGAATTTTTGCAAAGACTTACTTATACAGATGTTGAAAAACTCTATGTTATCATGAGGAGAAAAATTATTGTACGGGTTGATCGTGGGGTAATTGCTTAAATGCATATCGTGGTCAAAATTGTATGGGTGATCAAGGGCCACATTCATTTATTTTATTGGAAGTGGTTGCCTTACCAAACTTTTGGATTTGACATGCGTTCTTTGGTATTTTGGGGGCGAAAAATGACGTCAATGTTATACGTTAGTCGCCTATTTCGAACAATCTCAAAGCCGGGAAAGCGCCAGAGGTTCCATTTGTGGCTAACGACATGCCTTATAAGTAGCGAATGATATGAAGCGAATAAAGTATAATATAGTGCATGAGGTAGCAAAAGAAGATGTGGAACGAGTGTTTGGCACGCTAAAAAAAAAGTGGGCTTTAATAAAAAAATCTCGCACGACCGATGACTCTTAAGAGAATAACTAATATGATATACATATGCATCATATTACATAATAGATTATCTCGTACGAACGCATGGACAAAAGTTATACTTCCTCCGTCCTAAAATAAATGTCAGGTTTGAATTTTTGAGGTTTTTTTTTGTTCAACTTTGACCTTAAATACTTTTATTTTATATAATACTTTATCAAAATTATACCAATGAAAATACATTTGAAACCTAATCAATTCATTTATTTTGCATCAAGTAGTTGAACAATAAAAATCCTAAAAAGTCAAATCTGGCGTTTATTTAGGGACGAAGGGAGTAAGTTATTAGAGATTTAGTCAACAAGGAAACCATCTAAGCCTTAAAGTCGATCTAATGGAACACATTTAGTGTCGAACAAGTGCATGATAACTTATATTTTCATTTTTTTTTTAATTTTTATTGTGATGTTTTTTATTTTATTTGAATTATTAATCTAGTGTTTTTTATTTATTGAGAGGATCACTTGATTTGATCACACACTATAGGTGTTGGACCTTTTAATGTGTAAATATGATACTTTGAGTGAATATGATTAAGTATGCGGAATCTACTTAACCACACTTAGAATGTTTATTGAAAATGGAACTGTGATGCTTGTGTTTATTTAACAAAGAACAATGAAAGTATTTCACCAAACGATTCAATATTATTCAGAATAATACGAGTGATCTTCACTATCACTAGGGTTACAAAGACCTTGAATCTTGTGTTTTGTTCTAATATTTTTCTGTATGTATATATCTATATCTATCACTCTCGTCACATGCATATGTATACACATATCTAAGATCTTCCTTTTATAGTCCAAGGAAAGATCTTTTACAATCTATATGACTCATCTAATTTACTAGCTTATGACTAATCTTCATTCTAGCTAGATGATGACTTATCATGTCAGTCATTAAGATACAACATGTATCTGGGATTACTACTCACTTGGAGTGTTCAATTTGATGACTACAACAAAGATATTTTTCTTGTATATGAGTCAGTAGAATAAGTTGTACTTATCTACACAGTTGTTGTATGAGTCATAGTAGCATCAGCAGAATCCATCAGCAGAAACTCCTTCAGTAGAAACGTTCTTCAGCAGAATCCATCAGTGGAAACATGCTTTGTGCTTTATCAGCAGAAACATACTTGATGTATTTCCTTAAGCCTTTATACTGATTCTGATTATTTAATTCCCAACAATCCTCCCCTAAACATGTGAATTACATTCAAACATGTTTTTCTGAATTAAATGAGGACTTTGTGAAGATCTTTCAAACACTTCATTGTCAGACTGTGATCTGAACTTTCTTCTCTTTTGAGTGATTGAATGTCTTTCTTTGTAACTCATCTGCTTTCTGTTATTTGCTCCAATCTTGGACTAAAAGATGGTGCAATATTCAACTTGAAGAATTATAAAAGTCAATGATGCTGTGTATCTTGGATGCTTGTTCCAAGAAGTAGAAATCATCTTTCAGCATGTCTTTGGAAGTGATGAACAAACGTAGTGAACTCAAATTGAAACCTTTCATCTTTTGATCTAGATAGAACTTTCTCCTATCAGCTTTGTTCTTGTTCTTTATCAGTAGAAACCATGTCATCATCTTGTATGCTCTTATCTTTTCCTTCTTTTTATTTGGATAATCTTCCTTTTAAAGGGCTTTTTGTAACCTCCCCTGAGATTTATTTCTCTCCTGAGCAATTTCCTCCCCTGTTTGAAAGATCTCTCACACTCATATCATATCCTCTGATCTAGCAATTTCCATGTTCTCAGACAATTTGTACATGAAGCCATCAATTCCTTAAGAGTTTAAATACTGCCCTCATCACTTCTAGGTGTGTAACCTCCTATGAGTGGTGAATCACTGAGCATTTGACTCATAATCCATCATTAGATGATTTTCTGAGCCTCTTTGAAAATCCTTTTTAAGAAATATTTGACTTAGCAGTATGAACATGATTTTATGATTAAAAATCATACTGCTTCTAACCATTTTGAAGGGATTAAGTGTGGTAACTAACACTTAATCAAAATTTCGGTTTAAAGCAACCTCTGGTTGTGTGAGAACCAATGTTTTCAGTTATTATAACTGCCTGTGTACAGATAAACCTATTCAAAAGGCTTTCTTTACAGGGTTTCCAGCTCGTGGCATTTGTTACCTCTAACACAAGTGTTAGATTCACTTTTGCTCCCTGTTCTTTCTATCCGATATCCGTAGATTAGTCACATTATACTTGAGAGTATAAAATGATAGAAAGTGAGTTGTATCAGTTATTAACTGATCAACTAATTTTATCAATTCAAAGTGAAACATCATAATCAGGTTCCAAGAAAGAAGTTTTAAGGAGTTTTGAAATCCCAAACTCTTTCTATCATGAACCTATTATATCAGCAGCAATGATCAGCATTCAGCAGCAATGATCATAGATTTCACTTGAAATAGCCTTTGAGCTCAAACATTCATACCTGAAATTGTTAGTCTAAAACCAAAAGAACAAAGTACAAAGTACTTGTCTTGAATTAGAATTATGCATAGGACTAACTGTATGAATAACTTTTAAATTGGTAATAGTAGTTTTAGATGACAAAGTTTGATGCATTAACAAAATCTATATACAAGAACACATTATATTGAAAATTTTAAAGATTAAGCATTCCAATACCTGCTACCAAGTACTGAAATCTACCAACATCAAAAGCTTTTGTAAGAAGATCTGCAAAGTTTTGTTCTGAAGCAATTTTCATTACTTGAATTAACCTTTTTTCATTGCAATCTCTAATAAAATGATGTCTAATTTCAATGTGTTTTGTTTTAGAATGTTGCACTGGATTTTTAATAATTCAAATTGTACTACTATTATCAATATGAATAATGGTATGTAAGAAATTGTACCCATAATCAAGAAGTTGGTTTTGAAGCCATAGAACTTGACCACAACAATTTGCAGCAGCTACATATTCAGCTTCAGTTGTTGAAGTAGCCACCATTGTATGCTTCTTACACTGCCATGAGATAAGCCTACACCCAAGGAATTGACATCCTCCTGTTGTTGACTTTCTGTCCAAGCTAGCACCAACATAATCACTATCTGAGTATGCTACCAAGTCAAAAGATGACTCCTTAGAATACCACAGACCCAACCTAGGTTGACCCTTGAGATATCTAAAAATTGTCTTGACTGCTGTTAAATGAGAAACCTTAGGAGTTACTTGATATCTTGCACAAGCACAAACAGAGAACATGATATCAGGTCTTGATGATGTAAGATACATCAAAGAACCTATCATAGATCTGTATGTGTGTACATCCACATTAGTTCCTTCTACATCTTTAAGAAGTGGCTTCTCAGGATCAATTGGTGTGCTTGCTGTTTTGGAATCAGCAAATTGAAACTTTCTAAGAATCTCTGCAACATATTTGTCTTGACTAATAAAGATTCCTTCTCTTGATTGTTTAACCTGCAGACCCAAAAAGAATGTAAGTTCCCCCATGGAACTCATCTGAAACTTATTGTGCATAAGCTTCTCAAACTCCAAACACATCTCCTTCCTTGTAGATCCAAAGATGATATCATCCACATACACTTGAACTAGCAAAAGATCCTTCTTATGCTTCTTGGTGAAAAGTGTCTGATCTATCTTGCCTCTTTGAAATCCATTTGAAATTAAGTAGGAAGCCAGTGTTTCATACCAAGCTCTTGGTGCCTGATGTAGGCCATATAGAGCTTTAACAACCTTGTACACTTTGTTTGGATGGTCAGGATCAACAAAACCAGGAGGTTGTGAGACATACACCTCCTCTTCGATAGTACCATATAAGAAAGCACTCTTGACATCCATTTGATAAACTGTGAATCCCACAAATGAAGCATAAGCCAAAAAGAGTCTAATGGCTTCAATCCTTGCTACTGGAGCAAAAACTTCTTCATAGTCTATCCCTTCTTCTTGTGTGTACCCTTGAGCTACTAATCTAGCTTTATTTCTTATCACTATGCCCTTTCATCCCTTTTATTCCTAAAAACCCATATAGTGCCAATTACTCTAACACCACTTGGTAAATCAACTAGCACCCAAACCTTTTGAATCTTAAACTGAAGAAGCTCCTCTTGCATAGCCTCCAACCAGCTTGAATTCTCTAGGGCTTTATGAATATTCTTTGGTTCATCTTGTGAGAGAAAACATACAAATAAGCAAGAGTTTGAAAACTCATGCTGTTTTGAAGCATAAAGGGCATCAAGAAGCCCTTGTTGATCTGAAGACATCAATTGTTGTCTTGTCTTCACTCCTGATTGTACATCTCCAATTACATTGTCCAGGGAGTGGACTTTGTGAATCCTTGAGTGTGGAGTGGAAAGAACTTGATAATCAGGTGGAAGGTTGTTGAAATCCACCTCATCTTCTGAGAGATTTGCTTGTGTTTCTTCTGATGGTCCATCAGCAGAAACATTTTGCTCATCAGCGGGAACGATTTGCTTATCAGCAGAAATAGCAGTGTTACTTCTAACTTGAAACTCTTGGTCCTTAGCTCCTTCTTCCTTATATTCATCTTCAACATCTTCTTTAGAATTTCCAGAAGAAGATTCACCATTTATTGAAGTTGAATCCACACTTGTATTTGTCCATATTGGCATTATCACATAATCTTGATTTGCCTCATTCTCTAATCCTTCTCCATTTTTGCATCAGCATTTTGTGAACCTGAAAATTCATTAGTTTCTGCAACATAAGGCACATAATTCATTGATTTGGATAGAGATTCAAGATCAAATAGCCATTTGGGACCTTGACCTTCTACATTGGTTTTATTTTCCAAAAACTTCACATGTAGATTTTCTTCTACTCTTCTAGTTCTCATGTTGTATACTCTGAATGCTTTGCTATTGATAGAATATCCAACTAAGAATCCTTCATCTGCTTTACCATCAAACTTTCCAAGATGGTCTAAGGTATTCAGAATTGTCACATGACATCCAAAAGGTCTGAGAAATCCTATTTCAGGAGTTCTACCTCTAAAAAGTTCATATGATGTCTTATTGTGAGGTTTTACAACTAAAACTCTATTTTGAACATAGCAAGCAGTGTTGACTGCTTCTGCCCAAAAAGTTATAGGCAACTTAGAGTCAGCTAACATAGTTCTAGCAGCTTCTATTAGTGTTCTATTTTTCCTTTCAGCAACTCCATTCTGTTGTGGAGTTCTTGCAACACTAAATTCTCTTTTAATACCTTTTTCTTTGCAGAAATCATCCATAACTCTATTTTTAAATTCTGTCCCATTATCACATCTAATGACTTTTACTCTTTTGCTTACTAGGTTTTCTATCTCTGTAATGAAGGTCTTAAGGATGCTAGAAGTCTCATCCTTAGTTCCTAAAAAGAATACCCATGTAAATCTACTAAAGTCATCAGTAATAACTAGACAATATCTTTTATGCAACAAACTTCTAACATTTATAGGAGCAAATAAGTCCATATGCAGCATAAACAATGATTGATTGCTAGAGTTAAAAATTTTGGGCTTACAAGTGGCTTTATGTTGTTTGCCTTTAAGACAAGCAATGCATGTTTGATCATTTTCAAATCGTTTTTGAGGTAAACCTCTTACCAAACCATCTTTGACAATCTCATTTATGGTTTTGAAGTTAATATGACCAAGCCTCCTATGCCATTTCATAGATTCATCCAATGTGGCCTTAGCAATAAGACAAGTAAGAGAATCTTTTGGAACAATCTTTTTCATAAAAACACTGTACATGTTGCCTTTTCTTGGAAATTCTAAGAAGTGCTTGACTTTCATCAGGCATCTTAAAATCAGAAGAAAATACAAGACATTCAGTGTCAGTAAAGAGAACTTTGTTCTTTTTGTCACACATTTGTGAGACACTAAAAAGATTATACTTAAGCTCTTGCACATAGTACACATCTTCAAAATCTAGTTTACCGGTTTTAATAGTATCTTTACCAGTAATTTTTCCTCCAATTCCTCCTCCAAAGGTAACATAGCCTCCATCTACTGATTGAAAATTTGAGAGATAAGACTTGTTGCCTGTCATGTGCCTTGAACATCCACTATCTGAGAATCCTTGATCTTCAGTATCTGCTGATGAATGTCCCTGCACATAAATAAAGGAATTAGTTTTGTTTTGGGATCCAAACCATTTCTGACTTGGATCCGCCTCTTGCATCAATGGGATGTAATCTTTTGAGAATTGTTGATGCAACATTGGATTTAAGAATCCAACATGCTGAGGCCTTAACAGCATTTGCCTTGTTTCCCTTAGCAGTGATATGAACTGTTTGGCTATCAGCAGAAACTGATGGCTTTACAGTTGTATCCTTTGGTTTCCAAACTTGTTTTTGGACTACTGCCTTTGTTTGAATGGGCCTTTGAACAATATTAGATGCATGTTTGAAAGTTGTTTTTGCACCCTTAATTGTTGATTTTGGGTAAACAGTCATATATGGTTTTTCAGCAGAAACCATTTTCCTTTCAGCAGGAACAGTTTTTGCTCTATCAGCAAGAACTGCTTTTGTGACTGTTTTGGGTTTTGATCTTTTAGAATTAGAGTGAAAATGAGATTTAGGTGTTTGCCTTTTGTAGTTCACTCTATTACTTTCATACCCAAATACCCATTGGTTGCAGAAAGCTGAAAGATGGTCAAAACTACCACATGTGTAACAAACTTTGTTATCTCTTTGTTGGAGAGACTTGAGGCTATACCAATTCCTTTGGTTACCTCTAGGCTTGTTTATGGTTCTATATTGTTCACAATATCTTACTGGTTGCCTAACATGTTTTTCATTGGTCTTAGGCCTATCAGTATTGTGTTTGACTATCTTAGGAACTCTTGTTCTTGCTTTCTTAACCACTTCAGGTTTAGACATAACCTGTATAAACTTTTTATCATCAGATGTTAAGTCCTTAATGATTGGACCATCTGAATTTCTACAAGAACACACCTTGTCCTTAGGAAGTGAAGTTTTACTTAAACTTTCACTTTCTTTCAAAGGTTCATTATCAACTACATTAGATTTTGGTTGAACACCATATTTTAATTTAGGTAGTTGAAATTCAGGTAATCCTGTGTGTTCTAGGTCAATTCCTGGGGGTGAAGGAATACCTCTATATGGTGGAGGAACAGATTTGTATCCAACACCAGACTTAGCTTTATTAATTACTTGACATTCAATTAAGTTAGTCACACCCTTAGATGCATAATCTAGTGTTTCTACACTCATTTGAATATTCTCTTTAGCCTTACTAAGCCTATCTACTTCAGCTTTTAAGTTACAAATGTCATTATTTTTAAACATTATTTCTCTTTCAAGAAGAATTTTGACATCAGTAAAGGTAGATTCATTTGTTCTAAAATGTATGACTTGTTCCTCTAGAGTAGCTATACCTCTTTTATGATTTGTTAAGCTATGAGCTGTATCAATTAATTCTTTCCTTTGATTCTCATAACGTTTGGTGCAAAGTTGCCAGTTCTCAAACAGTAGATGGAGGCTTTGTTACCTTTGAAGGAGGAATTGGAGGAAAAATTACTGGTAAAGGTACTATTAAAACCGGTAAACTAGATTTTGAAGATGTGTACTATGTGCAAGAGCTTAAGTATAATCTTTTTAGTGTCTCACAAATGTGTGACAAAAAGAACAAAGTTCTCTTTACTGACACTGAATGTCTTGTATTTTCTTCACAATGAAGTGTTTAAAAGATCTTCACAAAGTCCTCATTTAGAAGCAGTATGATTTTTAATCATAAAATCATGTTCATACTGCTAAGTCAAATATTTCTTAAAAAGGATTTTCAAAGAGGCTCAGAAAATCATCTAATGATGGATTATGAGTCAAATGCTCAGTGATTCACCACTCATAGGAGGTTACACACCTAGAAGTGATGAGGGCAGTATTTAAACTCTTAAGGAATTGATGGCTTCATGTACCTCTGATACCAACTGAGAGGATCACTTGATTTGATCACACACTATAGGTGTTGGACCTTTTAATGTGTAAATATGATACTTTGAGTGAATATGATTAAGTATGCGGAATCTACTTAACCACACTTAGAATGTTTATTGGAAATGGAACTGTGATGCTTGTGTTTATTTAACAAAGAACAATGAAAGTATTTCACCAAACGATTCAATATTATTCAGAATAATACGAGTGATCTTCACTATCACTAGGGTTACAAAGACCTTGAATCTTGTGTGTTTGTTCTAATGTTTTTCTGTATGTATATATCTATATCTATCACTCTCGTCACATGCATATGTATACACATATCTAAGATCTTCCTTTTATAGTCCAAGGAAAGATCTTTTACAATCTATATGACTCATCTAATTTACTAGCTTATGACTAATCTTCATTCTAGCTAGATGATGACTTATCATGTCAATCATTAAGATACAACATGTATCTAGGATTACTATTCACTTGGAGTGTTCAATTTGATGACTACAACAAAGATATTTTTCTTGTATATGAGTCAGTAGAATAAGTTGTACTTATCTACACAGCTGTTGTATGAGTCATAGTAGCATCAGCAGAATCCATCAGCATAAACACCTTCAGTAGAAAACGTTCTTCAGCAGAATCCATCAGTGGAAACATGCTTTGTGCTTTATCAGCAGAAACATACTTGATGTATTTCCTTAAGCCTTTATACTGATTCTGATTATTTAATTCCCAACAATCCTCCCCTAAACATGTGAATTACATTCAAACATGTTTTTCTGAATTAAATGAGGACTTTGTGAAGATCTTTCAAACACTGCATTTAGGACTATTTTATAATTAGAAAGACTTAAAATTCAGACTTTTACTTGCTTATTATGGAAGGATTGTAATATTAATTGGTTAGGAAGCACGTGGTTAGGAAGCAGGTGATTAGAAAACAAGTTGGGTAGAAAGTTAGTTAGGAAGCAGGTTGGTTATTCAAACTAAAATTATTTGGCTTAATCATCTTTACTTATAATTTATAAAAACAAATAAATGTGTAATCGAATAACGCAAAATATAGTCACAAGTATCCGCCGCCGTATTGCTCGGATACCGTTCTAGTCGCATTTAATTAGTAATATTTGAAATAAAAATAGCAAAAGAAAGTTAAAGAAAAAGGTCGTCGCATCTAAGTCGTCGTGGTGATCTTCGTCGTAGAACGTCGCTGACTTCCCCTTCCCCTTCCCCTTCACTTCCAATTCCAAATCCAAACCCTTTCTCTCTCTAAAAACTCTAGAGAGAGAAACAAAAACCCCAAAATTCAAATTCATCATCATCATGTCCAAATTAACCATCTTCTTCCTATCACTTCTAATAATATCATCATCATCATCATCACTCGATGTTTATAAAGATAGTATTATTCTCCGTCCGCCACGTGGCAGCACCACCCGTCACACCATGTTCCTACCTCTGTTTCCGTCACCGCCTGATTCCTCTCGGATCGCCGCTGACGTCATTTCCCGACGTCATCTTCACAGCTCTGGTAACCGTCCTAATGCTCGTATGGCTCTTCATGATGATCTTCTTCTCAACGGGTAATTAATTACACAGATCTTATTTTTTTTAACCTAATTGGACTGAATTGTTATTTATTTAATTTAATGGATTTAGTTGCAATTAATTAAAATTTGAATAATTATGATTTATCATTAATTTAAAATTTTTGATGAATTTGTAGGTATTATACGACGAGATTGTGGATTGGATCGCCGCCCCAGAGGTTTGCGCTAATTGTTGATACGGGAAGTACAGTTACGTATGTTCCGTGTTCGACTTGTGAACAATGTGGCAAACATCAGGTATGGTTTTTGTAGCGGAATACATGAGAATGGAAACGTTTGCAATTAGATTAGTATGTATGCGACCTGATTGCTCTCGAATTATGTTTGAAAAAGGTTTTGAAAAAGAAGATGTTTTTAGGATTCCTATGTGCAAATATTGTTTTTGTGGAACTTGAGTAAAGTTTATTGATTTACGTGAAGTCGTGTAGTGAAATTAGGTATGTGGCTTTAGTGATTATGTCACATGCTCACGCATATGTTTGTTGTTCTAACGTGGAAGATATTTTGTTTAGGGGGTAACCGTGGTTTCTGACCTTTCTTTCTAGGCCAAAGTAATATAACCTTGATTGTCTCAGTGTTCACTTTAAGTAGTTATCAATGTTGCTTGTAAATGCTTTGTATGGTTATAATATATAATTGCTTGAAATGGATAGATATCTTGTGTAATGTTGCATTGTCCTAGCCGTTCATGTGTGGATTTGTTAGTGATGAGATACTTAATCAGCACATGTTTGTGTTTCGAAACTTGGATGTTTATTACATGTATGTATCCTCTGGAGTTATCCTCTTTTTTAACTGGTTATTTGTTGATCCACCAGGACCCAAAGTTTGATCCAGAGTTATCGAGCTCCTACAAACCTGTTAAATGCAATATTGATTGTACGTGTGACAATAATCGGGAACAGTGCATCTATGAAAGGCAATATGCTGAAATGAGTTCTAGCAGTGGTGTCCTTGGCGAGGATATTGTATCTTTTGGCAACCAAAGCGATCTTCCACCTCAGCGTGCTGTTTTCGGCTGTGAAAATAGGGAAACTGGTGATCTTTACAGTCAGCATGCTGACGGAATAATGGGTTTGGGCCGTGGTGATCTGAGTATTGTTGATCAACTTGTTGATGGAGGCATCATTAGTGATTCTTTTTCTTTGTGCTACGGTGGAATGGATGTTGGTGGTGGCGCTATGGTCCTTGGTGGAATTTCTCCACCTGCAGAGATGGTCTATTCCCATTCGGATCCTGTACGCAGGTATGTGTTGTATCTATCTAACTTGTAGATACAAAAATTCAGTGTTTTTCTAACAAAATACATTTGGTACATCTCACGCATTTACTCTAGTCTCGGGGTGGCAACAGCCCATATTACAATATTGAGTTGAAGGAGTTGCATGTTGCTGGGAAGCGGTTGCCATTAAATCCAAGTGTGTTCGATGGAAAGCATGGAACGGTCCTAGACAGTGGTACAACTTATGCCTACCTGCCTGAAGCAGCTTTTGTGGCATTTAAGCATGCTGTAAGATTCTTGTTCTTAGCCATTTATTTTTCTGTTTACTCATAATTTTCATTTATCGCTGATGTATAATTTATTTATTTATTTTTTGTTGAAAATGCTATTGCTTGACATTCTGAATCGGCGTACACATAATATGCGTATATAAATTACGGTTTCTTATGCATTGGCTATTTATGGCTCTTTTCTGTTCCCGGTAGAGCATTTTTTTAATTAAAAATTAAAGAGCAAATTGGACACTATATGCAAACCTAGTGCTGCTCCTTGGTTTTCTTTCATTCTTCTGCTTTTTAGTTTTTACCCCTCTAAATAGGGCCAATACACAATAATATTCTCAAAACACGTCTAATTAAGTTCGACCTTGTGGTAAGAATGAACTACTCTTACTTATAGTGGGAAAGGTCTGGTATATTAAAATTAGAATCAGACGATGTTTCTTTCCTATATCATTCTGCAATAGAACGTATAATCAATTTCAGTTTATCTGAAGGGGACTATTGATTATCCCTATCTTGCTTGCAGATCATGAAAGAACTCGTTGGTGTTCATCAGATTAAAGGTCCTGATCCAAGTTATAATGACATTTGCTTCTCAGGTGCTGGAAGGTATTATTCATTGCTTGTCTATGAGATTTACTGGTAATCCCAGATATAAATTAATGTATTAAAGCTGTTAATAATTTTAATTGCAATCTGTATGTTCAGTGATGTTTCACAACTCATGAAAACCTTCCCATCTGTTGAAATGGTTTTTGGAAAGGGACAGAAGCTATCACTTTCCCCAGAGAACTACTTGTTCAGAGTAAGCATTTATTTCACTCTTTCAACATCATATAATATCCAGGTTGGAGATAGCTCTGAAACTAATTGCTATATTTTTGTCTGCTTTTCCTTTTTTTTATATGTGAAGCATTCAAGGGTTTCTGGAGCATATTGCCTTGGGATTTTTCAGAATGGAAAGGATCCGACCACTCTTTTAGGAGGTGGTTGACACTTCACTGATTATACTGCTCTTTATCATCAATAATTAATCTCTTAGTGCTGTTTTAGTTTATAAGATAAGTAGTAATGTTTTGATGATATTCACTACAGGCATCATAGTCCGCAATACTTTTGTTATGTATGACCGTGAACATGAAAAGATTGGATTTTGGAAAACCAACTGCTCTGATATATGGGAAAACCTTCATGTTGCTAGTGCGCCTCCTCGGGCTTCTTCACCACCAAATGGATCAACTGCTACCGGTGATATATCTCCTTCTTTGCCTCCAGTCGCTCCCCCACAGTATATTCCTTCAGGTAAGATAATCTGATATTTCAGTGTCTTATGATACAGTATTTGTTGTGTATAAGTTTTCCTATTTGTGCCTTACTGTTATCCAACTATTTGTAGACAGTTGAATCTTGTAGTATTCATCAAGTATTACTCTTTTTTATCCTTCTGTACTTTCAATAACTGAAAACATACCATCCCCTGTTGCAATACTACCCCATATTTGTCTTTAACTCTTTATTAATTATATTGCATGTATACTTTTTATTTTATGAACTTAACTTATCATGTGTCAATAAAAGCACTCTTCTTGGGAGTTGGGACACCTATGAATTTATAAACTTAATCTTTAGTTTAATGAACATGTGACATTTATGATCTTAATTCCTAATGTTTTATTATTTATTTTCTTTGCAGGAGAAACAGTAATTGGAAGTATCACATTTTATTTGTCAGTGACTCTTAACGACACTAATTCGAAGTCACAAATCACAGAGCTATCTCGGCTAATTGCACAGGAATTGCATGTTAATAGTTCACAGGTAGTCTCGACTTTCATCTTACAATAAGCCTATTCCATGCTATTAAAGCGGTTTCATCTTTCAATTTAAGTTATGATGTTTAATTTTTGCTTGCTATAATGCTTTATTCACTTAAGTTCTCTTTTTCCACATATATCTGCTTCATACAGAAGGATAACCGTTTGTTAAACATTCTTTCAGGTTCACTTATTGAATTTTACATCTAATGGAACTGATTACCTTACAAGATGGTCCATCACTCCACCAAAATCGGATGATCATATGTCTAAAGAAACTGCATTGGTGAGTTCTTGATACATTCACGAGTTTATTTCGACGATTATGGTTATGAGCTTATTATTTCTTTATTTCTGGTGCCAGAGCATTCTCTCTCAGATAGCAGAAGGTGGTATACACCTTCCTGATTCCTATGGGAAATATCAATTAACCAACTGGAAAGTGCAGCCTGCACCAAACAGGTACATTCGATTCTTGCCTTCTCTTCTCTAGCAATTTTCGTGTGTGGCCTAAATGCCTGTTTAATTGAATATGGAACCTGGCAATTTTTATTTCTTAACATGTTTTATTGCTGTTGAATCCAATTTTCCTTTTCATAAAGAAAACTGATGTAAACTTTATAATAAGCCCTTTAGACTGAAAAATGTTGGTGATAAGTTCTTAAAAAAATTCATATCAACTTCATATGTTAAGTTACTAAGGTTTTACGTATAAACACAAACTGATGCTTTCTTATTCTGGAACAAAGGCATCATAAGTTGAATAGATCCTTACAACTCATAGGTTCAAGCCTTTCAGGCCATAACTACAAATTTTTGTTTATCTATCCTTTCACAAATTATCAATTTCCTCATTTCTTTACTTTTCTCAACTTTGTGCAATCCTTAGTCGTTTAACTAATACATGCATTGCCAGTTTATTCAGAAATTACAATAGAAAATGAACTCTTTATTATATAGAATTTAAGGTCGCAAAAATCGCGAACCGGTGGTCGGGCAGTCGACCCCCTTGTAGCTTGTAATCGGTCTAAGTGTGATTAATCGGATTGGCATTTCCTACAAGTTTTGGGTATTTCCAGCAAGTTTTAGGTATTTCCGGCTAGATTTTCCTTAAAAAACATCTTGTAATAGATATAAACAGCGACTAAAAGTTATTAAAACAATTTTACGGCAAGTTTTTTTTTATTTCCAGCAAGATTTGTAGGTTTCCGGAAAGTTTGACCACTGTTGACCGTCATTGACCACGGTTGACCGATTTACCCAAATCGGAAAGGTTGGTGGCCTTGTAGCGCCTAGGCGGCGATTAATCGGCCTTGTAGGGTTTTTTTTTTTTTTTTTTTGCAACACTCTATTATAAAAGTTGATTAGTATCAGTGATGCTTTCTTTTAACATCAAATGGTCGTATCGTTTGTTTCCATTCATTGACCTTCACTAAAATACTTGTGAAAATAATATGCAGAACTTGGTGGCAGAAAAATTACTTGGCTGCAATGGTTGTATCGTTTCTTGTTTTAGCAGTTGGATTGTCAGCTTTCGGAACATGGTGGTTTTGGAGACAAAGGCATCAATCTAATTTGCAATATAAGCCAGTAGACTCAGTTTTGCCTGAAGGAGACTCAGTTGTGCCTGAGCAAGAACTTCAGCCACTGTGATCTCCTGTATTTCTGTAATCAAAATATCAGATGGTGCCAAACTGCATGGGGATTGTATATCGAGCTGTTGTGATGGATGAATTTATTGCAACCGTGCCCATCAGCCTGATCTAATTTTTGTCAGGTGAAAGACGAACTCATATAAGAAAATCTATAATGCTTTGTTTATAAAGGGTAAAGTTCACATCTTACAGTAGTGGTATGAGACATTTAATTTGTATTTGTACAACATTTTAGGTTCAAACTATAAGCAAAACACCGGTCCTCATGTCAAAATATACATGTTTTTTCTCTAATATGTTTATGTTAACATAATTTTCAGTTCATTGCTCTGTTTTGTTAATTTTGATTGCTGCTTCATTTTAAAGAGTGAAGCTCCACGCTCACAAGGCTGTTGATTTTTTCTCTTGGTCAGTGGTAACCATGTATTTGATGTTTGACCACCTAATTTCATGTGCTTCCTAACATTTGGATGGAGAATTAGTTTTTAGTATGAACAATATCCAAACTGTTTAGGAACAGTACTGCCTAGTTCGCAATTTCAATGTGAAAGATAATTGGTTTATCAATGACAATATTACACGAGAAGGTTTGTTTGGGTTTAAAAAATTGGACAAATATTACACGAGACACTAATGTCAACCAGGATCGGGTTTAACCCCAATGTTTTACAAACTGTAATGATGATTTTGCATTGCATAATGCCCAAATCTGTTTTCCAAGTGTAATTGGTTGTCCAATAGCACCTCAAATGCCAGCTAAATGATTCCAACCCATCTTCTATCCAAGAGTAAAAGACCAGGAAAGCATTGTTCATGATGGTCGCTTTGTTATCCAAGCTTCGCTTGCAACACCAAAAGGGGGAAAGAGTGATAACTCGACTCGTAAGACCTCATAGTCCATGCTTCCAATGCTTGCTTTACGATTAACAGAGTATGATGGACCTACAATGAGTTAACTTTTTGTATTGGTAGCTGAGGCTTCTTATTCAACAAAATTGCCGGGTAGAGTATGACCGGGTGTCTGGATTTGCAGTGTTTTTTTTACAAGGTTGCAAACTAACACTCTGTTCTCGAGTTTATTTTTTGGAGTGAAATGGAAAGGTTTGGGATCGTAACAAAAAAAATTTGTGTTTCTGAGATTTTTTAAGAGGGGAGAGGAAACTAAAGGATAATAAATTACATCAAAATTACTCTCCTAATTTACTTACCAAATTGGGATGAAATTGAGTGAAATTGATTTTAAAGCTCTTTTTTTGTTACTTCTTTCTCTTTTCTTTCCAACTCGGGAATACAATATAAAAAAATAATTTCTTATTCCTCTCCTCTTTACTTCACTCCTTTTTCCCTCTCCATCTCTTTTTTTCCGTTTTATACTCGGGAACAGAGTGTAAATCAGCAATGAAGACATGTGTTATTAGTTTTAGGGATTCATAAATTGTGAATCCTCTCTGATGGTACAACCAACGAGGAACGAGCTAATGATCTTTTAGATATTAGGTGCATTGGGTAATGATTATGATTTTTTGATCTATGTAAATAGGGAGATGATTGGGACACTCACAGTTTTGATTGGGACACTCAACTGTACAAACTGTTAAAGCATACTGTAAGTATTGTACAAGTATCTAATGCATACAATGGAGTGTCCCAATCAAAAGAGTGAGTGTGCAAATTATTACCCGTGTAAATAGGCTAAGGTCAGCTGTGTTGTTTCGTCACTAGTTAAAGTTGTTCTAATTCACATGTAGTTAAAAGTTGACTACAATCTCACGAAGTCATCACAAAAAGAAAAGAAAAAACCCATCGGTTAAATACCCGAACAATGTCAAGAAGTTTCCAAAGAGTATTAGTTATGTTTTATACCACTTTTAGAGGTTGATATTTAGATAGTATAACTGGGAAGTAAACATATGTTATCGTTTAACTATCGGCATATCAAACCCAATCGACCTAACTAGACTTAAACACCTTTTTTAATACGTTAAAACATTATATACTTAATTATGTTTAATTAATGCTTTTAAACCCATGCCCTTATGGCGCAAGTTAGAAAACCCCTTAAAATGATATGTTTTTGCGTATAATGTATAATTTTGTTAAAGGAAATGATTAGTAATGATGATAAAACCATAGTGAAGTAAACATAGTTTAACAATAGTTAGAAGCAAAGCTGATATAGTAACATAGATCGTTTTCGCTCATAACAGATGCTTAACAACAACAACAACAACAGTACCTAATGCCGTCAGGGCGAGGTCTGGGGGAGGTGAGATGTAGACAGTCACAACCCTACTCGAAGGTAAAGGGACTGCTTCCAGAAAGACCTCCGGCAAGTGCGCGTGTACAGGCGACCAACCAAAAAATAAGATGCGAGGAAAGAGATGCAAAGAAATAAACGACACATATAAGACAAAATCATACATGCGAGCAGAGACATACACGAAAACATATAAGCAATAACGAGAGCAAGCAAGCAAAAAAAGGGGGGAAGGTGTTATATATTAATGTGTATTGCTACTAGAAACAAATAAACCATAACATGATAAACATAAAAGTGTAGAGAACGATACCGTGAATCTTTTGATTGTTTAGATTCAAAGAACACAAGGAAAATGTTGAGGCCTGTGATACTTACAGTTTCCTTAAGACATATTCGTCCTCTCCACGGTGCTTGAGAATCGTGAACGCCTATCTCCCAGGATACAACAACAATAACGGATAACTCCGTTTGCACAAACAGGTTATCAAGGCGAACCAAAACGTGCCTTCCCTCTATTACGAACCGGATACACAAGAAATATGAATGGCAACACAAAAGGAGAGGAGTAATGAGTTGTGTATTTTTCGGTGTGAAGAAATGAGAGATCTCTCAACTTATAGTGAAAGGATGTCAAGAAAAACAGTCAACTAATTAATCATACTAATGGCTCATGAACACAAAATGACCACACATTAACTTATGTGTTAATAACTTAATACCCATTAGTGCATTTGATAACCATCAATTGTCATTCAAACCCACCATTATGACCAATTTTCCAACAGAAGGCACTAAGGACACAAAAGGGCAACGAACATAGAGGCGACAAAAATACAAAAGGCAACCGCAAAAGCATCTGTTATGAACTTCAAGTTGTGACTATAATCAACAAGATGAGAGAATGACGTTTGCGATGGTTTGGGCATGTTAAAAGGAGACCACAGTCAGCACCGGTCAGGAGAGTGGAGTTTATCACTGTCACCCTACTCATCTACCCAATTCAAAGCATCTGTCGTCATTATGCTTTGATGTCAAAGCATCTATTATCAAACCATCATAATAGATGCTTTGATTATCTTATAATATTATACATATATACGATAGTACACGCAGTCACGCACACGCCTAACTAAGTTGTTTTGCTGCGCCTAATGTTACACAAAATATCATATAATTATGTATCAAGTTATAAAACATCCCCCAAACTATGTATTAAATTAAAAAGTACCTCGGATTTTAGTTATTAGCTTTTTGGTTGCTACGCCTTATGTTACAAATAAACCCATAAATATGTATCATTTACAAAAAAAAAAGAAAAGAAAGAAACACGCTTGACGCTCCTTCGTTGTCAACTTTATTTTTGTTATTAACTTCTTTTATTTTTAACTTTTTTTTGCAACAAAATTTATCTTTTTCAAAAAATATACCAATAATGTTCTAAAACATATTTTACGCCAACTTTAATAGAATTAACCTAAAGCAAAATATTGGAAGGCACAACAAAGAAAAAAAACTTTTTCTTATTCCAATAAAAGGGAAGGAAAAACCCTTGTGGAATGTGGATTACATATTAAATTGACTTTTATAGACGCTTAACTTAAAGGAAACACCTAGTGAAGAAAGAAAACAAATTCACTTGAATAATTTCTGACCAATATGTTTCATTTAAGAGCACAATTATTGATTAACTCATGTCTGCCTTCCGAAAAACAAAACTTCATCCGAATCAAGTGAAACATTATCGAACAACAAAGCTTAAGATAAAATACGTCACCTATTTTATAATAACAATAAATTTCTAAAAAGAATTGTGTATTCTTTTGAGACACTTTTGCGGGATATTTTGTCTAGATCAAGTAGTTAACTTTTTAATTGCCATTTGTTTTTGTTTATCGACAAATACTGTAGTAGATAAATCCATGCTAATCTTGTTTGGAAATTGCAAATGAAAGTAGAATATATATTTTTAAAAGGTTTTCTAACTTGTGCTATAGGGGCATAAGTTTAAAAGCATTAATTAAACATACTTATTTCTTAAATTAAATTCATTTTCATGTAAAAGGATGTTAAATTTGGCAAATAAAAGAAATTTTAAAAAGTAATTATATCAACTTACATTTAATTATGGTAATTTTAGTTAATTAAATGATTTAAACATGTACCACCATGGCACATTGTAGAAAATCCCTTTAAAAATTTCAAAATAAAAAAGACGAGCATTGGCTTCCCAACCACAATTTCCCTTCTACTAGTTTGCCAAGACCACGAGTACTAGGACGCGAACCAACGTGAGCATTTTTTCTTTTTGAAAGGCAACATTTATTAAAAGAACCAAAATAAAAACACGATACAAAATGAAAGGCAACTCCCCTTCTAACCAAGATAGTTAAATAGTTAAAAAGGATGAACCCCGAGAAAAAATAACAACATCATGTGTAAACTTACAAAACAATAGCAAACAGCACAACCAAACATATGATCCACAAACTAAGGACATGTTTCAACACTTGAACCATTTGAAACATTATTGAAGCCAAAGAAGAGCACTTCAATATTTGAAGTCAAGCGAACCAACGTGAGCATTAAGCCCGCGTGCATAACACAATTTCGACCCTATTGGTGCTAGTATGTTACATGGCCATATTTAAATATTACAAACCACAACCCTTAAAACTGTAATTAAATAAATGATTATTATTGTATTATATTACTGCATTCAATTATATTAACACACATACCTCCAACAACCTTTAAAATTGTCAACAACAAAACTAAAAATAAAAACTAAATACTACAGTATAATTTTAAAAACAAAAACTACTTATGCTAACTAAAAAAAAGCTATAATACTTGGTTCTCGCTATATACCTAAACAATAAACCTTAATTATCAGCTCCAACCATAAATCACAGCTTCAACATCATACCAAATATAGTTAACTATTAATCATAACGAGGATGATGAAGACAAGAGTGAAGCTGGTTGATTTGAGGCCGCCTAAAGGATTATAATCTATGTTTGGCTTCTTTATATTTTGAGTCAAATATAGTTTATTTGTTGTCATTGTAATATAGTTTGCTTATGTTTTAGAGCGGTGGGTATCGTCAAGCCAAAGGCCTCGTGCAGTTGGCAAAAAACTCTATAGCACGAGATTTTTAACGGCATCAAAAAACCCCCTCCCTCGTATAAATACGGTGCCAAAGCAAAAGTGGTGTCGTTAAGTCCACACATACCTCACTAAATACACAAATACAAAAAAAAAAAAAAAAAAAAAAAAAAAAAAAAAAAAATCATTTGGCGTTGGCTGTTAGCCACCAGCCAACACCCTTTAGCACGACACTTGGTACCGTGAGCCATTGAATTTGTTGGGCTGTTGGAATGGCGCTAGCCTAACAGCCAACGAGACCTCCGGCTCTTAGAAGATTGATACTTAACTGTTGTTTGATAAAAATTTTATATAAAAATAATAATAATAATAATAATAAATGTAATATATTTACCGATAAATTTTTTATAAATAATAATAATAATAATAATAATAATAATAATAATAAATAAATGTAATGAAATGTGATAAACGACTTGACAGCAACCACCATGTTGTTTTTGACATTTCATTTCCGTCTATAAAAATAAATAAATTTGGAAATACTTATTTTGGTAAAAACAAAAACAAAAACAAAATACTTCCGTAGTAATAAAAAAGCTAATGAGAAAGCTTGAATTCTCTCAATTGAGTTGAACAAGTAATTACTAACTAACTGCTCAAATATTTCACACACACACAGTTGAAGAAGATCTTCCAAGGCAAACCGATCAATTCATTTCATTTCATTTCTTCAGGTTTATTTTATTATCTATCTCTAGGGTTTCAAATTCATATCCATTTTTCTTTTTTATCCTGCGTTGGACTTATTCAACGCGTCTTCAATTCAATTTAGGTTAACTTCATATATTTGTATATTAGTACCTTTAAACGATCATATTTTGTTAACTTATAAGGTATATGTGATTATTATTAATTTTGTTTGTTAATTGTGTGTTTTTCCCTTATTTATTTATCATGATTCAAGATAAGCTGCTGAATAAGTAGTAACAGGGCTCATGGTATTCCTCATAGGTCCCAACCTTGGTGTGAATCCACAATGAATTGTTAGCTAGTTTCTAAGGGGTGGTGTACGTGTTTTCCAATGTCTAGGCAGGGGAACTTAAAATTATTTATTACTCGCAAACATCACATTCTTACTTGTAAAAGAATGTTCAACTATTTGTCACACTTCAGTTAGATCCATGACATTGTTTACAACTTTACATCATTGTTACCTGTTAGGGCGAGTCGGTGTACACGGCCTAACCGAGGTGTGTCTAGTGATGTGTTTGAACCTGAGACCTCTTGTGAGGACATCGGGATGTCTAACCACAAGGCCACTTTGGTGGTCGTTACATTGTTTACTTCATGTTTATGGCATATTTATGAAGGGATACTTGTCATCGTTTTGGATCTTTTAATAACTATTAGATCATCTTCCGTAGCAAGCTCAACACTTGCAATGCTGCCAATACCACCATATTTTATTGATTATAGAATTTGGAGGATCAGCCGAGAATTAGTCTCAAGGTGAAAACATGAGTAAAATTTTAGGAAAGTCTAAAAAGTTAATTCCGAGACAAAGTTCTCCCATTATCCTCGAGTAGTTTTCCATCTTCATGAAGACATATATTTGCATTTAAGGTTGAGTAATTGTTATCTTGGTTCTTCCCAGTGTTGTATCCTATTATAGGATATATTAGAGAGAGGTGTACTTTTTTGGCTCAAAAGTGTCGCTGATAGTGATAACTTGACATTTAGTGACCTAGTCTTATTATGATTGATACATGACAAGTTTTTATAAAATAATTATGGAATTAGTATTGAAATGAAATCTGTTTCTTGGGTTTACATTATAAGACAATATGATATTTTGAGCATCACAGATTCACAGCCAAGATAATGAAAGGTGTTTCACTTAAGGGTCATTGTTTCACAGAAGTAAAGACCATTGTGAGTTGTGGTAGGATGTATGGTTGTTTCACTGCTAAGGTTCTTTGGAAATTAAGAAGCTGATGTAGGATTCTGTAATTTGAGGGAAGACCGATGCAAGTTAGAATTTATAGAGAAGAAGAATGTGGAAAAACATTTAAGTCTCAACTACCTTATTTACTCATTATTAATCAATCATGATGATTAGATCTTCTATAATAAGACTAACAACATCTGTCCTAAAGATAGTAAGAATATATGTTAAAGAGGAATACCATAATTCTATAATCTGTTGCATTAACAGTTATCCTAATATACATGCTCACATTATGATCTCTTACTCTTATTTTATGATCCTTGCCGATGATGTTCGAATGCTCTATTTCTTTGGCTGTTGCTATCTCTTGACACCTCCCTAATTTTTGAATCCACAGAGGGTGAGATATAACTGGACTTCAAGCGCTTGAAAGATCAGCCCTTTAAAATAGGGTCCATTAGCAAGGGGAGTAAGAATTTGCAACTCATCTAGTCAAAGGTAAATAACAATTAAAGCGTTATAAGTACTTTATTTTATCCTTGTTGTCAATGGTTTCTTGTTAATAATTACCCCTGCACAGTATTTTATTGTACCCACTACCCAGTCTTGTGACTCGCCTTTTGACATCAGGAGCATATTTGCTCAACCTATAAATAGCAGTAACATTTCTTCATATTGTTTTCTTTCCCTATCTGAGGCATATGGAAGGATGTTTTATAGTATCTGAAATAGGATCTTCTGCAATGGTTGAGGCATTGTCCTTTGTGGTTTAGTGTTCACGCGCACACACATTCCCGTAACCGGTTAGGCTACAGTACCAATGAAAGACCTGTAGTTAATATTCAGCTTTAGTCTGCCGATTTGTCCCTAACCACCATACTTTAACAGTAAGGGAAATTCAATATACAGTATTATAAAATTGTAAACGGCTCCTTTGTGGCTCTCTTCTTATGGACTTATGGTCGCTTGATTCGAGTGAACATACCGGAAGCTTCTTGGTATAGTCATTCTTCTTTTGAGTTTTACGTGATTTGTTTTAAATTTGAGTATGCGGATGAATATGATCAATTGATCACATGTGCGTTAAACTACCATTCTGTCTTGTAATTGGTATATTTTTCCTTTAGACGGAATATATATTGAGAGTTTAAATGCCATACTTTTCATTAGTCATTTTATTACAGTAATATACTACTGAAGGTTTTTATGCAATTTGTAGGGATTCCTAAACAACTATTATCTGCAGAGTTTGACTTTTTTTAGGATCAACTATATGTGCAACACTTTTTCAAATTGGCAATCACAAATCTACAAATATAGGGTTTTGATCCTTTTATGTAGTTTTCAGTTTGAATAGCTGGATTTACAGTTAGAGTAAATAGAATTTTCTGACTACCCAACTTTATTTTATGTAGAATTGCAATAATACCCTTTTGCCATCACTGTGTTTAATGACCATTTTTGTTTATCTCGTATGCTTCTCCTTCTCCTGATTATTGAACACCATGGACAAGCAAAACCCAATGGAAGTTAATTCAATTGTCTGCACACTCTGCAATATTTGTTCATGTTTCAGCTTAATTTATCAGTATATTTTTCCATTTCCATCTTCTGACTTTCTCCTTGAAACCACATCTTGTTCTCTGCTCTTCCTTCAAGCGACGTTCCCACCACTTAAAAGTGTCTGTTCTAGAATCTGAAGAAGTGGATATAAATCTCGAGAAATTGTTTTCTTGTCATACTTCAGTAGTTTACCACTGAACAAATGAGAAGGAAGGTGTCTGATTGTTGGAAAACTAGTTGCAAAAACAATTGAAGACAGAAAAATAACAATAACAATAACAATAACAATAACAATAACAAATAACAAATAACAAATAACAAATAACAAATAACAAATAATAATAATAAAATAAAAAAATCACTGAGTGCTGTTTTACTAACTTCCAATGCCACACACACACACACACACACACAAAAGTAATAATAAAAAATGATGTAGCTGGGATTCTTGGAAATCTTCAGTTTGGACATCCATTTTCAAGCTGTTTCTTGTTCAGTTAAGCTACTCGGTGATAGCTAATACTAGTACTAAATTCTTACGTTCAATTAACTTCTGGGTTTTACTTGTGTTGGATCACCAAATGATTAAGCTTTCTTCTTGCTTTAGGTTGGAGAAAATCAAAGAAAGAGGAGGGGAATAAGACTTGCTGTGGAGCCTAGTTAGCATATTAAGGGTACTAATCATTTTTTTTTTCAGTTTTGAAGCTGATATTGTAAGTATTTCAGTGTACACAGATAGGCAATATCTATATGTTAATATGACGCCCGTAAAAAAATCATTCATCTGTGTTAGTGTGAAGGTTTCTTAAAAATAAACTGCCAAGTATAATGATCTGATTCCATCTTATAGTTAATATAAGAATGTATATACCTATGTTTCATTGATCCCTTAAGTTCTCTTCTGCATCTTGGTTGACCTTAGTTTGGTCATTATTACTATGGTGTCTGATATATATTTCTCAAATATATCATGCTCCATATGTCACAGACAAACTTCTTCAAAGTCTAGTGAGGATTCTGCATATCATGCTCCCAGTTTTGCTTTGATGGATTTTATGCATAAGTTAGTTGCTAGACTATATTGTTTACGTGTTTGATAAAATCATTAAGTGTTATAATTTTCAATCTACATTGTTAAAATATTCCAATCAAGAAAGAACCACCTGGTACAGACCTACTTGCAATCAATTGGGTTGACGGAGGTCGGAGCCTACATGTTGACATTTGAACCAAAAAATTAGTTAGTGCCTTTGAATTACTAATGACCACTGTGATTCTCCATTGCCTTGGAGACCGAGATTCCAGTTTTATCATATCGACAACCTTATCCACTATATGTTCATTAATGATGATTGGTGTATTGTTTGCAGGTGTGATGGAGATATCATTGCTGAAAGTGCTGCTAAAAAATATTTCTAGTTTCTTTCATCTGCCATCTCCTGAAAACAGAACTTCTGAATTTGTTGGAAAGTACTATCAAAAGATTGAGGAAATACTAAAGATAATTAAACCCGTACTCGAGTCTATTCTTGATACAGAAGTGGCTTCTGATGAATCAGTTCAGAAAGAATTCGCAGGCTTGAGTCAGTGTGTTGATGAACTCAGGGAATATTTCGAAGATTGTCATCCGTTGATGAGTAAAGTTTACTTTGTATGTCTTAGTAACCATTACTTCCAAGTTATTATTATTATTTTTTAATTTGGAATCGGTTGTCTATTGCTATATGAAGTACCAATATGTGTTTGGTATAAAACTAATGTACATGACAGATTCACAGTATATATATATATATATATATATATATATATATATATATATATATATATTTAATATAAAGTTGATAAAGGAAAATATTGCGCTAGGTGGCATGTCCATTGATAGTTTATCCTAGATTGATATCTTCTTGTCTATCGTTGTTTTACTGGATTAATGGGGTTTTACCAATGCTAGGGTTTTTTTATTTTTTATTTTTTATTTTTTATTATTTTTTTATTTTTTAGATGCAAGTATGCTTGACGTTAATGAGTTCTGTGCGTAGGTTGTGACTTATCAAGTCTTACTAGCTCGTGTTTGGAATGTGCAGGTTATGCAAGTTGAATCACTGTATGCAAAAGTTCGAGATCAAAGCTTAGAACTCTTTGAGCTGCTGAAATCTTCTCCTAAAGGTCTTCCTTCTGAGCTAAGCTCATCATCACTTGAGGTATGCCAAAAGATTACTTGTATTTGGGTGAATAAAATTGTTGGACCCTTTAACTTGTTACTGTTATATGACAACTTTTTAGTAAACAGGGTTATATACTTAGAATTAATGGAGCTATAAAGATTTTGATCTTAACTTAATATGAGGTTGATTCGAATCTTAATTCCTTATGATAAGTATATATATCTCATATGTGGCTACATTGATTGCAGCATTGCATACAGAAAATTAAGCCTATGGGTTATGATAAAGCATCAGCTATTATTTCAGAAGCTATAAGGGACCAGTCAGAGGGCTCTGGACCTAATGCGGATAGTAGGTCGAAAATTGCTGATTTTCTTAGCTTGAGATCAAATCAGGAGCTTCTAATTGAGGCAGTTGCCCTCGAAAAATTAAAGGAAAATGCCGAACAAGCAGAAAAGATTGGAGATTTAGAGTGTATTGAGGAAATGATTGCTCTTGTGACCCACATGAATGATTGTTTAGTTGAGGCAAAACAGTCACAAAGCAGTAACCCTGTGCCAATACCTGCTGACTTCTGTTGCCCTCTATCACTTGAACTGATGACAGACCCTGTAATTGTAGCTTCTGGACAAACATATGAACGGACATATATCCGCAAATGGCTTGATCTTGGACTTACGGTTTGCCCTAAGACAATGCAAACACTTGCCCACACTAATCTTATTCCAAATTACACTGTGAAGGCACTAATTGCAAATTGGTGCGAATCAAACAATATTAAGCTCCCAGACCCTGTGAAAACCATGAACTTGAATCAACCTAAGTCACCCGATTCAGCACGGGTCACAGGTTCACCCGTGAAAAGCTTAATCTCATCCAGTGGAGTGCATCAGGAAGGTACTTCCCCAGTGCATCATGTTCAATCTTCTTCAGAGGATTCCTTGCCTGGACTACCTGAAAACGGGCATGAGTTACCCGAACTCGGGGAGCTAAATTTGGATTCAGGTGGACAGTCATCCTCCGGTGCTGGAATAACTGAAAAGTCATCTGAGGGACATCAAAGAACGGTTTCAACTTCCAGTACACATTCAAATACAAACTTTTCTCAAGAGCTCTCTCATGAAGCAAATGAGGAGTCTGCAACACAAGCTGCATCAGCATACAGTAGTGATGCTTCAGGAGAGTTGCCACCCGAGCGTCGACCCGTCGCCACTACCCCCAACTCCACGTAGGGAACACGAGTTCTCGCCTAGGTTTGAAACCAGATCCAGAAATCAACTATGGCGCAGGCCATCAGAAAGGTTTGGACCGAGAATAGTTTCTTCTCCCACCACAGAAACCAGACCTGATCTTACTGGAGTGGAAACCCAAGTGAGAAAATTGGTTGAGGACTTACGTAGCACTTCACTTGATGAAGTTAGGAATGCTACAGAGGAGCTCAGGTTACTTGCCAGGCATAATATGGATAACCGTATCGTTATAGCAAACTGTGGGGCCATCAGCTTACTAATTGGCCTACTTCGTTCAAGTGATGAAAAGGTCCAAGAAAATGCCGTCACTGCCCTTTTGAACTTATCGATAAACGATAACAACAAAACCGCCATTGCAAACGCTGATGCAATTGAACCTCTGATTCATGTTCTTGAAACAGGGAGCTCCGAGGCTAAAGAAAACTCTGCTGCAACTCTTTTCAGCCTCTCAGTAATTGAAGATAACAAAGTAAGGATTGGAAGGTCTGGAGCAATTAGACCACTTGTTGATTTATTGGGAAATGGAACTCCAAGGGGGAAAAAAGATGCAGCCACGGCTTTATTTAACTTGTCAATATTTCACGAAAACAAGGCGCGCATTGTGCAGGCTGGTGCTGTGAGGTACCTTGTAGAATTGATGGATCCTGCAGCTGGGATGGTTGACAAGGCGGTTGCAGTTTTGTCAAATCTTGCAACTATTCCCGAGGGAAGAGCTGCTATTGGTCAGGAGGGTGGTATACCCGTTCTCGTTGAAGTTGTTGAGTTGGGTTCAGCTAGAGGTAAGGAAAATGCTGCTGCTGCTCTTCTACAGCTGTGCACCAACAGCAGTAGGTTTTGCAATATGGTCTTACAGGAAGGTGCTGTCCCACCATTGGTGGCTTTGTCACAGTCTGGTACTCCAAGAGCGAAAGAAAAGGTGCCTTTTTCCTCTTCGACTGTAGTTGTAATTTCGACCCATTCAGTTATGAATGGGTTGTGTGGCGCCCCCCCCCCCCCCCCCCCCCCTGCCTTTTTTTTTGGCATACTAATGGTTTTATTCAAACTTCAAAAATTTTGGATATTATTTTAATAATGTTGGTTTAAATAGATAACCCATTAGTTAATAAAAAAGTTCCAAAAACGGAAAAAGAGAAGGGTTTGCAGGTCAAGCCAAAGTGGCCCATCTTGTGTCCTTTGTGGGTGGGTGCCCGTGAGAAGAAGTTACTGGTTTATATTTTTCATATATTGATGTTAGGTAACTAAGGTTAATTTGTGTTTCTTGATTGTGTTGCAGGCTCAGTCACTACTTAGCTACTTTAGAAACCAGCGCCATGGCAGCGGTGGGAGGGGTTGAGGAGAAATATATGGACATTCATGCATCGTTTACTGATTGGTTTCTGGTAGATTTGTATACAGTGTATATCTAATGTTGCAAATAATGCATATGGAGGTCGTATTAATATTATTCTCTTGATTTATGACGAAAGAAGAAGATAGAAACCAGAAAGCGGACATAGTAATCATTTATGGAGGGGTTTCTCCGAATGAATAACCTTGTCATTGAATTTTGGGAAGGAAGTTCATACCTTTGTGCTTAATTTGAAGCCTAATGCAGTGTGAGTTTGTTTTTCATAAGAACAACTCGTTTTCAATGCTTTCTTTTCTTTCTCATTGCCACCTTTACAATCTTACATCTTTCTTTCATGTTCTTTTTGTTCTACATTTTCCTTTCTATAGTTTGTCAAATATGGTGGATATATTTTTGGCCATGCCCTAGCGATAAGAAATAGGTGTTTGACTGTTTGTCTATTATTAGAATTTGTTCATTTGATGTATCACACGTTTCTGTATTTTATTTTTTGCTGATCCTACTTTTTGGCATAACAGTGATTTGACCAGCTTGTAATATATTACTGAGAGTGATATGGTGGTAATTGTCGGAAGCTGTAGCATGTCTGATTACATGAATGTAAAGATGCATAAACAGACTAATTCTAGGTTTATTTGTCCGGATACTTGAAAGTTAGGCTTGATGATTACTGGTTTTAACCATTGATGCTTGGGTTGTTGGTCCCAACTGGTTCGATCACATGAGACTAATGTGTTGTAACTGGTGAAGATAGTCTTACCTAAGTGTTTCGTAATGTTGTTTTCCTTTATTCTTGATGACCCGTGTTCCAAATGTTATACTATCAGACAGAAAAGTGACGCAAATTTTGTTAAAACATGGATACAATGTTTATTGTAGAACTTGCGCAATGTGTATTGTATGTATATTGTAACCTGCATGACACAAGTCATAGAAACGTCCATCTCCCTTTCCTCCTGTCATGAGTCACGACACAACTGATATAGAAAAAACGACCTGACATTTTATTTTCAAATGTTGGCTGTATGACGAATTTTGTTAGATGATTTAAATAACATAAGTTGGGTACGATACTCTTATAGTTATGTGGTATATATTTACACTTCATACATACTAGGATTAACTTATGTGCTACACCAGTTTTGTTTTCTTAATACAAAATGATTAAAAGTCAGTTAATCACCGTGTCACCAAAAAAAAGAGCCTTTGGGACCATGGCCACAATTCATGCATTCTAACTCATAACCAAAATTCGTCATACAGCCTTTGGGTCCATGGCCACAATTCATGTATTTTGTCAACCAAGTCAATTTTTCAATTTTTTAGCCAAGGTAGTAGGGTTATGACTTGTGAGTATCTGCTAAATATTGTCCATTGGTTCAGCCAAAAGAATTCGAGTTGATGACTTGACCATACACTCTTAGTTTCGCTACCACTTGGAACTTTTTATAATTCCGCCCCTAATTCAAGACTAGCTAATTGAACTCATGTTGTAAAGATTTTGTAGGAGTTAAAGTATAAAAATCGACTCAATGCATGTTCATGATAGCGTTAAACATGCTTATTTTGGAGAACGTCAATAATGTTCTTTGCAATACATTGTCAATTTTAGAACGAACAAAGCAATGTGCAGACATCGTATATCCCAAATTTGTTCACATGAGTTTGCGATTAGTGAAATTTTATTTGAATCTTATAAAACAACTATGACCAAGGAATAGATATTACACAAACTCGTGCAGTTAAGGCTATAAAAAAGATCCATTTAATAACATTCAGTACTTTAAGGGCACTTGTGAGTCCCCTTGCTGCTCTTCAAGTCACGATAGCAAGGACACTCAGCCTTATCAGTGTACGGACCCAAAGGAACACATCCATTGCATTTCCCACAACAGATCCCACAATACTGCAAGCATCGGTCTCTCCTTCCTGACCTGGAACACCTTAGCTCACACTTCTTATCGCAACCAAATTCACCTGCATTCATCACATCGCTATCAATGACTTGTAAAAAGACCAAAAGAACATATAAAAAAGTCGTTAGTTAATGAAAATGATTATATAATTTAATACTTGTAGATGTGATAGAGGATTCGACTACAAAGAAGGTAACCACGAGTGAAAGGATTACTAGAGGTGCTAATGCTATCTTCATATTTTATGTAATTAGGGTAGCTTTGCTTGTGATGAAGGGTAGTATTTATATATGAGTATATTATAGCTAGTATTGCGAGTGAACGAACAACCGGGAAATGAATTGAAGCTGCATGTGCACGTGGTGTGAGTACTTCGTAACTTGTTAACATCCAGCTGTGCCCATTCATTCGGCTGCATTTTACGGTGTACTTTGTACTTGCATGTGGTATCATCTGATTGTTATTTGGCCCTATTTTTTATCGCAACCCTTTCTATTAGAGAGGGTGTACCTTTTTCTTTTTTCTTGTTTTTGTATTTTTTTTTAATTTATTTTGTGAAAATGATTTGATTTTGTGTAATGTTTAGGGTAAGAGCACTAGGTGTTTCATTCGGGTCCCGCCCCTGCTACATCACCCAACACCTCAAATTCAACTATCCACAACAAACCCCTCCTCACCAAACAACAAACCTCAACTTCCCTATGAAGGCCTCACCTCTTTCATATTTATTTTTTTATTCATTTCATTAAATAAATTAAATTCATTTCACAAATACTTAAAAATAACAAAACATACTAATTTTATCTCATCAAATAAAAAAGTTACAATACGTAAAAAAAACATACGATTTGCGATAAAAAAACATACGATACGGCACGAAAATAAAGAAACTAGCTGGTATTTATACTGAAACTAGCCGTTAGATAATTTTATTGGAGAAACTAGTCGTTAAGCCTTTTATTCAAACTGAAACGTACACTGACATAACATTACAAACGAAACGGAAATACTTAACATAAACCAACAAACGATACATGAATACAAATGCGATTAATTGATAAATCGGTTCCAGATGGTGTTGCTCTTCAAAATCAACCAAACTTGAAAATATTTGAAATCTCTCCCATCATGGCGTTATTTGTAAACATTCAACGCATCTTCAACACGATTATCTGGCTCACGTGTTGGCTGCAAATTCAAGAAAATTTCATGAAACTTTTGGCAATCAGAGTTCATTCTTGCCCACTTACCCATTAGCTGGCTTTTGCTACGAGTTGGACCGTCAGATTGTTCATTGAACTTTTCTGTTACAACTTGCCAAAAAGGTCCTTCGCTGGCATGGAATTCGTGAACATTTTGCCACATCTCGGCTAGCCAGCATTCTTCATCAATAGACCAACGAGTTGCCATTGTGAATTTTTTTGAAAGTGAAGTGTGTGCAAAGTTGTATGATAATGTATGGTTTATATAGGAGTCTATAAACGTTTAAGATTCAAAACCTGAGCGGGATAATATTCAAATTTCAAAATTTCAAAAAAAAAAAAAACAAATAAAACGTGTGCAATAAACATGTAATATTAAATGGGCGGTTAAACGTTTGAAATTTGAATTCAAACATTTAAAATACAGAAAAGAAATACACATGATACATAATTAGTTAACATAAAATACATAAAAGAAATACACCATTACTCATCGAATCTGTCCCATGCGAACGTGTTTCTTAGTGCGAACCACACATGTTGATATTTAATCCCTTTCCCATATCGTTCATAATAAATACGGTTTGCATTGCTAAGACGATTAGGGTCTGCACTTGTACGCTCCAACTCTTTGTAAATAGAATTATACTTACGACATTCAAGGTTCATTCTATTCCATTGAGCCGTAATACTATTTTTATTACGGTCCTGACCTTCTGTCTGATTGTTGAACCTTTGTGTAACTGCATTCCAAAAAGAACGTTCATTCACAAGTTCTTCAGAATCGTGAACTTCAAGCCATACAGTTGCTAGCAACCGTTCTTCTTCCACTGACCAACGATTAGACATTGTAAAACTGAATGGTAAATATTGAAGTGTGTCGAAAACTGAATGGTATAATATGGTATTAATAGGGGTTTTTTGAAAGCGGGATAATTTTAACATTTGAATTCAAATTGAAAGCGGGATAATTTTAAAATTTGAATTCAAATTGAAAGCGGGATAATTTTAAAATTTGAATTCAAATTGAAAGCGGGCTAATTGCAAAATTTGAATTCAAACCAGAGAGCGGGATTTTTTCAAAATTTGAATTCAAACCATAGAGCAGGATTATTTCAAAATTTGAATTCAAACCAGAGAGCGGGATACTTCCAAAAATCATTCTATAAATACATGACAACAAAATCTGAATACACACACAATTCCCACAATCATCAAAGAATTCTCCTTTCTTCTTCCAGCAAAATGTCTCACAACGCATCACCTGATGACAATTCCCAACAAAACACACCGCCGGAAGATATATTTCCGGTGTTTCAGTACGACAACCCACCACCTCCAACTCCACCAGAAGTTATGTTTCCACCGCCAAACAACCAACCGCCAAACAACCAACCACCAAACAACCAACAACCAAACAATCAACCTGAAAACCAGCCCATCATTCGTCAATTGACTGAGGAAGAACAGTATGAGCTAGATATGGAAGTGCTACGGGAGTATGAAGCTGACCAAGCCCGTCAGGAAAGGGAGCGTGAGGCGTACCTCAAAGGAAAACAGGATCGCAGGAACAGAAGAACAGAATGACGTTGGGCTCAGGGACTTCCACCTGTGCCATCGAGTGAGGACGACTCAAGTGCCTCCTACTCGAATCAGGAGGGATATGTGTCGGATGATTCATTTTATTGAATCATAGTTTTTATTATCGTATAGTAGTTTATGGTTTTTAATTTCCGTTTCTTAGTTTAATGTTGTTATCGTATTTGTAAAATAATTGTATGTTGTTTCAAGTTCTTTTAATCCTATGTTTAATATAGTTGTATTAGTAAAAAAACATACATATACATATACATATACATTTTACAAATAAAACCATACATATACATATACATTTTACATTTTCAATATTCAAAGTCAAAAAAAAAAAAAAAAAAAAGAAAAAAGAAAAAAGAAAACAAAAGTACATGCATGTCAGTCTTTGAATCTCGTCGTCACGACGGGGAGTTTGGCAATGGGGAGGAACGACGAGCCCCTCTTGGTGTAGTGAAGAGGAACGGCTCGCCGTTGACGGCTCCACGTCGGACGGCGAAGCCTTCCTCTTCGACTACACCCAGTGCTCTAATATATTTTGTGTAATTTTTTTTTCTTTTTTTTTTGTGTTTGTTTGTTATTAACGTCTAATGTGTTTTTATTTAATTAACAACAAAAATAGCACGTTAAACATTATCACATCAAACAACTACAACAACTGTTATTACTCAATTAAACAACAACATTACCACATTATTTAAAAACAATCACATCTACTGCATATGAAGATTATTTATTTCATTTAAAAGATCATGGAGCCTTGCACCCGACTGACAAGCGTGATCCTCAGGATTCCTTGCCAATTCTTAACTCCATCTCCAGTATCTCTATTTTTGTCTTCAACAACTTGTTTCTTGCTTCAAGCTGGTCAATCTTATTATCTTTCGCAATACAGTTTGAGCACTGCGTTGAAGAAGAGGCTTGATTAAAGTACCTCCTTTCAAATTCATCTTTCCACAGGAAGTATCGACACCCATAGTTAGTTGTACCTGGCTATTACATGTTAAGAAAATTATAAGAAATTTATTTTTAACAAACAAATTACTTACATATTTACATAACTATGCAAACGTATGATTATTTACCACTGAATCAGGACATGCATAATACAGTTGCCTAAGAGTATCTGGTTTCCAGGATTTCTGTTCTATAATTAATCCTCTCTCACATCGACACAAGAAAGGATTTCTTCGTTCCACCTGAGCAAAGAATTTGCATAATAATTTACAACATCAATCAATAATGTTAGTACTAATTTAAATAAATATTTAATCATTTAATATATAATACAAATAGTTATTTACAACATAAATCAGTAATCATTCACAATGTTTTGTCGGTATAATTATTTACAGCATAAATCAATAATTATTTACAATGTTTTGTCGGTATAATTATTTACAACATAAATCAATAATCATTTACAACGTTTTGTCTGTATAATTATTTACTGCATTAGTCGATGTTGATACAAAGTTTCCCATTCGGCTGCAACTGGCTCCTGTACCTCCTCCATTGTGGGTGGCTATGTGGAAGTGGAGAATCTCTGTCTAGCGTCGGTAAAATGAGGTGAGCATAGTCTCTCTACCCCACACGGGCAATCACAAGGGGGGTCGGTTCCTTGTGATAAGTTTGGCCCGGTAAAAAGCGAAAAACATGTGTTCCAACCTTGCTGGTATATAAATACAACAGGTCGATTAATCATTGAAGCGATAACCAGCCCCGTGTTTGGCATCACCATCTAGCGACTGATAGGTGAACCACCAATGAACCAGTCAATTGTATAGCAAACTCGGTCAAAGTCATATTGCCCCCACATACTTATGTAAGTTTGACTATGTCCGACTAACTCTTGCAACAACATATGTCTGACTTCGGCCCACATATTTTCGTTTTGAGCAATACTGTAGGCAACGCACCGAAACCTACAATTTCCATTACCCAGCACATTATGTATACTTATTACGTATGGACGGAAAATCTGTGGAATATGGTCAATAAACTGGTTGCTCACATTATCTCCAACATATAATCTGTAGCGTAGACTATCACCCGTGTAAGAACTATGTCTTGGAGGTTCTTTCCGCAAGTTCGGGACTTTTGTAGATCTTGAATTTGTAATTCTTCAATGATCTACGGTTGGTACTTCATTCAAGTCTGGAACTTTTGTAGCCTTAGACCTTTTGTCCTTTGTGCTCGAACATCCACGGGTGTTTTTTTGAACAACAGGTGGACGTATGTCAACAGATTCAGGTTTGTATATCCCTCTCAACTTCGTTAACATATTTTTCTTGACAAACGACGTCACTTTGCCATAAAAACTCTTGAATTGTCGGATGTCATCTTCAAACGAAGGATCATCATCATCATCGTCATCATCATCATCAGGTTCACTGGAAGAGCCATCTTCAAGCACAAGAGTACTGACAATAGGCCACGATACAGACAGGGTTCTCCAAAATATATCAATTGAATCCAATGGAATGGGCACACCTGCATTCATTAAAAGTGACTTATGTAAAACCATTTCGTGAAAGCGTTTCATGAAATCATTCATTAAAAGTGACTTTAATATACTTACCATTAATTCGATAGTAAGCCATTTCATGAAAGCACGGTAGTCCATAAACTGATCGCAACTGATGGCTACAATGTTCTGGGGCGATCTTGAGGTGGAGTTCTTTGTGCATGAGTCTAAAAGCATGTTTGGAAACTTTATACCATAACTCTGAAAATATTGGTATATCAAATTTATTTAGTCTCTCATTTATGCTTCTATTAAAACTCTCTTTTATCGCATCCTTTTGCGAAATAAGAATCTTATCAATCGAAATCAACAACGTGTTTAAGTTGGACTGTGTGCCGCCCAAATATAATTTCAACAACGCGTGCTAAGCCTCAACTCTACACGTTGTTTTCTGGCCGTAGCTGCGATATTCATCGGTAATACACGAGACAAACATGTGTCCGTAATCTCGCAGCCAGTTATTCAGATACCGAGCAATATCTGAAAAAAACAATGAATTAATACAAGGTCAATCGGGTGCATATTTATTAAATAATAAAAACAATAAATTAATAATCAAGTGCCAGCATGGTTGACCAATCGTTGTTGTAGGCGTTGATAATATTGCTCAAAAATGTCGCGTGTCGGAGCTTTCACCATCCAATCCCATGTGTGTTTAATGGACTCGTACTCCTCTAACGACACACATTTACCTCTGCAATACTAAAGGAGATTTTGGGAAATATGCCATCGACAGAGTAATTTGTGAGCATGCGGGAATTCTGCTCTGCATGCCCCAACCAACGCTAAATCTCTGTCTGTGACAATAACACGTGGGTAGTATCTTTCGTCTATCACCATCTTCACACGTTGCAATACCCATTGAAAATTAGGCCCTTTTTCACTGTTTAAAAAGCTATACGGCATTGAAAATGTTTTATTTGTTGAAGTTACTCCGACAATTTCCAAAAATTGCACTTTAAACAGCGTGGTATTGTACGTGGAGTCCATTAGCATGATTTCAGGGAATGTACATCATAAAGCATACGACGTAGGGTGAACAAAAAATAGTTCCTCAAGCTCATTATTCTTACTTACCCTCTTGTAATATGTATACCCTGATTGCGTCAAATGTGCGTAAAGGACTTGAATTGGAGTTCGAATCCCTATTATGGCTCTCCGGATCTAAACTTGTGCGTTATATATAGTTCTAACGCTAGACACGTTATCCGGATTATGACCCTGTATTGTCGAAAGTATATGACATGGTCGTACGCTATACTCTGTCAATTCTTTGACCAACTCGAACTCATCATCCTTTAATCGCATTGCATATGGCACACCATGCAACGACTCTAGCATATCATGATTACGACTATCCTCCTTCACCTTCAAAATCCAATATGATCTTCTTTTAAGATATTTCACCACCAATCTGAATGGACAATCGGTTTTAGATGTACCGGTATTCCGTTTTCCAATACCTTCAGGTTCATAAATCCCACCCTTTGAACACCCATAACTGATTTCGTTCAAACAACCGTTTTTTGATTTAGTTCTTCTTTTAATAATGACAAAACCGAGTTCCCAAGCTATGTTTTGCACCTAATCCGTTAATTGCTCGTGAGAATCGAACCTCTGAAAAAACAAACATTACAAAATTTCTAATATTTAATAACAAAATGCTTTTTTTATTACAAAATGTTTTTTTATAACAAAATATTTTTTTTTAACAAAATAATTTTTTTATCACATTTTTTTTACAACTAACTTTTTTTATAACAAAATATTTTTTTTAACAAAATACCTTTTTTTTATCACAATTTTTTTTACAACTAACATTTTTGTATAACAAAATGTTTTTTTTTATAACAAAATACTTTTTAACAAAATACTTTTTTTTATCACATTTTTTTACAACTAACTGTTTTTATAACAAATTTTATAAACTTAACAAAATACTTTTTTTATCACAATTTTTTTTACAACTAACTTTTTTTACAAAACTATTACAAAAAGTTTTACAAAACTTTTTTTCTAAAAACGTTTTTACAACTAACTTTAAAATTAAATGATATACAAAAAAAATAAAAAAATAAAAATGCGTATGTGTGGACAGCTGTCTCACACCCACACACACACTCTTATCACCACCCCCTCACACACACACCACACACTCACAAACTCTCTCTCTCTCTCTCTCTCTATATATATATATATATATATATATATATATATATATATATATATATATATATATATATATATATATATTACATCTGCTCTCTTTTCTCTCTCTATTTTATATCTAAAAACGTTTTTAGATCTAAAATCACTCTTATTTTGTGATGTTGTTGGTGATTTGTGATGGATTTTATGGTGAGTGGTGATGTTGTTGGTGATTTGTGTTGGGGGTTTCTAAAAATTTGGGGGTTTCTTAGGGTGTCATAAAAGTAATTTGGGGGTTTTTCAATCTGTTTTGATTTACTTCAATTAAAGTGTGTTAATTGAAAGATGTGTATGTTAATTTATTATATCTAGATTTTTTTAAGAAACCCTAATTTTTTAAAAGTTATGGTTTCATGGTGGGTGGTTCTGTGGTGCTGGTTCTATGGTTGTTAATTATGTGTTCTTATGTGATTTGTGATATTCTGCGATATATCTAATTTTTTATTCAAAAATTAGGGTTTCGAAAATATTTGAGGGTTTTTCAATCTATTTTGATTTACTTCAATTAAAGTGTGTTAATTAAAAGATGTGTATGTTAATTTATCATATCTAGATTTTTTTTTAAGAAACCCTAATGTTTTAAAAGTTAGGGTTTCGTGGTGGGTGGTTCTGTGGTGCTGGTTCTATGGTTGGTGATTATGTGTTCTTATGTGATTTGTGATATTCTGTGACAGATCTAATTTTTTATTCAAAAATTAGGGTTTGCTTATGATACTGCTTATATGGAAAATAAAATATGGAGGGTTCTGTGGTGGTGGTTCTGTGGTTACTGTTTATGTTTAAGCAGTTTGTGATGAATACCTGTGGCTGTGGGCAGGTTAACACCTTGATCTGCCACCTTTGAGTGGTATGAATACCTGCTCTGGCCTACCCCCAGTCCACAGGCTCTAGTTTTAAGCATAATTTTGGCATGGTTTATCCCCATCCTCCTCTATATTTTAAGCAGTTTGTGATGAAACTGCTTAAGCAGTTTGTGATGAAACTTGATAAGCAGTTTGTTGTTTTAAGCATATTTGAAACTTGTTTTTTTTTATAAAAAAAACCGAGATACGGCAATGATGATTTAAAAAAATTGATTTTGGCGTGGCATTTCCAAATGGACAGCAATAAAAACTGTTGATACAAAAGTTGGGCGTTCCTTGTTTGGGTTCCTGCTATCGTACCAATTAGACCTTAATTTTTGAGACCTGCGCACTAAGAAAGCAAACAAACACCGTTAGGCTTATCGTGGGATTGTCTCCCACGATTATCCTCCGGCGTGAGAGTAAGTAATCGGTTTATGGTTATGTATATGAATTAGGGTTGTGAGTCGTACCTTTAACGAGAGTTATGGCATTGTTTATATAGGCACGAAATCCTTGTAGATTTCGTGCCCCTCACTCTTCGCACGCGTAATGCTTATCCGGCCTATGGATCTTTATCCATAAATAGAAGATCCTTATCTAGACCATAAATAGTTTGGTTGGGTTTGGGCTTTCGTTAGTCCAAACTGTTAGTAGTGTGGCCCAAATCATTGTCATGATAGCCCACTCATAGTGGACTTGGGCATTAGTAGTATTTATCATTTGGGTTCGTGGCCCGAATATAGACTATACGTCATCATGTCCCCCCAGTCTAGTGTGCGCGGGTTGTGGCCGCGTGAGCTAGACTAATAATATCAGTGGCAAACGTGGCGGGAAAAATTCGAATATTCACCGCCCATTATTTGGAACCATGTATCTAGTCCCAAAATATCTCAAGGATCCCTCGGTAAACGGGGAGTGTATCCACGTGTCCTTGGGGATATGTGAAAAAGTGCTTGTACCCTTTTGCATTCTAGCCACACGATTACCTTAGTGGGATCCACGTGGCGATCATTTAGGGTTTGGTGACCCTATATAAGTCACCGCCTCCCTTTTCATTGTAAATCTCATAGTAAAATACCTTCTTCCGCCATTTTTAAAATTTCTCAAAGCTTTTTCAGGAGTCAACTGTTTTATTAGGTAACAGCGAGTGCGCTCCATAGTTGATCTTATTTTCCTTTAGAAATGGTTCGTCAGTTAGAAGAGTTTCGCTCTGAGATGGACGAGGATGAACTACGTTAGTTCACCTCCGACTATTTCATTCCGCTTGCAGTGCATCTGGAGGTACCGGATGCCAACGCATGTATCGCGGACTTCCCTGAGGGGAAAATAGGGTGTATACACACTTCTTTGAATTCGCCAATCAGTGCGTGCCTATATCCCGATTCCTGAGCGATGTGCTAAACTTTTATCGCCTGCACATTTCGCAGCTGCACTGTATAGGTGCGGCCAAAATAACAAATTTCGAGGTAAACTGCCATTTACTGGCGATAAACCCGACTACCAATTTATTCCGCGCGTTCTACCACACGTCGTGGTCGAACGGGTGGATGACATTCTCCAAGCGCCCAGGGGGTTATCAGTGCTATACTGATAAGGTGGACTCCCTGAAGGGATGGAGGGAAAGGTTTTTTTGGATAGATGATCAGGTATTCACTTCGCTCGCTGAGTTTTATACTCAAGGGGAGCTTCCAAAGGATGAGCGCCCAGATCCCGGTACGTACAATGTGGGGGATGCGGAGACTATTGATGAGAACCGCATCCCCATCAATACTTACCCCGAGGAGTTCTTGGTGCACATGGGGTTAAGTCGTAACTACTTCGGGGGAAGTGACAAAGTGCCAACGTTCTTGGATGGAAGCGGCCGGGGTGGGTACTCGTCCTTTCTTGTCCTTGCGTTTATAATGTAAGCCTCTTTGTATATAATGATTTTATCCACTAACTTGTTCCTCCTTTTGTGTGTTAATCTGTTGCGCGGAGATGGATCTATTCTCTGTAGTGAAGCTGACAAAGCCGACGCAGGTAACTGTGGGCGTGCGCCCCTTGAGGGAAGGTGAGGTGCCTATTCTGGAGGCTACTGCTGGGCGTTTGCTTGAGCTTGCGCAAGAGGAGCCTTCTGACGCATCACAGCCTGTGGTGAATGCGACCCCAGTGCAGACGGTGCCTGCGCAGGTAGTGGTGACGCTTGAAATTGCGTGCGCTGAGTCGTCCACGAGTGTTGGTATTCTCAAAGTGGACACGAACTCTAAAGAGGAGCGTCAGGGTGTGAAGCGCAAGGCTGTTGTTGATGATGGTGAAGGGACCTCCAAGCGTAGGCGTCATACCATTATTGTAGATGAGTCTATAGACGAGGAAACGTCAGTGTCTGTTGCTGTGCAGGGGAATGCTCAGACTTCTCCCTTTATGTAAGTAAGCTGAATATTTATATTTATACGTGTTTTTGCGCAGCACCATTCTCTAACTTTATTTATGTTTACTTGTAGTGACGACGCTGTAGGGGTTGATGCAGCGTCCGTGGAGGGGTCAGTGCTAACTTAGGCGGCTCATACTCATGTGGAGGAGCCGGTGAGAGTTGATGAAGAGATGTCTGCGTAACAGCTGATGGAAGAGCTGGGAGCTGTTGCTGAGCGTCAGGCTGAGTTAGTTACTCAGCTGAAGGCGCGGTATGTTGGAGAAGGTAGCAGTCTCGCTCAGAAGGATGAGGAGATTGCCTTGCTCAAGGTGCAGTTAGCTGATGCGCGAGCAGATGTAGAGTCTACCACCGCGTATTGTAGGAAGGTTGCTGATGAGAAGCTATCCTTGATGGTGGAGCTGAAGCATGAACGTGTTGCAGCTGAGCAGCACAGGTCTAGCTGCGCCTGGGCGTTGAGATACTTGCAGGAGAATCGAAGCAAGCATTTTGCTCAGCTCACTGAGTTCTGCGAACGCGTAAAGGAAAAAGTGAAAATTCAGGAGAGCAAGCTGCGGAAGCGGAGCATAGAGTACGATGAGGAGTTATATTCTCATCTCATGTCTACCATTGCTAAGCGCAGGTATGTATCTTCTATTTTGAAGTCTTTATATACTATATGTATTAATGCTCTTTTTTTCTTCTAACGCGTGCGTTGTTGCGTGTGTAGGTGGTTGACCAGCCATGGTTTGCGCCTGGCTGCTATGGGCACATTGGGGTCCTAGGAGGTCGTAGAGGCCTTTGGGAAGGTCGTGGAGTGTGCCGTAGCACGCGGCAAGGCCCAGGCTGTGGAGGAGCTGCATGAGAGCAAGATGCTGACTGTGCCACTTGCAAAAGTTCCTGGGTACAACGCGGATGCGTTTGATGAGCTGGTGATGGCCATGGAGAAGATGAAGGTCTTCGACTTTCCTCAGATTGCCCGCTTGGAGCGTGATCAGGATTATCCGATCAGCGTGATCATGCAGGGCCTAACTCTGGCCAAGCACATAGCTGAGGATGCAGAGGCGCACCCTGACTTCTTTTTGAAGCCAGACGAATCGCAGCTGATGGTGCCCATTTTTGCCCGCCCTCGCCACATGCTTAATCCCTTCGCTCTTGAGAAGGAGATTTCGTTGAAGAAGTGCCTAGAGGCACATGAGACAAGAGCTGCTCGTAAGAAGGGCGTGAAGGGAAAGGCCATCCTATGTGGTGTTGGCGCAGCCCATCTTCCCAGGTCTGATGGGATTCCCGTTAGCGTACCAACGGTGTCTCAAGAAGACAGCAGCCTGTTAAGAAGGTTAAGTGAGGCTGGAAGTTGGCATCCACAGCTAGTAGCTCAAGTCACAGGCGTGCTCATAGCATTTAGATGTGTATTTTTGTAATTATAACTTGTATAAACTCGTAGTTCCCATTAATAATAATGTTTATTTTATAAATACGTCTCGTTATTTGTACTTAGATTGTTTTCTTTTGTAAAAGATCATCCAAGAGTCAAATTGAAAATGTGACATACTTCAAATGATTTAGATTAAGTACATAACTTTAAAAAAAAAAAAAAAATCATGAATGTGAATATAAACTTGCGTTGTTTAGCAAAGACTATATCAAAATGACCAAGAGTCTTGGCTCGTGGATTGCTAAGCATGTGCAATGTATGTTATGTTGCGTAGTCGTCGTGGAATGCGCATGTAAACTTACTTCAATGTCTTGAAAGTAAGGCACTTAGCAAGGATGCGTGATCCAGTGTTGATGGGTTTGCAACTCTTTTACTCAACGAGTTAGTTAGTAGGTTTACTCATCCTTTATGCCATCGTGGGTCTTTAAGAAGTGCATGCACTCCATGTAGGCAGAAAGTAAAAAATAACAATATTGAAACATAATAAAAAATGTGCGCAATAAAGTTAAGTGTGTTATGGAGTTAGCTAGAAACCACAACGTTTTATTAATACTTGCAAGTTTTTGGAAGATAAAAGACAATTCCTAAATAAAAAATTCAAGGACAGACATTTATTGGGCACGTACTAAAGTGCAAGGTTGTCTGTGTGTGGGCTGTAGCCTTTCCTAAAGATAGCATCTCTTGAGATTGCAGATATTCCAAGTGCGTGTCAGCTCGTGGCCTTTCATATCGCGCAGCTTGTATGCACCATTACCTAGTGCATCCGTAACTTCATAGGGTCCTTTCCATTTGGGTCCAAGCTTGCCCGTGTCTTCTGCGTGGCTTGCATCATTAGCGCGGTATACAAAGTCTCCTGGCCTGAAAGAAGTGTGTTTGACCTTTGCATCATAATACTTTTTCATCTTTGATTTAGCCTTTGCTTCGCGTATAGCTGCACGTTCACGCCTTTCTTCCAGTAAGTCCAAGTCTATGCGCCGCTCCTCGTCATTTGTTGTGACGTTTATTTCCACTGTACGCATAGTTGGCATTCCAATTTTGGCAGGTATCACGGCTTCTGTCCCATAGACAAGAGAGAATGGTGTGTCTCCGGTACTGGTTTTGATCGTCGTGCGGTGCGCCCATAAAACATGTGACAATTCGTCCACCCATCTTCCTTTATGTCTGTCAAGGCGCGCTTTTATTCCTTTGCCCAGACTGCGGTTTGCGCGTTCAACCAAGCCATTGGTTTGTGGGTGTTTCACTGAAGCAAAGTGTTGTGTAATGTTTAATTGCACGCACCAATCTTTAAATGGGTTATCACAGAATTATTTTCCGTTGTCTGAAATAATTTCCCTTGGTAGTCCGAAGCGACACACAATGTTGTCCCACACGAAGCGCTTTACCTGGTTGCCAGTGATGCTCACCACTGCTTTTGCCTCAATCCACTTGGTAAAATAGTCTATGGCTACGATGAGGAATTTTAGCCCTCCCGCTGCAACTGGGAAAGGGCCTGCGATGTCAATGCTCCATTTATAGAATGGCCATGGTGAGGTGATGGGGGTTAACTCTTGTTGTGGTCGACGCGGAATTGGCCTGTGGACTTGGCAATCGCTGCATTTCTTTATCATGTCCCGTGCGTCGCGGTGCATAGTAGGCCAATAGTATCCTGATCGCAGGGCGCGCGCCACTACAGACCGTGGTCCTGAGTGCATGCTACATGATTGAGCGTGAATTTCTCGGAGTACATAATCTGCTTGAAGAGGTCCAACACATCGGAGCCAAGGTTGTAGGAATGAACGTCAGTATAGGATGCCATCTCGAAGTTCAAATCTCTGCGCTGTGCGCCGCACCCTTCGACCGTCCTTTTGATCATGTGGTAAGGCTCCTTTGTTTATAAATTCAATGATAGGTGTCATCCACGTAGGATCATGTTATTCTATCACCGTGGATACTTCCATCTCTAAGATTGATTTGCTTTTTAGAGTTTCCACCAATACTTGGTTTGATAGGTGCGCAAAGATTGTAGATGCGATCTTGCAAAGCGCGTCAGCTTTCCTGTTTTCTCCTCTAGGTACTTGTTTGATTGTAAACCTATCAAAGTTCTGAATTAAAGACTTGGTTTTTTCAAGGTATTGGATCATGTATTCATCCTTGGCTTTATATTCACCTAGCACGTGGTTAGCTACTAACCTGGAATCCACATTTGCCTCTAGGTTACGTACACCCAATTGAATTGCAATACGCAGTCCAGCAAGTAGGGCTTTGTATTCTGCCTCATTGTTTATGGCTGTGAATTCGAAACGCAGTGCGTAGGTAAATTCTACTCCTTCTGGATTAGTGAGGATAAGGCCTGCGCCTGACCCATCCACGCATGAGGATCCGTCTGTGAATAGAACCCATGGTTCTTGTAATCCTGTCTTGCTTGCTGATGAGTGCTCAAACACTCATCATTTTTGGTCAAATCTGAACTGCAAAACATACAAAAACACTAAAAAATGCATCAAAATACTAAAAATATTTCAAAATTATGTTTTATATGTTTTAGATGCAAAACGAGTAAAAACAGATGAAAAATGTACAAAGTTTGCAAAAGTGGCAGTTTCAGTCCCCCAACTTTCATAAAATGACAAAACTAGTCCCTGGTCATTCAAAATATGGAAAATAATCACCAAAGGTCCTTTTAAAATCATAATTTGTCATATTTAGTCCTTTGGTGAAAAATCTGAAAAATTTTGGAAATTTACAATTTTGGTCCCTGGAGTTTCAAACTTTGGCAGGATTGGTCCTTGGTGAAATATTTTTGAAAGAAAAGTCATATTTGGTCCTTAGAAAGTTACAAGTTGTCAAATTTAGTCCTTGGAATGAAGATTTGAATAAATTGCAATTTGGTCCCTCAAGTTTCAAGATTCGACAATTTTAGTCCCTGAAGAAAAAAAAATGGAAAATTGCAAATTATATCCTTGGATTATTTATCTGTCGCAAATTTTTACCCTTGTAGCTATTTTTGAAAAATGACATTTGCAGCCCTTGCAATTTTCAGTTTTGCAAGTTAGGTCCTTGTGGTTTTTAACTTGAAATAAACAAACCAATATCAAACCAAACCCAAAACAAACAATCCACCCCAGCCCAATCACTCTCCTAGCCCAATCACCTTACCAGCCCACACACCACTAATATACTCCACCCCGTTTTATAACTCCCTCGGTCAACAAGTCAAACCCACGTTTGACTCAACTCCACCTCACCCTTCCTTCCCCACTTGAACCCTGCAAACAACCTGCCACCCTCCACCCTCCTCACCTCCACCTCACCAACACTTGTCCTTGTCCCCCTATCCTCCACAAACAACCAAAACCCATTCAATGCTCCTCAAATCCCTCCAAGAAACCTCAACCTGCATTTTAACCTTTTCCCGCCAAAACAGGTTTAAGGGTTGGGATCAAAATAAGCTCATCCAAGGGTCACAAATAGATGTGGGAAAGAGAAAGGAGGACTCTAGGGCATATATAAATGAAAAAAATAGAAGAATGAAATATTAGTTAATATAGAGTAGTTTTAGTTTAGTTAATTTTTAATCGTTTTCATGTAATTTTTATTTGCAGTGTAATTTAAGCTTCAAGCTTATGTTCTTAAGCCTTTTTATTGTAACTTGAAACCATTTTCATCAATAAAATCAGTTCTTTCCTTTAAATTCAGTTTATGCATATTTGATTTCAAATCCTCAAATTATTCTTAATGTTGGTTAAAGATGTTGATTAGGGACCCTTAGGTTCACTTAAACTCATATATAGCTTATTAAAGCTATTAGAGACTTGTGAAATCAGTTTATCTTAGAAAACTAAAAAATCGAGAAAAATCAAGAAAAATAACTAAAAATAAGAAATTTAGTGAAAGAAAGAAGAAAAGCATTGGAGCTTGTGGAATTTGGAATTTGCATGGTTTAGAGTCTCTTGGGAGACAATAGGTGTGTCTTGGATACTTGGTTCACTTGTTTCCAGCCCAAATCCAAATGTAAGCTATATTGCTAAATCCTGCTTATTTACTGTACAACAGCTTAGGTACTACTTATTTGTGTTTTTCATGCTTATTTAGTCTAGGTTAGTTTAATTAAAGCTTAATATTTCTTGTTTCTTCATTAATATCTTTGGGTGCTAAAGTTTTCATGTTAACTGTGAGTCTGTGACTATAACATTATCTCATTTCAAGCTTGTTGTTGTTGTTCTCTATGTTTTTGTGCCCAAATGATCATATGCTATCATCTTAATACTTCTGGAATCAGTATGATGGGTTGAATCATTGTAATGCTTTGAAAATCTTATTTGACCTCATTAAAGGGGTGTTTGGTATAAGCTTTCATCTGGTGTTTAACTTGTTAGTGTAGGCTAATGTTAGTTATAACAGTTCACAATAGGTTCATATAAGGTAACTAAGCAACTAAAATTAGTAGTCATTAGTTAAAAAAGTCAAAATCACCACCAATGTTGCATGTCTGTTTACTGTTTGGTCATTAGGACCCATAATCATCCAATTCTCTTCATAAGTTGTTAAAGTAACTTAAGTTAACATTAATATAGCTTATTACTTCCATACAAGTCAAAACTGATCAATAGAAATCCACTTTAGTCAAAATTACTTGTTCTAGTGAAAAGTCAAATAGTGCATACCTCAGTTTTCACAAAACTTGCAAGAATATTTCTGAATTTTGCATTAAGTTTTAGGCATTGAGCTTTTTAGGGATTATAGTCCCTCAGCTCATCTTGAAAGTCCCATGGTCCTTTTATTTTTGTGATTTTTCTGGTGGGTCTCAGCTAGCTCCAAAGTCACTTGCAGGGCAATGTGATGCCCTGCACACAGACCATCGGCCCAACACCCCCACTTTCATGGCCTCCCCTGGCTTACATAGTGGGCCCCAAAGGTTGCTTATTGGCTTTTTCCCCTCTACATAGTTCCTGGCTTATCTTGGGATTTGCACTTCATTTGATAGGGCTGCAAGGTCCATGAACCTTGTCCCATTTCTGAGTGGGGAGTTTGGTTCTTGAAATAGCTTATTCCACTTTTTAGCTTATTTTGTAGTCTCAGCTCACTGATTTTGCACATTCCAAGTGCACATAGCTTATTCACACCTGAATCATCCCTTGTGGGCCCCCTAGCTGCCTATATCAGCTTTTGCACTTGACAGTTGACCAAAGTCAACTGTCACATCAATAAGCTTGTCTTTGGCTTATTTTTAAGCTCCACCACATTTGTTTTTACAAAAGTTTTCCATTTTTAGTTATAAAGTAGTATGGTAAAAGAAAAATCAAGAAAAACCAATTTAAAAATAAGTGATAGTTTCTATTTAATGTAATTTAAATTTTAATTTTCATTTTCAAATTTTTGTTAAGCACTTAGCTTTTTTATATTTTTCTTAAATTACTTTTATATTAAAGTAATTTTAGTAATTTTCTTAGATTTTTATTTTATCATTTGGTATTTATTAGATTTAATTTTATTTTTATTAATAATTAATTAATAATTAAGTTTTAAATAGCATAATTAGTTTTTATTAAGTAAGACCTAGTTTTTATATTTTTCCTAGCTTTTATATAATGTAAAATAATTTTAGGAATTTTTTCATAATTTTTACTGTTCATTTTCTATTTTTTATAATTTAAATAGTTTAATTAGGTAATTAATATTTAATTAGTAATTAATTAATATAAAAATCACAAAAAGACAAAAATACTTATTTTTAATTTTAAAATTAGTTTTTAGTTATTTTATAATTTTAGAAATTTTATTTTCATTTTTCTAGTATTTAATTAATATTAAATTATATTTAAGTGTTTTAAATATTAATAATTAGTTTTAAATAGTAATTAATTAATAATAAATAATTAATTAGTGTAAAAATTTATTTTCTTTTTCTAAAAAATTTCTTTTACCTTTAAGTTTGTAAAAAAGTCATTTTCACCCACTGGGGGTTTTCAGATTTTTTCTTTTCACGTCTTATTTCGTACGTTCGCGTAAATTTAATTTGAACGTACGCGTTTTTAAGTTTTAAACGTTTCTGGTTTTTCGAACTTTCCAGTCTTGTTCATATAGCTTGTTTAAGCTATTTCTTTGTAGATTCCTTAGTTTAATCACTCTCAAACCATTTCTGTCCAAATTCACCCGATCACAAACCCGTTTGATAACCATCCACACCTCGTCGGGACATAACGACCCGGGGAAACACTATACTTCCATGGAGAATTGAGCCTAAGGAGTTTGACTATATTGACCACATCCGTGGTTGACTTTAGTTGACTGCTTTTGCCTCAATCAAATTTTGGCACCGCTGCCGGGGAGGTGTGCGCGCTATTCTAAACGGTTTTGCGTATTGGTGAATCGGGATATACATCCTTTGTAAATTTCCCATCCTTGTTCATATTATCTTATTATTATCATATAAAAACAAAACCGTTCCCGAAAACATTTTAAACTCAGTTTTCGACGAACACAAAAACACAAAAAGATTTTCTTTCTCATTTGTACAAAATGTCTTTCCAAAAACCCAAAAATATTCACCTTTACCCTCTCACATATTTGATTCTTCATTCCTTACCCTCCTAAACCTTTTGATTCTTTCTATGTCTCATCCACACCTTCTTATTTGCCATTGGTGTGGTAATCCTTATAATGGTGGCAATTGCCCCAGTTGTGGCATGGTAGAGTCAGGAAACGGGTCTGTCTATAACCAGAATCCCTATTCCTACCATGACACGACTGATTCATTCCATCAGTTACCACACCATGAGACTCAATAGTTTTACTGTTGTGAGTACTGTGGTGGTTCATATTACAGTTCTGATTGTCGATCGTGAAACACGCTTGTCTATGAGCAGTTTCCTGATAACAATTATGACTCTAGCACATACCACCCACAGCCACATCAGTTTTACTGTTTTGAGTACTGTGGAGGTCCACACTCTAGCTCGGATTGTCAAACAAGGAATCCATTTCCTTGTAACAATTACGACTCTTCGTTTTCAGACCCACCTCTACAGTACCAAATGATTCACACAGCTCCTTATGATACTGAGCAAGACCTTTTACTAAAGGCTCTTGATTTATTGAAAGAACTTAAGGAGGAGTTGGTTACTACATCGTTTCGAGACTCTCATGAGAAATCTATGGCAGAATTACTTGCTGAAGAACGAGATGCTAGAAACGAATTGAGCATGGAAGAATTGCTAGTCTTAGAACAAGCAGCTATAACACGTGCCAAATTTCGTCAAGCTGCTCTTCTAGACTGTGACGATGATAGTGATAATGAAGACACCCTTGATATCCTTCAATTTTATAAGGGTTCTTCCGATTCATCATTTGTGATTCCTCCCATTGAGAATCAGGGAGAAAATAATGAGACGGAGAAATTACTAGCAGAAGATCAAATGGAACTCGTACAATCCATGAATGCTAGCTCCTCTAATCTCCCTCAGTCTGTTGTTATCACAGCCGAAGTTCACACTCACTCTCTAAACATGGGGGATGAGCATCTTAGCACTGTTCCTAATAAGGAATCGGACGAATTAATAAAGTCTAGTGTTGAGATCCTTGTCCCAATCCCGAGAGAGTCACAGGGGACTTTTGATCAAGTGTGTGATATTCCTTCACCCCCTGATAATCAAAATGATCAAATTGAGACTGTCTCTGATTCCAGTGATGATTGTTTATCTTATGGAGACATTGAGTATGTTGATGCATCCCTTCCCCACTCTAATGTTGACTTTCTTCTCGAGGAGTTCGCCGATGAACTCACTCACACCAATCCACTTCCATCAGGATGTGGTGATAATCTATTTGATTTCAAAGATGATATGGAAGAAGTCGAAGCATTCCTTGCTCTAGATAGTTCAACTTCGTATGAAGTTGATGATAACTATCTTGATTCTGAGGGGGATATTCTTTTCCTCGAAAGCTTATTGAATGATGATCCATCACTCAATTCCTATCTCAACACCGGGCTTACTGATTCACCCACTAATGAAAATTCTTTATCTTATGGAGACATCAGTGATGTTGATGAAATATCTTCTGAGCCCATCTTTGATCACCTTATCATGACTCCTTCGGAGTTTGATAGCACGGGGGGAGATGCACTCAATCATAAGGATTTGCAAATTCCCACCCACCCTCCCGAGATGTTTTTGAGCTTAACCCTTGAAATCCAAACTCAGGCTAATGAGCCTGCTCTCGAGGTGACTTCCTCTCTTCTTCACTCCTTCGGGAATGAAGATACCATCTTTGATCCCGGCATTTTCATTTACCATTTTCTTGAGCCGGGATTATATCTCATCAGAGTGGAACTTTCACGTGCTTCAAATGTTTGTCCAAACATCTTGAATGAAAGTCCGATGCAGATTGTTTCTTCCATATCATGCTTCCCCAAGGACAAATGAATTCGGGGTCGAGTCAAGCTAGCGACTCGGTAAACAAAAACAGTAGCATTTACTTAGGGTTTTCAACCTAAGTGTGGGGGAGTTACCCCTATTATGGTTACAAAAGTGAAAATACAAACTGGTGTTTCCACATTTAGCTTGTAATCTTGCCCTTTTACGTTCAAAGAGTCGGCATAATAGCCGGGACTTTGAATATTGAGGACAATATTCATTCTAAGTGTGTGTGGGGGGGGGGGGGGGGGGAGGGGTATTCTAGCGAATTTTATCACAATTTACTATCTAGTACCCCCGTTTTTGGCCAAAAATCTCAAAAATTAAAAAAAAAAAATTCACTAAAGTTTCAAAATTTTTGTGTTATCAGTCCGCCTTGTCTAACCGACAAAAGGATTGGCTAATCCAGGAGCAAACGGCTCTTGGTAAAGATATATCAAATCCGTTTATGGCTTGCAATTTGCCCAAAATTGTATGGTACCTCAACTCGCCATATCCTAAAAAGCGAATGAGTTGGCTAGCCCGCAAGATTATGGCTTGTGGTAAAGGCAGTGGAAAAACCATAATTGGTAATCAGCTCACCAAGATGTTAACTATTCTATCAATAGTTGGCTAGTCCAGAAGCAAACGGCTTTTGGTAAAGACTAATCAAATCCGTTGACAGCTGGTGGTTTGCTCAAAATCACATGGTTATCAGGTGGACCATAGTTCTTACTTGAATCGATACATCTGGCTACTCCAGAAGTGATGGCTTTTGGTAAAAAGTTTAAAATCTATTGAATTTTCAAAACAGTTTATTGCTAGGGACTAGCAATTGTTTAGTGTAGGGGATTGATGAGTGCTCAAACACTCATCATTTTTGGTCAAATCTAAACTGCAAAACATACAAAAACACTAAAAAATGCATCAAAATACTAAAAATATTTCAAAATTATGTTTTATATGTTTTAGATGCATAACGAGTAAAAACAGATGAAAAATGTATAAAGTTTGCAAAATTGGCAGTTTCAGTCCCCTAACTTTCATAAAATGACAAAACTAGTCCCTGGTCATTCAAAATATGGAAAATTATCACCAAAGGTCCTTTTAAAATCATAAGTTGTCATATTTAGTCCTTTGGTGAAAAATCTGAAAAATTTTGGAAATTTACAATTTTGGTCCCTAGAGTTTCAAACTTTGGCAGGATTGGTCCTTGGTGAAATATTTTTGAAAGAAAAGTCATCTTTGGTCCTTAGAAAGTTACAAGTTGTCAAATTTAGTCCTTGGAATGAAGATTTGAATAAATTGCAATTTGGTCCCTCAAATTTCAAGATTCGACAATTTTAGTCCCTGAAGAAAAAAAATGGAAAATTGCAAATTATATCCTTGGATTATTTATTTGTTGCAAAATTTTACCCTTGTAGCTATTTTTGAAAAATGACATTTGAAGCCCTTGCAATTTTCAGTTTTGCAAGTTAGGTCCTTGTGGTTTTTAACTTGAAATAAACAAACCAATATCAAACCAAACCCAAAACAAACAATCCACCCCAGCCCAATCACTCTCCTAGCCCAATCACCTTACCAGCCCACACACCACTAATATACTCCACCCCGTTTTATAACTCCCTCGGTCAACAAGTCAAACCCACGTTTGACTCAACTCCACCTCACCCTTCCTTCCCCACTTGAACCCTGCAAACAACCTGCCACCCTCCACCCTCCTCACCTCCACCTCACCAACACTTGTCCTTGTCCCCCTATCCTCCACAAACAACCAAAACCCATTCAATGCTCCTCAAATCCCTCCAAGAAACCTCAACCTGCATTTTAACCTTTTCCCGCCAAAACAGGTTTAAGGGTTGGGATCAAAATAAGCTCATCCAAGGGTCACAAATAGATGTGGGAAAGAGAAAGGAGGACTCTAGGGCATATATAAATGAAAAAAATAGAAGAATGAAATATTAGTTAATATAGAGTAGTTTTAGTTTAGTTAATTTTTAATCGTTTTCATGTAATTTTTATTTGCAGTGTAATTTAAGCTTCAAGCTTATGTTCTTAAGCCTTTTTATTGTAACTTGAAACCATTTTCATCAATAAAATCAGTTCTTTCCTTTAAATTCAGTTTATGCATATTTGATTTCAAATCCTCAAATTATTCTTAATGTTGGTTAAAGATGTTGATTAGGGACCCTTAGGTTCACTTAAGCTCATATATAGCTTATTAAAGCTATTAGAGACTTGTGAAATCAGTTTATCTTAGAAAACTAAAAAATCAAGAAAAATCAAGAAAAATAACTAAAAATAAGAAATTTAGTGAAAGAAAGAAGAAAAGCATTGGAGCTTGTGGATTTTGGAATTTGCATGGTTTAGAGTCTCTTGGGAGACAATAGGTGTGTCTTGGATACTTGGTTCACTTGTTTCCAGCCCAAATCCAAATGTAAGCTATATTGCTAAATCCTGCTTATTTACTGTACAACAGCTTAGGTACTGCTTATTTGTGTTTTTCATGCTTATTTAGTCTAGGTTAGTTTAATTAAAGCTTAATATTTCTTGTTTCTTCATTAATATCTTTGGGTGCTAAAGTTTTCATGTTAACTGTGAGTCTGTGACTATAGCATTATCTCATTTCAAGCTTGTTGTTGTTGTTCTCTATGTTTTTGTGCCCAAATGATCATATGCTATCATCTTAATACTTCTGGAATCAGTATGATGGGTTGAATCATTGTAATGCTTTGAAAATCTTATTTGACCTCATTAAAGGGGTGTTTGGTATAAGCTTTTATCTGGTGTTTAACTTGTTAGTGTAGGCTAATGTTAGTTATAACAGTTCACAATAGGTTCATATAAGGTAACTAAGCAACTAAAATTAGTAGTCATTAGTTAAAAAAGTCAAAATCACCACCAATGTTGCATATCTGTTTACTGTTTGGTCATTAGGACCCATAATCATCCAATTCTCTTCATAAGTTGTTAAAGTAACTTAAGTTAACATTAATATAGCTTATTACTTCCATACAAGTCAGTAATGATCAATAGAAATCCACTTTAGTCAAAATTACTTGTTCTAGTGAAAAGTCAAATAGTGCATACCTCAGTTTTCACAAAACTTGCAAGAATATTTCTGAATTTTGCATTAAGTTTTAGGCACTGAGCTTTTTAGGGATTATAGTCCCTCAGCTCATCTTGAAAGTCCCATGGTCCTTTTATTTTTGTGATTTTTCTGGTGGGTCTCAGCTAGCTCCAAAGTCACTTGCAGGGCAATGTGATGCCCTGCACACAGACCATCGGCCCAACACCTCCACTTTCATGGCCTCCCCTGGCTTACATAGTGGGCCCCAAAGGTTGCTTATTGGCTTTTTGAAAAGCCAATAAGCCCCTCTTCATAGTTCCTGGCTTATCTTGGGATTTGCACTTCATTTGATAGGGCTGGAAGGTCTATGAACCTTGTCCCATTTCTGAGTGGGGAGTTTGGTTCTTGAAATAGCTTATTCCACTTTTTAGCTTATTTTGTAGTCTCAGCTCACTGATTTTGCACATTCCAAGTGCACATAGCTTATTCACACCTGAATCATCCCTTGTGGGCCCCTTAGCTGCCTACATCAGCTTTTGCACTTGACAGTTGACCAAAGTTAACTGTCACACCATTAAGCTTGTATTTGGCTTATTTTTAAGCTCCACAACATTTGTTTTTACAAAAGTTTTCCATTTTCAGTTATAAAGTAGTATGGTAAAAGAAAAATCAAGAAAAACCAATTTAAAAATAAGTGATAGTTTCTATTTAATGTAATTTAAATTTTAATTTTCATTTTTAAATTTTTGTTAAGCACTTAGCTTTTTTATATTTTTCTTAAATTCCTTTTATATTAAAGTAATTTTAGTAATTTTCTTAGATTTTAATTTTATCATTTGGTATTTATTAGATTTAATTTTAGTTTTATTAATAATTAATTAATAATTAAGTTTTAAATAGCATAATTAGTTTTTATTAAGTAAGACATAGTTTTTATATTTTTCCTAGCTTTTATATAATGTAAAATAATTTTAGGAATTTTTTCATAATTTTTACTGTTCATTTTCTATTTTTTATAACTTAAATAGTTTAATTAGGTAATTAATATTTAATTAGTAATTAAGTAATATAAAAATCACAAAAAGACAAAAATACTTATTTTTAATTTTAAAATTAGTTTTTAGTTATTTTATAATTTTATAAATTTTATTTTCATTTTTCTAGTATTTAATTAATATTAAATTATATTTAAGTGTTTTAAATATTAATAATTAGTTTTAAATAGTAATTAATTAATAATAAATAATTAATTAGTGTAAAAATTTATTTTCTTTTTCTAAAAAATTTCTTTTACCTTTAAGTTTGTAAAAAAGTCATTTTCACCCCTAGGGGTTTTCAGATTTCACTTTTCACGTTTTATTTCGTACGTTCGCGTAAATTTAATTTGAACGTACGAGTTTTTAAGTTTTAAACATTTCTGGTTTTTCCAACTTTCCAGTCTTGTTCATATATATTGTTTAAGCTATTTCTTTGTAGATTCCTTAATTTAATCACTCTCAAACCATTTCTGTCCAAATTCACCCGATCACAAACCCGTTTGAGAACCGTCCACACCTCGAAGGGACATAACGACCCGGGGAAACACTATACTTCCATGGAGAATTGAGCCTAAGGAGTTTGACTATATTGACCACATCCGTGGTTGGCTTTAGTTGACTGCTTTTGCCTCAATCACGTACCGAAGATGGAGTATCGGTATCTGGCTTCTCAACAATAAAGTCGGCTAATATCTGCCCCTTGATTGCAGTGCGTGGCCTATACGAGATGTTATACTCACTCAGCAACACACTCCATTTTTGTAGCCGTCCTGATGCGTCAGGTTTAGAGATAACTTGTTTGATGGGTTGGTCCGTGATTACAGTTATTGGGTGTGCCTGAAAGTATCTGCGCAGTCTGTTAGCTGCGAATAATAGAGCTAGGACCAGCTTTTTCATAGCGGTGTAGTTAGTCTCTGTCTTTTTCAGTGCCTTGCTTACAAAGTATATGGGCGTTTGAACGGAGTTCCTATCTGTTAATAGTACTGCGCTAACTTCTCCATGGGTTGCAGATAAGTACATGATCAACTCTTCCCCTGGTCGCGATGCGACAAGTTTGGGAAGTGATGCAAGATGCTGTTTGAGTTGTTGGAAGGCTTCCTCTGCCTCCTCAGTCCAACGAAAGTCTCCATTTTTTGTGCACTTCGTGAGTGTTTTAAAAAGAGGGAGCGACTTGTCCGCTGATTTGGATAAAAATCGGTTTAGTCCAGCTAGCTTTCCATTTAATGAATGGACTTCTTTCAATGTGCACGGAGAAGGGAGATCAATGACCGCTCTTGTCTTTTCTGGGCAAGGCTTAATGCCATCAGGTTCTATTAAATACCCAAGGAACATGCCTTCTGTCGCGTCAAAGGTGCACTTCTTGGGATTTAACTTCATGTTTATTTTTTCCAATGTTTTGAACGTCTCCTCAATGTCGCGCACCAATTCTTCCTCTGTATGACTCTTTATGACAAGGTCATCAACGTAAAATTCCAGGTTGCAACCTACATGCTTCTCAAATGCTGTGTCCACCAATCGCTGGCATGTTGCTCTCGCGTTCTTTAGGCCAAAGGGCATTTTTGTATAGCAAAAAACCCCTTGACTTGTGTGGAAGGCTGTTTTCTCTTCATCTTCTTCAGCCATCATAATTTGATGATATCCTTTGTATGCGTCTAGGAAGCATTTAAAGGGATATCCACACAGAGATTCTACCTTCCAGTCTATTTCTGGCAGCGGGTAGCAGTCCTGTGGACATGCTTTATTGAGGTCAGTGAAGTCCACGCACATTCTCCAACTGCCATCACTTTTCCTTACCATTACTGGATTAGAGAGCCAGTCGTGATAGTAGACTTCGCGCATAATACCTGCGTCTACAAGTTTGTGTACTTCTTCTAGAATGGCTTTTGCGCGGTCTGGAGCCTGGCCGCACTTTTTCTGTCGTATTGGAGGATATCCTTGTCGGATTTGTAGCTTGTGCTCTGCAATAGAGCGTGGCACTCCAGTCATGTGTTTTGGTTCCCACACAAAGATGTTTAGGTTATTTTTCAGGAGTGCGCACACAGCTGCTCTGCCTTTGTCAAACAGTGACCCGCCAATTGATATTTGTTGATCTGGGTAATCTGGGTGAATGGCAACTTTTAAGTTTGGTATTTTGGCTGCGCGTTGTTCTGGGATATTCTCCACTTCACTGGCTACTATGTTACACTCTTTTGGTGACACAGCGGTATTGTAAAGTTTGACAATGCCTCCTTCCACTGGGAATTTGAGCATCCCATGCGCTGTGGACGGTACGGCGCGCATAGATGATATTCCAGGTCTCCCGATGATGCTGTTATATGGAGAGGGGGACTTGATTACCATAAAGTTCATCCAAGCTGCCGTAGAGTGCTGCTCATTACCTATGACCACGAGTAAGCGTAATTGCCCCATGGGCCATATCTTCTCTCCTGTGAATCCTGTCAGCGATGTCGTGGCTGGGATCAGCTGACTTTGTATCTCTGGTCGCAGCCTTTTGAAGCAATGTTCATGCATGATATCTGTGGATGCCCCTCCGTCTACATACATACGATGGATATCGTAACCCCCTGTATGTATTTCAATGGTGAGTGGGTCCATTACTGCGTTTTCCGCAGCGAGAGTTGGGAAGGAAATTTCATTCTTAGAGGAGAACTTTTGGCTGACTTTTTGCCTAGTTTTTCGTTGCCATGATTGTATCATGTAGATTGTGTCGGCCTTGTCTTTGGCTATCTCCTTCTTGCCTCCATTCTTTGGCTTTTCTTTTCCTTCTTTTATATTTTTAACGAGGTGATCCATTCTACCTTCCTTTACCAGCTTGTCGATCAATTGTCGTAGTTGGACGCACTCGTTGGTAGTGTGGCCCTTTTATCCATGGTATTCGCAGTATCTATTTCCCACGCGCCGGTCCTCTGGGGTGCGCATTGGTGGGGGCTTCGGGAAGTTTGCGTCCTCTGTTGCGAATATCTCCCTTGGTGTTTTTGTGAGGGGGTATATTTGTCATTTTCCCGTCCACTTCCTGGCCGCGATAACCCTTGTTGCGATTGCTAACCTGGTCATTGGATTGTCTCCTAGGCTGTTCTTGTTGCCTAAAATTTGAGTAGCCTTTTTTACTATCTGCGGCTGCTGCTTCTCCTTGGATGAAGGACCTTGTGTGCTTCATTAACTCATCAAAGGTTTGGGGGACCTTATCATTTAATTTCTTGATGAGTTCTGGGTTATTTATCCCATTCATGAACCCCGAGATTTTTAGCACTTCAGGACACGCTTTGACGTGTATGCATTCGTCTTTAAAGCGCTCCATGTAAGCGCTTGTTGATTCCCCTTGGCGCTGTTTTACTCTGGCCAATTCAACAGGGTTCTTTGCGCACTTCTTTCTCTGAGTAAAATTTAAGCGGAATGCTTTTCGCAATTCTTCGAACCCGTTTATGCTTCTTCGTGGAAGCTTACTAAACCAGGTCCGCGCATTCCCTACTAAGGTAGAGTTAAACATATGACACCACACAGGGTGTGGCCAATTTTCGATGGTGGCAGCAGATTCAAAAATTTTTAGGTTATTGTCAGAGTCACCTGTTCCATCATATGTTTTCACATTGGCGGGCATGTGCCTCTTCTTATCATCCGAGTAGTCACTAATGCGCCGTGTGAACGCATCAATCTTTTGGCGGCGCCAAGGAAGAGATATGTCTTCATCTTCCTTCTCACGACGTCTTCCTCTAGACTTTCAATGTCCTGTTTCTTTGTCCTCGTTGTCCGAGGAATCACTCGAGGAATAGTTGTCTCTTTTACGACGTTTGCGCCGTTTTTCTTCAGAATCTGAGCTTGGAGGACTTTCACTTGGAGGCGCCCGTCTTCCCAGTCTATCCTGGATCCTTCTGCTATCAGACCTTGAAGAGCTGTCGCTCAGTGAGCGTTGTCGCCCAAGCCTGTCTTGTATTCTGCGATTACCAATTCTAGAGTAGACATTGGTGCGTATTCCATCATCTTCATATTCTTCTGAGTACTGCGAATCAGATGTTGTATCCAATCTATCATAGACATTGGTACGTCTTTCATTATTTTTGCGTCCCCCCTCTGGTAGTGTGGTGGGGATGTTTCGCGTTCAGGACCAAAGTTGAGCCGGGCTTGCAAGCTCATACTTGACCTTCTCCTTGCTTCTTCTTGCATGAGGGCAGTTAGGGTTTCGTAATTTTGGGATAGAAAATTACTTAACGTTAAATCAGGCGCGTCCTCTTCTGCTGCAAGAATTTCTGCCTCAACATTAGGCGCCCTATCTCGGTTGGGTGCGTCAGGCGGCACAGTGTTGTCCACTATGGGTGCCGTTTGGTGGGGAGTATTGAAGAGGGTGCGCTGAAGTTCCTCAGTGTTTGGGACCACCGTGGTGGTCTGAGTAGTATTTACGGGTCACTCTATAGTTGGGAGGATTAGAGTTGAGCCCGTTTCTTGATGTCCAGGTGCACTGGTTGTTCCAGAGGCCTGTCTAGGGATTAAATCTTGGTTCTTCCTCTTTTGGGAGTCACCGTGTATTTTTTCCAACTGTGGAGTCTGATGGCTTGAGTTTTTGTGCTTCGTCATTCTAGTTCTTAGTGTGTGGTCCCACGGATGGCGCCACTTGTTGATACAAAAGTTGGGCGTTCCTTGTTTGGGTTCCTGCTCTCGTACCAATTAGACCTTAATGCTTGAGACCTGCGCACTAATAAAGCAAACAAACACCGTTAGGCTTATTGTGGGATTGTCTCCCACGATTATCCTCCGGCGTGAGAGTAAGTAATCAGTTTTAGGGTTATGTATATGAATTATGGTTGTGAGTCGTACCTTTAACAAGAGTTATGGCATTGTTTATATAGGCACGAAATCCTTGTAGATATCGTGCCCCTCACTCTTCGTACGAGTAGTGCTTATCTGGCCTATGGATCTTTATCCATAAATAGAATATCCTTATCTAGACCATAAATAGTTTGGTTGCGTTTGAGCTTTCGTGAGTCCAAACCGTTAGTAGTGTGGCCCAAATCATTGTCATGATAGCCCACTCATAGTGGACTTGGGCATTAGTAGTATTTATCATTTGGGTTCGTGGCCCGAATATAGACTATACGTCATCAAAAACTTTGCAACCTTTGATGTTGCAGCCATATATGATAAGACTTGCTTATGTGAAACTGCTTATTATCTGAGCCTAATGTTATCTCGATGTAATATTGAAAAAGCGTAAAGCTTATTATTACCTCTTATGTGTGAAATCGTGAACTAGACATTTCGGCAGCCTTGTTACAATGTTGTTGCCTTTTTTTGTGATACTCTACCCCAACCCTTGTTACAATATTGTTGCCTTTTATGATGCTCTGCTTCTTTGTGAGACTTGTGTAGCTCAGAATTGGTTACCTTGTTGTGATACTCTGCTTCTTTGTGAGATTTGTGTAGCTCAGAATTGGTTACCTTCTGATGATACTCTGCTTCTTTGGTTGGTGGTTATGTGGTATAGTGTTTCTTGATATGGTTGGTTGTAGTGTTTGTTGAAATGCTTGTAGTGTTTGTTGTAATGGTTGTTATGTTTGTTGTGATACTGCTTTGTTGATTGAGCTTTGTTTATAATCTAGCAAAGCTGCAGATTGTGGAATCACACTGTTGAGCTTTGCAGTTTGTGGAATCCTTACTGTTGAGCTTGTGAGTTTTGATAGCCTTGTTGTGATATTGCTTTCTTGTGATACTGAAACATGTGGAAATTGTGGAATCTGTTGTTGAGCTGTTGAGCTTTGCAGTTTGTGGAATCCTTACTATTGAGCTTGTGAGTTTTGACAGCCTTGTTGTGGAATCTGCTTTTGTTGTGGATTTTGTTGTGGAATTTTTGTTGTGGAATCTGGGGGTAAACCTTGCCTTTTTTGGGTTCTGTATAACACAACCCTTGTGGGCAATTATGTTTGTGTGAATCTGCACTTTGGACAAAACTGCACTTTGTAACTTTGAGAAAAAAAATGGTTTTTAAAACCAAGGCGATGACGAATGGTTTTTAAAACCGAATGGATGGCGGAGTGATATTTTTATCACTTTCGCAACCTTCAAATCCGAGCCTTACTAAAAATCTGAGCCTATAAAGCGATGACGAATGTTTTTAACTTTGATTTTGGTTTTTACTTCGTGTTTTTGTGAATCTGCACTTTGGACAAAACTGGACTTGGTAACTTTGAAAAAAAAAAATTGACTTTGACTTGGTACCTTACTTAGACAAAAAAAAGTGGACAAAATGCACTTTGTTACTTTGAAAAAAAAAAACAGCAAAATGACAAAAAAACCAAAAACATAGACATGGTACTCCCTATTAATAGCGAGGGTTTGTACCTTTTAAGGGGTAGACCCCTTAGGTATAACACAACCCATTGAAAATAAGCTATCTGTTATAATTTGTTTTTCTTGTGAACATGCATGCAAGTTTATTACGAGTAATTGTTAGGATGCATGCCAGTGGGCATATTAATTTTGGAGGATATAACACATTAACACTACTCTGTGCTCTACGTAAATCATTGATATAAACCGTTAATATATATAGTTGACCACTTGACCATGATTTCTGTAATTACAAAACTCGGGTAGGAGTCATACTAGGGTACGTAGTTCAAAACTCGGGTAGGAGTCATACTAGAAAGGACCGGGAGGTGTATGCGTATGTCGTTCGTGTCCCACGATCATTCCATATATAGTTTCATTTCCATATAAGATTTAGTTCAATGATTGTTCAATTTTAGAGGTGTTTCGTGGTTTTCAGTGGCCTTACACAATAACAACAAAGAGGCATTCTTACACTTGTAAACTAAAAAAAAATTGCATATAAACTTGAATTATATGACTTATATATGTTTAATATTATATGCATTTATATGCAAAACTAATAAAAAATTGCCTTTTTTATGTGGATGCCCAGTGCGATAGCACATATTGCAAACCCCTCCGAAATCCCTCTGTTCAACTTACACGTAGCATTGATTGTGGTAGCATCGTTCAAGTTACTATGTGATAGAGGCAACGCCACCATTAACTAACTTTTAACTTACTATGTGATTGTTCATTTGTTCAAACATGGAGTTAGCTAATCGCTGAAGATTTTTTTGAGCATAAGTTGATATTATACGTTTCACTTAACAACTACACTGCATTATGTTGGGGCGTATGACAACAGGGTCTAATGTACTATCTAAGTTGAGATGCTCGTTATATTGCTATCTTGCTTTTTCAATTGTTACGCTTGTCTCTTTATGTATACTTATCTTGTCTATGAAGACAAGTTGAGATGCTCATTATATTCCTATCTTAGTCGACTTGGATCATACAATTTTAGTGCAAGTAACATCGACAGTAAATTAGTTTGATGATCTTTCAAATGAGCACCAACGGTATAGTTGTCTTAATACATTCTTGTCGTCGATCATGTAACTTTGGTCGATGATCTTATCAGACATTTCTCTATCCAAAATGCAAAAGGGGATATTTTCCTATAAATCTTCCTAACAATCTTCACACTACCACATATATGCCTTTATTTTACATGAAGATTCTTACTGCAATCGTAACTTGCACTCGTTCTTCCCTGGATCGATTAACGTGCTCTGATGCCAATTGTGGCATCCATCGAGCAATATTCGGAAGTTGATGAAATGTCATTTGAAGAAGCAATGGGAAGAATAATAACTTATGAAGAACGCCTCAAGAGTCAAGATGAACCGCAAGAAGATTACCAAAGCAAACTTCTAATGGCAAGTTCAAGTAATCAAGGCCGTGGTAGAGGTCGAGGAAGAAACTTTAGTAAAGAAGAAAAAGGACGTGGAAGAGGTACAAGTCGAGAACAAAGCAAGAAAGAAATGAGATGCTATGAATGTGGTGAATTTGGTCACTTTGCATACGAATGCACCAAATGGAAGGATAAAGACAAAAAGCAAGAAGCACATCTCATTTACCAAAGCGACGAAGAACCAACATTGTTGTAAAGCAAGTCAAAGCAAGTTGGAGACCCATCTTAAACCAAAGTTTAGTTTAAGGGGGAGTGTTGATAGTTAACCTAAACTTTGGGTTAAATATGTCAAGTTAAGAAAGTCTAGTATGTATTATGTAAATAAGTAGTTAGAGTCGGTTATTGGAATAGGTGCTGTTTCATGAACAGACACACCGTTTCATAGTGTCGGTTCAATATGTATATATAGGGTTGAAGTGTTTGTAAAATTCGCATGAACAAAGATTAGCAAGTATCAATAAAATAGCAAGTTTATATAGTACCTGTGATTTGTTTATCATTAGTAAGATTTATTCCAACAGAAGAAACGACTTACTTTCATCTTCTAATGATTTCATGACAATTAATTAAGATTATATGTCATGTAATTTGCTTTCTAGAATGTGCTAGGAGCTCCACAGAAGAAAGTGGTACATCATGTGCAATTAATTTGGTTTCTAATGTTTTTCAGGATATGATATGCATGGTTGGTGGATTATTTTAATGAAGTTGGCTCCTGCCTGTGGGGTTGTCCCTTCTAAACGCACACACAGAAGCTTGCATTGAGTTTCCTCTATTGTCCTACGTACCTAATTTGCAAGTACTTGCATAGTACGAGTAGTATAATACAACTAGTTATCTCATACAGAGTATAACATATAATCCAGAACATAAGGAAGCAAACTATATTTTTACCCTTTTAATCTTTAATTACAAGATAAACCCTTCATTAACAGAATTGGACGTACTATAACAACGGATTGCAATATATATAAACATGTTCGGGAGAAAACCTACACAATTTACTCTTAGTGGAAATGTGTTGGTTCGTGATAAGTTTAGCTACTAGTCCACTACTACGCACTCATTTTGTGGTTCCTTTACTGAAATAAGCATCATTTAGTAATATACTGAATTCGACGATTATAACCGCTTGAAAAACAGAAACGATGATTTCTTATTATGTACTATTTCTTATGTAATTTTAGACCGTGTGTCTTTCAACAATTTTTTTTTTTTTTTTTTTTTTTTTTTTTTTATTTCACCAAACAACAACACCTAATCCTCCCTGAGCAAGGTATGAGGAGGTGAGATGTAAACAGTCACATACTTACCCGACGGTAAAGAGATTGCTTTCAGAAAGACCTCGTACAAATATGTACTACAAATGGTTTTAAATTAATACGAGTGTACTACAAACGGGTCCGTTTAGTACCTATTGATCATTGTTCTCATTTACGTACCTAATATGATCAGTAAAACATTATAACACTTATGAAACCGTACACAATACTTCTCCAAAATGAACACTCTGTTTATGAATTACTCCAATAATACAATATGCTTTCCTCGTAAAACCGAGGAAATTTATTCTATCACACTTACAACTCCTATGTAAATATAAAATAGCGGCCATACACCAAGTAAACGTACATACTCAAACACAAATACTTTCATTAACTAAGTTGTTAAAATTTATGGGCACTTGTCTTTGCCCTTTGGGTTCTTCATGTCACGGTAGCATGGGCATTGAGACTTGCTTACGTACGGACCCGAAGGAACACATCCGTTGCACTTTCCGCAACAAATGCCGCAATACTTGAGGCATCTGTCTCTCCATCCCGATCTTGAACATCTCAATTCACACTTCTTGCCACACCCAAATTTACCTGCATTATCATCAGATGATCAATAATCGATATATCTCTTCAAAGTATGTTTGATAGAAAAGCCAGTGTTTAGAACTATTTATCTATCTACAATTTTAAGTAGAATGACTAAGTTTGCTTAGAAACTATTTATATACTTAAAAAGGCTACATTTTAACAAACAGATAGAAAAGTTATATAAGGATGGTTATATAGATGAATTACGTACTTGGGGCCGAGACTGGTGCGGATGTTGGAGAGATTGCATTGATGGATTCGAAGACGGAAGAGGTGAAGAGAATAGCAAGGATGAGTAGAACTATATATGAGAGCTTCATTTTTTTTGGGTAAATTTTGGCAATGTAAGCAATGTAGTGTTGTTGATATGATGGTGTGATTGTACTAGTAAACATTTGAGGGTTATTTATAGTTGAAGTAGCAAGTCGATGAAGGTGAGCATGTGATGTGAGCCCCGCGTAAAATGTTAAGTTCAAATGTATCTATTAATTGCATGTCCTGTATTTTTACTAATCGGTTGGTGGTAATTTATTTTTTTAGATGATTGGATCCATAGTATGTTAAAAGATACATAATATGTTAAATGAACAGGATTTTTTTTAATGGCAGGATTTTACTAATACTACATCTTCTAACTAGCTAGGGACAGTATAAACAATCCACACAATGTTGTTACAAGCATACATTGGATTCGAGATCTGATAAGCTCAAGATGAACGTATCTTTCCGCTCCTGTGGACAAGGTGGAACATGGACACAATATCATTGCGTGGGCAGGATTCAATGAATAGGTATAAGTAAATTGAGTTTATAACAAATTAAAACTCCCTCTATTATTATAGCTAGCATAATTGTTTTAGCATTCGATTCGTTTTCATATATTACCGATGTTATAAACTTACGATGCTAAAATGTTACAATATTTGACAAAATTAGTATCCAAGTCCAAGGAATATATTGTGCAGGCTAGTTAAAACCTAGAAAAATCCTCTTAATAATCCTTTTTAATAATCAGTAAAAAGTATGCAGGGGAGGTGTATTGCGTATATGTGCCGCATCTCACGAAGCTTCGTGAAATATGCTAAAATAGGCACAATAATAAATAAATTCCTAGTCAAATGTGGTATTAATCTAAGTTTTTTGTTGTTTTAAATAGTTATTAATCTAGTTGACTTGGTACATGGTAGACAAATTGTTACGCGTTTAGCAATATTTATGTATAAGTAATTAATTGAATTTGAATCGTAGTTGAACACTCCTCAATAGACAAGCATCCCTTGCAAAGTACTCAAACTTTGCAAAGCCTAAAAAGAAATTTGATGATGTCACGTGTTCCTCATTTATTTTATTTAAAAAATCTGAATAAGAGCAAAATAATAGAATTACTCGTTTTTTCTTTTTCCACATCAAATTTCAGACGCACATATCTCTTAAACGACAAATTTTTAGAAAAAACCGATTTCACCATAATTTTTAAAATTTAATCCTCTTTAATTTGGTATAAATTTTGTTAAAAATTTCGAACTTTTTTTTTACATATGAAATGGGTGTTAATTTTTTTTATTTTTTAGGTATTTTCGACCTTATTTTGTACCATCATAAATGCCGAATCGTGAAAAATTTAAAACATGAAAGTCATAGATTTTGGTTCACTATTTACCCAGAAATTTGAATCACTCAAATCCAATATGATATGAGTGAGATATCGTATATTAAAGATGACGTTTTACTCATATTTGTTGCACACAACGTGTTTGATGAAATGTTTAGCTTAGATTTTTAGTCTTAAAATCGTGTTAAATGCACTAATTTTTGTACAACAATGTACCTTTAGTAATTTTATTAATGTAAGATTTAAAAAGTTTTTTTTTAACTGATGAACCATATTAACTGATGAAACTTATTAACTGATTTTTAAAAAAGATATTTTGTTCATCAGTTACTTTAGTTCATCAATTTTAGGTTTATCAATTTTTTCAGATTCATCAATTTCAGGTTCATCAAATTTGATCAAATTTTTGGGTTCATCAATTTTTTCAGGTTCATTAAATTTCAGGTTCATCAAATTTGATCAAATGTTTGGGTTCATCAAATTGATCACAGTTCTTTTCAGTTTTATCAAATTTCAGGTTCATCAATTTTTTCAGGTTCATCAATTTGATCAAATGTTTGGGTTAATCAAATTGATCACAGTTCTTTTCAGGTTCATCAATTTGATCAAATATTTGGTTTCATCAAATTGATCAGAGTTCTTTTCAGGTTCATCAAATTTGATCAAATGTTTGGGTTTATCAAATTGATCACAGTTCTTTTCAGGCTCATCAAATTTCAGGTTTATCAATTTTTTCAGGTTCATCAATTTTTTCAGGTTCGTCAAGTTGATCAAATGTTTGGGTTCATCAATTCTATTTAACAAAACAAACTGATAGTTTTGTTAAATTGAAAATAACTTGACCAATTAGTGCATTTAAATGTGTTTTTATATGAAAAATCTCTTTTAGTCATTTTATCAAACACTTTATGTGCACTAAATATGACTAAGACGTCATCTTTAACGCGCGATATCTCACTTATATCATATCGGATTTGAGTGATTCAAATTTCTGGGTAAAGAATGGCCAAGAAGCTACAACTTTCGTGTTTTAAGTTTTACAAAATTCGGCATTTAAACTAGACAATATTAGAGCCGAAAATGCTAAAATTTTCAAAAAAATCATGACCCAATGAATATGTCAAAAAAAAGTTTCGAAAAAATTAAAAAGATTTATACCAAATTAAAGAGGATTAAATTTTAAAAATTATGGTGAAATCGGTTTTTGTAAAAGTTTGTCGTTTGAAAGTTATTTGCATTTGAAATTTAAGGTGAAATTAAAAAAATGGGTCAAATGACCAAAATGCCCTTTAACCGAAAATATTAAAGAAAAAAGGGAAAGAGTGGGTGGGGGACACATGAAAATATCTTAGTGGCTAGAAACACCTTTTAGGCTTTTTAATTTTTGATTCTTTCTAGGGGATCACAACTCCTCGTCAATATTCGTCAATATCTCACGAGGCAAAGCATAATAAACCGCAGACCGGATCAAACCGATAAACAGGATCGAATCAGACCGAACATATTTTAGTCCGGTTTTCGGTTCTCCTTTTCATCATATTCGATCTTCGGTTCAGTTCAGTCTTATGCGAAATCGGCTATTATACTTTGTTGGACCGGACTGGACCGACAAACCGAACCGGACCGGATAGAACATTTCTGGTCCTCGGTCCGGTGTTTTGGACCAAATCAGTTTCTTGTCCGATCCGGTTTTCAGACCGTGATGAGCCTTACTATACTGTAATTACATTTAATTTTTGTGAACAAATTTTACCAAAACATGTGTCAATTTTCAAATGATCTATATTGTAAGAATGATCGAATGTGAAGTGGTCACATCACATTTTTATAAACTAATTGGAATGTTCTAATCTTGTGAAATTTTAATGCTTTTGGGACTAGCGTTCAAGCGTCTCCTTGCACCCCTTCAACCTAAAGTTTTGTGAAGTCGAGAAAAGGATGGCACTGGTGAAATATGTCTTAGCTAGCCTTGATCCCAACTCTTTCCAATTCATGGAAACAACTTAACATTTCTTGATGTATGATTTTTGAAAATAGTTACATCAAGTCCAAAATAAATTTTGAATCATACTAGAATTCACTTGTTCACGCTTTGCTATAGAATTGTGAATACCCGTTAGGGTTTTGGCTATGTCTCTCATAAATGTATATAGAAGTTACAAGGGACAATTGTACACATAAAACCGCTACATTATACATCAATTATATACAGATATAAAAGTAATAATACTATACTAAAGGTATACTATCTAACACACCCCCCACAGTCCGAGCGTGGAGGTTCCTAAATGCTCATACTGGACCTAAACTCAAAGAATAACTGCGAAGGTAAGCCTTTAGTAAAAATGTCCACAAACAGATGTGCTGAGGGAACATGAAGTACACGGATATGTCTAAGGCAACACGTTCCCTAACAAAGTGTAAATCTATTTCTACATGTTTAGTTCTTTGGTGCTTCACACGATTAGAGGATAAATAAACGGCACTAACATTGTGACTGAAAACAACAATAGACTGAGCAAGAGGACAATGTAATTCAAGAAGAAGATTATGGACCGAAGCCGTTTCAGCAACAACATTTGCAACTCCCCTATATTTGGCTTCAGCACTAGAAACGAGAGACAACATGTTGCCTCTTAGAAGACCAAGAGACAAGATTATCACCAACACAATGACTCGAAGTAGACCGACGTGCCACATGACAACTAACCCAATCAACATCAATGTACGAAATAAGACGATTAATAGATGAAGGACGAAGAAAAAGCCCAAGAGACAACATCCCTCTCAAGTAACACAAAATGCGTTTGAGATCATTCATATGCGGTTCACGAGGATCATGCATATAGAGAAACACTCGTTGAACAACATATTGAATATATGGCTGACTAAACGTAAGATATTGTAATGCACCTGCAAGGCTACGATAGAGTGTAGGATCAACAACAGGATTACCAACAGACCCAAGTTTAGATTTGGTATTAATAGGCGTGCGACAAGTATTACAAGATTCCATGTTAGAACAGGAGAGAATTTCACGAGCAAATGACAACTGAGCAAGAAATAACCCCTTAGAAGAGCGAACAACAAACACCCCAAGGAAATACGATAAATTGCCAAGATTGGTCATGGAAAACTCAGAGGACAAACGTAAGATAACTCGATGAACTAAATCAGGAGATGAGGTAGCACGAATGATTTCATCAACATATAATAACAAGAAGATGATATCATGACCAGGACGATAAGTTAAAAGATAATTTTTGGGTTTGCTACTACAAAAACCAATAGAGGCAATATAGACAGCAAATTGATGGTACAAAGCACGTCGAGCTTGCTTAAGACCATAAAGAGCCTTGCGAAGATGAGACACATATTTAGGATGTGAGGTACTGACATAACCAAGAGGTTGCATCATATAAACATCTTCAGTTAGATCATCATTCAGGAAAGCATTCTTGACATCAAGCTGATGAATACGCTAGTGTTGAGAGATAACAATGCTTAGAACGATGTGAATGGTAGCACGCTTGAAAACAGGACTAAAAGTCTCGTAAAAGTCAATACCTGGTTGTTGAGAGAACCCCTGAGCAACTAAACGACCATTGTAGCGCTCAAGACCACCAAGATTGTCAAACTTGTACCGATATAACCAACGACAAACAAAAGAATTAGCATGTGAAGGACGAGAAACAAGATCACATGTTTTAACTTATTATTTGAAGGGAGGTGATTTGTACATCACTAAAATTGGTGTGTACACCACTAAGTATGAAGTATATAGTTGTACTATATGCATTATCAACACAATTTAGTGGTGTACAAATCACCTCCCTTATTTGAATCGTAAAAGTCAATACCTGGTTGTGTTCATATTTTTACCTTTTCCTAGTATTATTTGTAATGGTAAAAAGGGTAGTGGCGGAAGGGTTAGCTATTTCCATGGTGTCATCGGAGTTATCCTCATGACTTTTATGCAAAAGTAACATGTTACGGGCTTCTAAAAAGGAGGGGAATGGTTTAGTGTTGGTGATGACATTCACAATACTATGATATAAGGATGGTAAATTGCAAAGAATTTGTAAAACAAGTTCATGTTTAGAAATAGGTGTAACAATATCATCGAATGTATCAACAAGATTTTTTAACTGATGACAATTTTTAATGATGGACATGGCACCTTTCTTAGTGTTACGAAAGGTTTCTTGGAGTTGAAATGCATGAAACATTTTATTGTTAAGAAAGAACGTATCAATTCATCCCAAATGTCTTTTGCAGTACATTTTTATTTAGTAATAATTTAAGCAAATTTGGTTCACATGTATTATAAAACGAAGTCTTAATACGAGAGTCCACGGAGTACCAATCATCATCAGTAGGGCCATTAGGTTTAGAATTACCTGTTATATGGCCAGTCACTTTTGCACCTTGACAAATATCCAAAAAGTATACGACGCCATAATTTTTAATGATTTCCATCAACCGATAATTTAAAGCTAAATGATTTATAGACATTAGTCAATGAGTAAACAAGAGTGCTAGCAGATGGTGTGATAGGTATAATGGTGCTACTACTTAAAGAAGTGGTGTTTGTGGATTTAACAGTAGTAAAGCTAGATGATGCGGAGGTCATGGTGGTAAAATAATACTAGAGAACAGTAAAAATAAAAAAGCAAGACAAAAAAAAAAAAAAAAAAAAAAATGAAAAAAAAAAAATGAAGAGATTTAATGATTAGAGCTCAATTTGGGAGACGATCTCTAAAGATTCAGCAGATGACAACAACGAGCAAGTCAACAAAAGCAAAACAATCACAAATAAGGGTCAAGAGTGTTATTGTGTCACAGATGACGGCTGTGTTCTTGATGTTTACAGGCAACTACTTATAAAGGCTTCCAACTGACGACAAACGTATAGAACGGCAACGTATAATCTGGCAGGTTGGATCAAGTTATTTTGGTGGGTCAGCGAAAGTGTGTTATGGGTGGGACACGATGTGGTGTAGCTAAAAAACACGACTTTGTAGGTGGTCAGTCTAAATATTTGTCGGCAGGGGTATGGAGAAAACCTAGATCAGTAAGCTCAATACCATGTAGAATTGTGAATGCCTGTTAGGGTTTTAGCTATGCCTCTCATAAATGTATATAGAACATTACCAGGGACAATGTTACACATAGAACCTCTACAGTATACATTAATTATATACATATATAAAAGTAATAATACTATACTTAAGGTATAATATTTAACATTTGCAACGGGTAAGCAAGCTTTGACATTTAACATTTTAATTACCGATAACTTAATTCATATTATTAAGTGCTTCGAAGGGTCTTTGGATCTTAAAATAAACATCGCTAAAAGTAGACCCATTGGTGTTGATGTCCCCATGTCTGATGTAGAACAGGTGGTTGGATCCCTTGGTTGTGCTTGGGATCTTTTACTTTTTATGTATCTTGGTCTTTCAGTAAGGAAAAACATGAGTACGTGTGGTGGATGGAACGAGGTGGTAGATAGGTTTAATGCTATACTTTCGGCTTGGAATGCTAAGAACTTGTCTATAGGAGGGAGACATACGCTAGTGAAGCATTTCTCGGTAATTTACCTATCTACTATTTATCAATAGTTAAAGCGCCTTAGAAAATTCTCGAGCATTCCGAGTCTACTAGACGCCGCTTCTGTTGGGTATTTAAAGGCTCACACGAGGTATATGTTGGGTAAAATGGGATATTATTCTTCTTGATGCTAGCCTTGGAGGGTTGGGCGTTAGTAGCATTAGCGCTAAAAATTTAGGTCTTTTGGCAAAGTGGAAGTAGAAGTTTCTTACCGACATAAATGCCTTTTAGGGTATCGTTGTCAAGAGTTTCTATGGTGACGAAGGTGGGTTCGGTTCTCCGGCCTATTCGGCTGGGAACAAGTGTGTTTTTTGGAGCGATGTAGTTAAGGCAGTCTCTAGCATTGAAACACTAGGTCCATCCTTCGAAAACTCTTTCTAGTTGAAGGCCTTCAATGGGTCGAGCATTTTGTTTTGGAAAAACCCATGGTGCGGCAGTAGGGTTCGACTGAAAGACTTGCTTCCTAGGCTATATGCGCTTAAAATTTGCCAAGATTGCAAGGTTAAGGAGCGTTGGGGATTAATTGATGGTGTTTGGGGTGGTAATTATAGTTGGCGTTTAGCTCGACGTAGGCGAGCTATTAGCGATCTCAACACCTTAACATCTCTCACTGGAAACTATGCTCTTGATTACAGTGGAGATGATTCTTAGTCTTGGAATGAGGACGTTTCTAGTATCTTTAAGGTGAAGACTCTTGCTACATATGTTCAGAACTTCCTCCTTTTTGGTTGCGTGATGGGCAAACACCACAAGTGTAATTCGTTGGTTCCTTGAAAGGTGGACATATGTGTGTAGCAGGCTTCCTTGAATAGGCCACCTTCTCGGTTGAACTTAATCTCTCGTGGGGTGTCGGTACCTTCCCCCCGTTGCCATTTCCGTGACGTAAAAAATGAAGACATTGAGCATTGCTTGATTAAGTTCCCAAAGGTTGTCCCGGTTTGGAGGAAAGTTTGGAGTTGGTAAGGTTTAGCCACTCCAATGTATTTCCCTTCCTTCTATATTAAAAATGTTGCTCTCGAAAATATTGGATCCTCTAGTTGTGCCAGGACGCATAAGGTTTTACAAGGGGTTTTTCTTTGTGTGATATGGTATATATGGAAGTGGCGAAATAAAGTGATAAATACTCAACAAGAGACTGTCGATGGTGTAAAAAAGGATGACATCTTCCCCTTTGTGCAACGGATATAAAAGATTGGATTTTGGCCCGATGCAACTCGTCCGTTCCCAATTGGAGCCGGTGGAATTCTAAGCCCTTTGAGATATTTTTATAGCCTTGGTTGGTACTTGTCTTTATTAGGCGTGTAGTTGTTTGTCTACGGATTTGCCCATTATTTTTTAGTGGGCAAATTACCTGAAAATGTATTTAACCTGCCCATTATTAGGCGTGTACTTGTCTTTTTACCATTGTATGTAGCCTTATTTTTTTTCCTAATCTGTCAAAGAAATTACAAAATCTGTTCATTGCGTGTAGCGGTGACCTGTTTGACCTGCTGGGGCAGGTTAAGCTAACGATCGTTAGGTTTATCATTGCAATAGATGAGGCGAAAAGTGTACCACTTTTAAGGGGTCATTTAAGCCCGAATTCGAGATTATTTGATCAAATATTGCCCTAAATCGTTCCTTTTGTAATTTTAGGTACTTTTGAGGAGAAATCTGGAAAATGAAGCATTTTGGACGATTTTTGAGCATAAAAGTGAAGAAAACGGCTAAGTCTCAAAATTCCTTGCTGGAACAGTACCTGACGACATCAAGGGATTACTACTGACGGCGTCAAGAGAGGCAAAAGAGGTGGAAGTGGAAAATACACGTGACGATCCAGAATGTTTTTAGGCTTATTGGCCTGACGGCGTCACCAAGGCCGTCAGGGTCCAAATACACGTGACGGCCCAGAGCTCATTCCTACATGACAACATCAGAAGTGGATCTAGTAAATACGAATTTCATCTTGGCGGCGAGTTGACGGCGTCAAAGGTTAACACATGACGCCGTTAGGATGCATAGTCTATATATATTTTTCCAATTTTTCATTGTAATGTGTGGAACTTTGTGTGGGATATTAGGGTATAAACCCTAGACGAATTTTACAGCATTTTCAAGGGTTTCAACCCCTTGATTCTTCCATGTTCAATTGAAGATAAGTACTTATTCAAATCATTCATTATGTCTATGTGTTGTGTGATTATATTTTACGCTTGTCTTCTCTTTAACATGCTAGGCTTGGTTTTTATTGTGTTTGCTTAGATGTAGTGAAACCTAGATGTTGATTATGGGTTGATTGTTTGTTTATAATTATTACGGATGATTGTAATCGATGTTAGGCTTAAGAAAACTGGCAGACTTCCATTGGTAACTTGCTTGAACGTCTTAAGAAACATGATCGGAGGTGTACTACGATTTTTTGTTGTATTTAATGCGTAAGAGAATTCTAATGATCCCATGTTAGGAGCTTTTAACGGCTCGACATAGGAGTGAAGTAGGATCTTATAGAGTTAGGGAATATTGTACACGACCCTACGACTAGTATTAAGGAATATAACCCGTCATCCATGCAATTGTAACAAGCTAATAAACCTGTAAAAGATATCTAGGGAGTAATGAAATCTAAGTAAACACAACTTTTCTCATTATTGTTTCCACCACGTTAGTATAATAGTTTAATTTTCATTTATTTTATTTTATTTTGATTGCATTTTAGTTAATTGGGTTAGTTGGCTAGCAACTAATTCCGCCCACTCCTTCAAAACCCGAGATTTTACTTGCTTTCCATAAAATATAAAAGTACAAAAAAGAATCATCCCTCACCTCTAGACCTAGTTTAGTAGGCTTTCTAATCCTAGCGACACTATTCCTGAGTTGAACGATCAATTCCCCGGTACTTGTCACTATACTATACTACAACGATCAGGTACACTGCCTGGTGGGGGTTGTAAGCTTCTCAAGATCCCTTAAGAGGTAAAACCTATTGCGAGGGCGCAATTCCCACGTATCAAGTTTTTGGTGCCGCAGCCCGGGGAATAGTTATTGTCTAGGTTAGAATTTCTTTTTATTAGGTATACCTGCTAGATTCCTTTCTAGTAAGATTTTTATTTTTATTTTTGTAGGTTTTCTTGTAGTCTATCTCTTCTTTGTGTCTTTGTTCGTAAAAAACCTTTCCATTGACTCTTCCATTCACCAATATGGAGAACACGAATCTACCATACTACCAACCACAAAATTCACCCACTCCAAATGACATATTGATGTTTAAACAACATGAAGATGAACCTATCTATGATGCATGGACTCGTTTTAAATATTTACTCCGAAAAGTCCCTCATCATAGTTTCGATCTATGGTCCCAAATTGAAATATTTTACTATCGTGTCAACCACTATACCAAAATGGACATTGACCATGCCGCAGATGGGAACCTTTGGGGATTAAGTGCTGAAGAAGCATGGGAAGCCATAGAGTATTGTGCCATACTCACTAAGAAGTTGGACAATCCAACAAACGTTGTTACGGATCGATTGATAGCAAGTTTGAGGGAACAAGCAAGAAGTTGTTTGGGGATAATAAGCCTATAGATGAGATACCTAGGTGCACGGAGTGGTTTGATTTCACCATAATACAAGATGAACACATAGGTAATCTAGATACAATGGAGGACGAGGTGAATAACATAAGCCCACTTAATGCTCCACAAGTCCTACCATCATTTGATGCGTACACACCTCTCTTGACTTACCCGGAAGAAGTAGAAGAGACTATGAGAACCCCAATAGAGGTAGAACCTTTGAACCAAACACAACTAGAGGATATAGGTTTGAATACTTATAATGATAACCTTACTCTTAGTTCTAGGGAAGTTCCTAGTTTTGATGAACCGGAGCCTCAACCAAAACCTTTACCTAATCTTCCATCCTTGGATGAAAATTTAGGAATTGAAATAGGGTTTAAACCGGGTTTATTAGGTCAAGATAGATCCCCAACTAGGAGTCTTTCGAAGTTGATAGAAAATGATCCGTTTCTAGGAGAAAATCTTAATCCACCCATTAATCCGATTAAATTAGGTAAGGTTATGATTATATGAGCACAGCCCTTTGAGCATTTAATTCATCCACCACTCTTTCCTCACGTGGCATACTTCCACCGAGATGGTATGTATCGCTACTATCACCCGCACTTAATCCTAAGTGTAGGGAAAACCTCCCCTATTTCCGTTAAATAAGGGTAGAGTTAGGCTCGTGACTCGAACAAAAATAAGCGCTTCTTGGGAGACAACCCAAGCCCGTTTTATTTGTTTGATTGTTTGTTTTATTTTATTTGTTTCCGTATGCATGTTTTATTTTTGTTGTTAGTAGATCATGTTTCAAATTAAATTGTGAAAATGCTTTATTTTGTTATTTAACTTCGTCTTAACTTCATATAAAGGTATTTTGCAAAAGCTAAGTGTAAGGGGAAACCCCAAATTTGTTTATAAGAATGAAAATGATCATGATTCGCCAGAATATTAAATGAACATGTATATTAGTAATTGTTAGAGTCAAATGCTTGTATCGAGTCATAATGATGTTTTTGCAGGATTTTCCAGGAAATAGGACATAAGTTTTTCCAGAAATTTCTCGGAAACTTAACATAAAGATTTCTTCAGGTCACTTCTGATGGCGTCAGGGTTTAACACCTGACGGTGTCACGTGTAAAATTCTGAAAATTTTGCGAGTTTTGTTTTTCTAACGGAGTCTTAAAAGTTTTTGTTAATTCTTTAGTTTTGTAAACTCCAGGAAATCTGCAAACATTCATTCGACAAGCATTATATCTTAAATTACTTTCTAAGATTTGTTAGTATATATAGACTGCCGCCGATTTTACGTGAGGTTGCCTTGATTGTTTTCTCAGGTTTAACAGGTTATATATGACAAGAAGATGATGTATATTTCTGGAAGGGAAGCTTTGAACGTTCATTTTCTTGGAGGAAGATCTAACCTTGTTAACACACTATCCACATCGAACGAATCAGGGGAGTATTTGTTTTCATTCTTTTACCTATTTTACTTTTACATCCTTTAATTGAACATTGGGGACTGATGAGTGTCTAAATACTCATCATTTTATACTAATCTGAGCTGCCAAAACATCCAAAAACACTCAAATAGGCATCAAAATACTTAAAATATCTTAGAAATGTGTTTTATATGTTTCAAATGCAAAATATGCAAAAACAGATGAAAAACGTACAAAGTTTGCATAATTGGCAGTTTCAGTCCCTCAAGTTTCATAAATTGGCAAAATTAGTCCCTGGTTATTCTAAAAACATGAAAATGTCATCAAAGGTCCTTTTAAATCACAAAGTTACATATTTAGTCCTTTGGTGCAAAGTTTCATAAAATTACAAGTTTAGTCCCTATACTTTGGAAATTGACATAAATGGTCCCTGGGATGTAAAAACTTTGAGAAAAATCAATATTGGTCCTTGTACTAATAATCTTTTGCAGGAATGGTCCTTGGTGTGAAGTTTGGTGAAATGACATAATTGGTCCCTCAAGTTTGGCAGTTTGTCAGTTATAGTCCCCGGGTATTTTAAATGTGAAAATTATCAAACATATCCTTGTACTATTCAATTATGGCAAAACAGGTCCTTATGAGAACTTTAGAAATATTACAATACCAACCCTTCATCTTTTACCAAATTACAATATTGGTCCTTGTAATTTCTATATAACCAAACGGACCAACTTTATTATTAAAACCAAATCCTAATCCAAACCACACAATCCAAGCCCACCCTTATTTCCCTGGCCCAAGTTCACCAGCCCACTCCCTTTTAAATAAATAAAACCGGCAAACCATGTACACTGTTCATCTCCCTCACAGCCAATACCACCACCTCCACCTCACCTGGTATTGCCTCCACCTCACACCCCCAGTTACTACCCACTTCCCTCCACCTCCACAACACTCCGACACCCCATTAAACCCTTAAATTCCTCACACGTTACCCTCCTCTGCCACAGAGACTTTTGGAGCCAAATTGCATTTAAACGGCCAAGATGATTTGCAGAGATCCAATGGTTACAAATTGTGATGGGATTTATTTCGTGGTCAACAAGGAGTTTAGAGGGTATAAAAGAAAGCAATGGAGCAGAGGAAAACCTTACTTTTGGAATAGCCTAAGTCATAGCTTAATTAATCTTTACTGCTTTCCTTAAATTAATTGTCTTTCAATAGTTTAAATGTTGTATTAATCTTTAAAATAGTAATGGAACCTCATTTACAGTTTAATCTCATGTTATCTTTATGTTTCAAGTTATTCAATTCGTACCACTTAAAATTTCCAAGTCATTTACATTCTTGTTGATCATTAGTTGTTTAGTGGATTCAATAGGTCATATAAGCTCCTGAAAAAAGCTTTAAAGCTTGTAGAAACCTTTAATCAGTTATAGTCTTAAAAAAATCAAAAATAGATAAAAAAAATAGAGAAAATAGAAAATTAAATCAAAAATCTGTGTGCTTTGTGATTCAAGCTTGGAGCAGGGTATAAATTGGATGACTCTGGTTTAGAAGCCTCATGGGAGGCTATAGGATGTGACAATGGTCATTGGTTTCTTGGTTCTCAGCTTGACACACTTGTAAGCTACTTTTTACAATTTTTGCATATTATTGCTTAAGTTACTTATCTGTTTCAATTTCCATATTTTCATGTTTAATTGTTGTTTATTAATGATAATATAGCTTAATCTTAGTTGTTTATGTTTTGGAATTGATTATGGCTTGAAAATCCATTTTGACTGTCATTTTCATGATTTTTGAGAATCATAGGTATAGACTTGTGTGACTACTTGGGTATGCTGAAAAAGGTCCAATTTGACATCTTGGATCATCTGGATTTGATGGATTAGATTAATATAGTCCTATGTAATGAAAAGTTCAAATTAGTCCAATTTAAAGGTTGTTTGGATTGGATAGTTACACTGAGTTAAGGGTTGTTTATGTAGTTGTTCTTGTTTGATTTGCTGCATATGTGATCTAAATAACTCAGTGAAATGTTAATCAAAAGGTATAGCATGGAAGAAAATCAATTTGACACATTGATGATCTCATTATGAGTACTGTGAGATTGTGTGATCTAATAACCTTGCATATGTGTTTAAATGTTGTTAATCTTTGTTAGTTTCATGTTCTTATAGCTTAATATTACATGTTTAGTCATTAAATTCAGATCAAAGTTGATCAAAGTCAACTTTGTTCATAAATTCAAAAAGTCAAAATTACCTAAAATCTGTTTTTGAATTAAATAGATAATTTTGTGTAGGACTTAATATTAGATTTTAGAACTTGTGCTTGTAGTATGTTTTAGTTTTGTTGCTCATCTTTATGTATGATTTTTGTCAATTTTTAGTTCAGCTGTTTAATAGCTTAAATTAATGCTTATTGTAGCTTGTTTTTGCCCTGTATCAGGTTCACAAGTCCATTTTCACAAGCTTGTAGCTTGTTGGATATTGGACTTGTGCCTGTATTTGTTGTTGTTAAGTGAAGCCCTTATGGCCTTTATGTTATGTGTGTGCTTATTTTCATGTTTGTAGCTTAATTAGGTAGCTTATCAACCCCAACTTTTTGTTCACCTTACTCCCTTCACTGAAGCAAACAGTGAAGGTGAGTTGTTTTCATAAGCCCATAACAAGTTCCTCACTGAGCTTAAGAGTGTGAGCTTGGCTTTTCACAAAGCCAAGCAAGTCAGCTTATAGTCTCAGTGCTTGTTGAGCTCTTATGAGCTTATTAGATAAGTAAATGAGAGCTTGTTGTTTGCCCACTCACAACATACCCCTGAGCATTCAGTGGTATTACACCATTTCCAAAAGCTTCTCAAAAGCTCATTAGTGATCACAAGCTTGTGTGGCTTAGCTTTTTAGGAAGCTTAGCAACCCAGCTTTAGGATCCTACACTTAAAATCCATCTTGTAGCTTATTAACCAGGGCTGCAAGTAGCTTTAACTTCTCACAAAAATGAAAAGTATACTGAGTCCTCAGTATACTTGCTTATACCTAGCCTATTTCATAAGCTCACAAAAAGCTTATTACTTGGACCCAGCTTATGTGGTTTAGCTTTTTGGGAAGCTTAACTACCAAGTTATAAGATCCAGTGCTTAATTTCTATATTGTAGCTTATTCAATAGGGCTGCAACTAGTTTTTTGTTTTGTTCCATTTTCTTATTACACTGGAAGTCAGTGTAATAAGGCATATTTCATAAGCCCTCCAAAAGTTCTCTAGTGGACTCCACTAGATGAGCTTGGACTTTTTGGAATCCTTACCATCATAGCTTGCAACCTCCATTCTTAATTTGGCTCTTTGAACTTATTATCTAGGCTTGAATTGCCATAACAAAAGGCTGCAGGGGTGTTTGGGACTGCAGTTTACTGGATAAGCTTATTTGCTTATTTGAGCTCATTGTCTTATCTCAGTGAACATGCTTGTTTAAATATGTTAAATAACCTTGTACAAACATATTTTTCACTTCCTTTTTCTGTGTGAAGCTCATTACAGGCTCTAAAGGCCTCAACTCCATCCAAGTTGAGCTATCAAAAGTTCAACTGTCTAAACCAAGGGCTTGCACTATTGTGCATCATTTCTGTGTTTCCTTGTTCATATTTGGTCAAAACACATGTGTGCATATGTCCCTTTCCTTTTCATTCCTTAAACTCAACCCCTTGATAAGTTTTCTTGGAGCTTGTTGTTTGCACCCAGTTCTCACTTCACTGTGTATGCAGTGAAGTTGAGCCTAATTCATAAGCTCCTTGAAGGCTTATCTGTGGACTTAAGCTTGTGCACCTTAGCTTTCTAGACAGCTTAGGTGCCCATATTAATGGTTCAAAGCTCATATTCATCTATCAAGCCCCTTTACTAGGGCTGCAAACAGCTTTTAACTTGTCCATTTTCATGAGTATGCTGAGAAATCAGTGTACTCATGCTTACTTCATAAGCCCCTCAAAAGCTAACCTGTGGAACCCACAGGTTGAGCTTTAGCTTTTTGGAAAGCCTCCCAGGTAAGCTTATTAGGTCAAAAGCTCTTTTTGACCCCTGAGCTTATTTGTGGGTCCCACCAAGGGCTACAAGTCCCTCTTATGGACTGTTTGGAACAAGGGTATAGTGGAAGTGCTTATTTGCTTATGTGAGCTTATTCAGTGCTTTCCATGGTATCTCCTTGTTTATTTCATGTTCATATCACTTGTACATATTATATTTTAACTTTAGTTTACAATGTAAAGCTTTTCTAAGCTTATTCCAAGTTTAAAACTCAGACTGTGAGCCTAAAGCTCACTGAATAAGCCATAATCCTTGGAACCTGCTTATTTCTAAGTTTGTGAAGTTTCAATTTCCTTAAAAATGTATAATATCTGTATATATAATAGTTCCATAAAAAGAAAAGCCAAAAACAAACTTTAAAGCTAGTGATAGCTTCTATTTAAGAAGTTTTAGGCTTAAAAGCCAACTGAGTTGGAAATAAGCTCTCACAGAGCTTATTTCCAAGTTTTGGAAAAGTTGTCTTTGTTAAAGTTTAATATTATAGCTTATTATAAAGTTTTGCAAAAAGAAAAATGAAAAAATAAAATAAGTGCAAAAAGGTTGTGTATAGGATTCGAACCTAGGTTCCATTGGTGACAAGTTCACTGCATAACCCACCTAGGCTAGCTCACTTCTCAGTTATCCTTTGCACAATTTTATTCTTATAGTAGTAAACATTTGAGCTTATTTCAATAAACTTATTCAAGCTGTTTGGTTTATTCCAGCTTATCTGGATAAGCTGTGTACTTCATAATATTTTTCCCAGCTTCTTTACTATTTAAATTACTTTCAATAATTTTTTCACATTTTTTACTGTTCATTAGATAGTTTTTAGATTTAATTTTAATTTAATTAGTTTAAATAAAAAAGCCAAAAATAAATTAGTTCTATTATGTAAATTTTATCCTAGATAATTTTTTATAATTTTTATAACTTTATTAAGTTATTTAGAATATGTAAAAATTACTTTTGCAGTTTTCACTTTTAGTTTTCTAATTTTTAGATTTAAAATCAGTATATCTAGTTTTTAATTAACAATTAAGTTTTAAATAGCATAATTAGTTTTTATAAAGTAGTACCTAGTTTTTATATTTTTCCTAGCTTATATATAGTATAATATAATTTTATCAATTTTTCTAGAATTTTTATTGTTAATTTTCTATTTTTTATAATTAAATAGTTTAATTAGATATTAATTAATAATTAGAATAATAATTAGTAAAATAAATTAAAAATACATAAAACTAACTTTTTATAATTTTTTAGGATTCCTGTGATGGTTAATAAGATTTATAAAAAATTTCTTAATTATCTAAGTCTTTTTAGTATGTGTAATATTTTAAATCAGTTTAATTAGCTAAATAATAAATAAATAGTTTTTAATTAATAGTAATTACATAAGTACTTGTAAAAATCATTTTAATTCATAATTAATTTTCTTATATTATTAGGATCACAAAAATATAAATTTCACATTTGTGGGATTTGTATTGATCAGTTTTCAGTTTTATTTTTGTACGTTTACGTTTATTTGAATTTAAACGTACGTTTGTTTATTACTTTACATTTTAGGGTTTCTGATTGTACGTTTTTGCTAAAGTAGCTGTGACAAGAGCTATTTACCATTCACATTCCTAGTGTTAGTCAGTCAGATTCCTGTTTTTATATTTAATTTCACCTAGACACAGATTCGTTGTATTACAGATTTCACACCTCGTTGGGACTTAACGACCTAGGAATAACTATACTCCCTTGGATTTTAATTGCTTTTCCTCCCGGGCTGTTCAGGGCCTTTGTTACGGTTGACCGTTCACAAGCGGTTGACTTGTGTGACGAAACCTATGTGTAGTTCGGGAGGAATCAGGGACAATGTTCATCCTAAATGTAAGGGGAGGGTAAATGATGATACCTTATAGGATACAATTGCACTTGAGTTTGTTTGCTCGATGGTAGGTGTGTAATAAAACTAAGAGAAATACTTGTTAGTGTAATTTTAGCGCCAAATTTAAAATTTTTTACAACATTTAGGAGTGAAACTTTAGCCTTAACAAGCGTCTCATGGATAGGAGTTGTATGACTAGCACAAAACCGTACCATTCAGAAAAAATTTCCACCCAAATATGTGAGATTCGCCTTTAGATTTGATAGGAAAAGCATTTATTATTAGTGCTTATAAGTGTACCGGTAGCATTTAGATTCTAGAACTTGCGTTAGTGATGCATCCCGAGACCGATAGTGAGACTACATTCGTGTAGTAGGATTTACTACATGATAAGAGGTATTAGGATCACCCTTGTGTTAAACCCGTATCATAATTACTTAACCATTTAAGTCATATTACTTGACTAGTAAAGTCAATTAATTTTTTCCCACACCTTAGCGTTGTACTCATTTTTAGTACACGATACCTCTAGTACACCCATCCGAGCATATCTTTTCGTTTCTAACTTTAATCATTTTACGTAAAGAAAGAATTTGTTACAACCCACCCAAATGTGCAACCAAATCACCTTAGCCTTCCGTGTATGCACTCATCTTTAATGCATTATTGTTATTTGTTCAAACCCTTAGTTAATTATCTAATTTATTACATTGTTGCTAAGTCGAGTCATATCTTGTACATATTATTTTGGGACGATTGGGACTCATGGGTAAAGTACTTGTGTTATGGAGTAATGGGGAAAAACATCAAATTATTACCCCCATATGTGCGTTAATCTTAAAAAGTACTCCAAGTGTTTTGATTATCTTGATTCGAGTCATTAGAGTAGTTTATTGAAAAGTATGTAAAAATTCAAGTGTAAGGGGAATGTACATTCCCTACGATGTATTATTTTGGATGGTAGGGTAAGAGTGTATGGAAAAAAAAAAAAAAAAAATCGAAAAAAGAAAGAAAAAGAAAAAAAAAATAGAAAAAGAAAAAAAAAAAAAAAAAACATACGGACTACCATCCCGTTTCATTCTATGTTTGTTTTATGTTTTTGTTATTTTTGATTTATTAGCTTAAGTCGAGTCGAGTCTTGGCTTAGCAACGCCCTATTTTACATGTAATTAACCAAGATGATTAACTCGCCACCAGTAAATATTGCCTTTATCCAACAAAACCGTGTTTTCCATATCCCTACACCTAACGTTATAACCCTTTAAAAGAACTCTTTGATAGTTTATCCTAGGTGCTTACGCCAAGTGGTGGAGGTTTGATCCTTTCCTAAGCCTATGGTAATCTATTTGCTATGACAGGTAGTAAGAGATGTTTTCCATTTCCATATTGTGATATATACTTTATTACACCCGAAAGATGTGAGTATCTAAAAACTATTTGTGAGGTGCTAGTGTATGACCTCCGTGCTTGTTTTTGGTTTTTAGTGGAACGAGTATTTGTTATAATTACTTTTATATTAGTGTTAAATGACCCCTAACTTGTATTTTGATTAGAATAAAAGCGCATTTGCTTGAGGACAAGCAAATCTCAAGTGTAAGGGTATTTGATTAGGCGAAAAGTGTACCGCTTTTAAGGGGTCATTTAAGCCTGAATTCGAGATTATTTGATTAAATATTGCCCTAAATCGTTCCTTTTGTCATTTTAGGTACTTTTGAGGAGAAATCTGGAAAAGGAAGCATTTTGGACATTTTTAGAGCATAAAAGTGAAGAAAACGGCTAAGTCTCAAAATTCCTTCCTAGAACAGTACCTGATGACGTCAAGAGATTACTAGCGACGGCATCAAGAGTGGCAAAAGAGGTGGAAGTGGAAAATACACGTGACGATCCAGAACGTTTTTAGGCTTATTGGCCTGACGGCGTCACCAAGGCCGTCAGGGTCCAAATACACGTGACGGCCCAGAGCTCTTCCTACATGACGGCGTCAGAAGTGGATCTAGGCAATACGAATTTCATCTTGGCGGCGAGTTGACGGCGTCAGAGGTTAACACATGATGCAGTCAGGATGCATAATCTAGATATATTTTTCCAAATTTTCGTTGTAATGTGTGAAACTTTGTGTGGGATATTAGGGTATAAACCCTAGACGAATTTTACTGCTTTTTCAAGGGTTTCAACCCCTTGATTCTTCCATGTTCAATTGAAGATAAGTACTTATTCAAATCATTCAATATGTCTATGTGTTGTGTGATTATATCTTACGTTTGTCTTCTCTTTAACATGCTATGCTAGGTTTTTATTGTGTTTGCTTAGATGTAGTGAAACCTAGATGTTGATTATGGGTTGATTGTTTGTTTATAATTGTTACGGATGATTGTATTCGATGTTAGGCTTAAAAAACTGGCAGACTTCCATTGGTAACTTGCTTGAACGTCTTAAGAAATATGATCGGAGGTGTACTACGATTTTTGGTTGTATTTAATGCGTAAGAGAATTCTAATGATCCCATGTTAGGAGCTTCTAACGACTCGACATAGGAGTGAAGTAAGATCTTATAGAGTTATGGAATATTGTACACGGCCCTACGACTAGTATTAAGGAATATAACCCGTCATCCATGCAATTGTAACAAGCTAATCAACCTGTAAAAGATATCTAGGGAGTAATGAAATCTAAGTAAACACAACTTTTCTCATTATTGTTTCCACCACATTAGTATAATAGTTTAATTTTCATTTATTTTATTTTATTTTGATTGCATTTTAGTTAATTGGGTTAGTTGGCTAGCAACTAATTCCGCCCACTCCTTCAAAAGCCGAGAATTTACTTGTTTTCTATAAAATATAAAAGTACAAAAAAGAATTATCCCTCACCTCTAGACCTAGTTTAGTAGGCTTTCTAATCCTAGCGACACTATTCCTGAGTTGAACGATCAATCCCCTGGTACTTGTCACTGTACTATACTACAACGATCAGGTACACTGCCTGGTGGGGGTTGTAAGCTTCTCAAGATCCCTTGAGAGGTAAAACATGTTGCGAGGGCGCAATTCTCACGTATCAGCAATGTTTTTGCACATATTTATGTACGTTTTTTGCACGTTTTTGCACATATTTTTATACACGTTTTTATGCATGTTTTTATACGGATTTTTATACACACATTTGTATACACGTTTTTATGCACGTTTTTATACACACGTTTTTATGCACGGTTTTACACACGTTTTAAAAATGTTTCAATACATACATTTTTATACACACATTTACATATGTTTTTATACACACGTTTTTATACACACATTTTTATATACGTTTTTATACACACGTTTTTATGCACGTTTTTATACACACTTTTAATTTAACTTTTTTTACACTTCTAACTTAACTTTTTTACACATATACGTTTTTACACACGTTTATATACACACTTTTACTTCAACTTTTTTACACGTTTTTTACACACGTTTTCCTATACGTTTTTACACAAATTTTTAATTTATCTTTTTTTACATGTTTTTATATACGTTTTTGTAGGATATTGGTTATTATAACACAAGGTGAAAATTAAGCTCAAGTCGAATTTCCTAGATAAAGAAAGTAAGGTTGGGATATTCTAGAGAGAGAAAGTGAAATATATTAGCTTCAAAGCAAAATGAACATCCAACCCTTTCTCTTGTGTGGGAAAGGGTATTTATAGTTACACGTAAACGCCCCATATGTATTGTGGAGTGAGCTGACAGTGGGTAAAGTTTTTTACACACTTTTAATTTAACCTTTTTTTTTACTTTTTTAATTTAACTTTTTTACATGTTTTTACACACGTGTATAAAGACGTGTGTAAAAACGTCGGTATAAAAATCTGCATTAAAGCATGTATAAAAATGTGTGAATAAAATGTGTGTAAAAATGTGTATAAAAATGTATTAAAAAACGTGGATAAAAATATGTGTATAAAAACATGTATAAAAATGAGTATAAAAACCCGTGTATAAAAACGTGTATAAAAATATGTGTATTAAAACGTATATATAAACATGTGTATAAAAACGTGTGTAAATGTGTGTAAAAAAATGTATGTATTGAAACATTTTAAAAACGTGTGTAAAACCGTGCATAAAAACATGTGTATAAAAAACGTATGTATAAAAACGTGCATACAAATGTGTGTATAAAATTTCGTATAAAAACATGCATAAAAACGTGTGTAAATGTGTGTAAAAATGTGTGTATAAAAACATGTATAAAAATGTGTGCAAAAACGTGTAAAAAACGTATATAAATTTTAAAAATAATGAAAGTCATCTAACTTGATGGTTTTTGTCATTCTATGTAGCCATGATAGACGATTGTTAGTCTAAAGGACTAACATTGCAATGATAAACCTAACGATCAGTAGCTTAACCTGCTCCAGCAGGTCAAACAGGTCACCGCTACACGCAATGAACGGATTTTGCAAGTTCATTGACAGATTGGGAAAAAAAAAAGAAGGCTACATACAGTGATAAAAAGTAGCAAGTTAAATACATTTTCAGATAATTTACTCTTTTTTAATTGAATTGTTGTATTGTTTTAGTGGTTTCCTTCTTGGATCCACTATTCTTGTGTTTATAAATCTCAGCCTTAAAAAAAAAAAAATGTTCATATTTAGAAGAGTAAATTGCCAAAAAAGTTTTAATAATGGATTTTTCTAACTTGTACCATAAGAGCGTTTGGTACCATAACGCTCGCCAGGCGTTATGGTCTACATGTCAAACGTTATTGGGCATTATCCACACCGAGGGTTCAAGCGTTGAGCTCATGTTATGTTCTACATTGCTCTAGCAACGTACGATACAACATGGGAAGTGACAAAAATGAACTTACACAAACACCCCCTGGTGAAGAAGATGAGTTGTGTTTCTGGGTTTGCGTTTGTGTGTGTGCAGAAGTGACAAATTAGATGAGTTTTTTTTTTTTTTTTTTTTTTTTTTTTTTTTTTTTTAATGGCAGGTTATACGAAGAAGAAAAAGATAGTTTTGTTGCTTTTTTTTTGGGAGGTGATTTGCACACTCCACAATTTTATTGGTACACTCCAATTTAGTATGTATTGCCATTTATACCCTTACATTACTTGTACTCTTCTTCACCTTTATAAGGGCATAAATGGCAATACACACTAAATTGGAGTGTGCCAATCAAATTGTGATGTGTGCAAATCACCTCCCTTTTTTTTTTGGTTCAACATTTAATAGCGTGGTATGCAGTGGGCTGGAAACAGGTTTTATTCGACAAAAGGTTTTATTCGACCATACAGGTTTTATTGGACCAAAGGTTTTATTGGTTAAACTTATTTGTTTATATAATAAAAAAGTGCTTATTGTAATTTGGACAACTTGCATGTTTACTTAAATTTATCGAAGGTTAAAAAGTTTTTGTATATTAATTTAATAAATGAAAATTTTAAGGGTAAAATTTGTTAATGGCAATTTAAAAATAATAATACGAGTAATAATAAATCTCGAAAGGTGATGTTATGATAGCGTGTGATTTTTTGATGTTATGTTATTTGGTGTTTAAATGATGTGGTGCTGACGTGACACAAAAAACACAGTGTTAAATTGTTAACATGTTATGGTACCTTTTGCTCTAAGGCTGGGTGCAGTAATGCTTGGCGATCGACTCTTTTTCTTGGTCCCGATCAATCCTCACTATTGTGGCATGGAGGAGGGAAGTGATCGTCTGCACGATCGGTTGAAAATGCTAAATATGGACAAAACACTTTCATTTTTATTTTATTAAAAAAGAATATTTGTAAGGTATGTTTTTTATAGTGTAGGTTGCCTTACCGGGGTACTCAATCGCCTAAAGGTTGATGAAGAGAGAAAGCTGACGTGACAGTGAAATTGGGAGAGATTATCTCTCCTTACTGGAGACAGCCTAAGCACACCAAAATGTACAAAAAAAGGTACTCAGTGAGCCAGTTTAGAAAAATGTACTTTTGTATTAATTTTTAAATCTTTTTACGTGGATCATATAATACTTTTAATATGCTTAACTTGTACCCTATGACACAAGTTAGAAATAAACAAAATTGAGTTAACATAGAACCATCGATATGGGCTATAGGGATATAACAGGTCAGACGGTCAGTAGTTAAAATCATAAATTATTGAATATTATGAAAACATGATTTTGGTAATACGCACAGACAGCTGGTATCCAGCTTGCCTTCAAAGACTTCTTAATTTCATCCCCACCAACGCGTTTGTGGCACTTTCATGAGGAAAATACAAAGACTATACCAGTACAAAACAGATGATAACAAATTAAAAAAAGCAAACCAAGACTTAAGGTCTTTCTTGAAGTTTTATTATAACTTTAATACTAAAATGTAGAGAAATGCATCACGGTTAATGACAAAGAGTATACTCAAATGTTTGTATAAATTAAAGTGTTGTTTGTTTCATTACGATTTTGGGATTTCGAATTTAGCTATCACATCTGACCGTAAGAGATAAATAAAAAGTATGAATGTAAATTAAATAGTGTTTGTTTTTATTAAATTGTATGAATGATTTAAATTTGCAAACTTTAGAAATAAAATCATCAGATTGTAATGAATCCCCGCTCCAAAAGGATTGGATATATTGTTGTTTATCATACACTTAACAAAGTCAATTAAGCATTAAATAAAGTATGTTAATACATATTGAAAATTTATGATATTAAAAAACTATTGCACATTCTAAGAGTCAATAAAACAAGTTCCTCATCTATTACTGAGTAAGAGTCAATATGTCTGGCCGCTTCTGAATAAAAAAATAAAAAAATAAAAAAAAAATAAAAATAAAAAAAAATAAAAAAAAGTCCGATTGTTTTTGGCTAGGTAAGAGGTATAAACGCGTATTTGAGAAAGAATATAAAAAGTGTATCATAGCTTGAAGCATATTGACAATTTGTAACTAGCTAGTAGCCCACAAGTATTATGATACCAATACCATTCATGCACAAGATAACATACATCCGCTCGTGCACGTACGACCAAAATGGTTTATTAATATTTTATTAAAGGTGGAATAAGTACATTATTGGTTTGTTGTTCACTCTTCAACATACAAAGGGAAAGTTTCATGCGATTTCCATATAGAGCCTGCCCTACCCCTAAAAAATTATCTGTAACAACCGGCACTAGTAGTCAGCTTATATTTATGTAATTTTCCTTATTAAGATCAGGCGAAATGGTGGTTCTTCATCACCCGCGGAGCATCTCCATCGTGCGTCATCACCAATAATACGCGTGTTTCATCATTGTGTTAGATAAGTTAGCTGACCCAAACCAAATAGTAGGTTTGGATCCATTAGATTTAGGGCTTGCAGTATGTTGCTTATTATCAAAGCTACTTATTTAGTATAAGTACACATGCTATCTCATGTAAACATTCAATCCTAGAACAATTTTGTTATCTTACATGGTATCGGATCTTTAGGTTCAACCAACCACAAAGTAGTTATCCTCTGGTTATCGGCTACTAGCCCAAGATTCGGATTTCGGAAGGATCCTAATTTATTTATTTATTTCGCTTTATATTTTCGTTTTAGTAGTCCTTTCATCTCATCCAAATCATAAACTCTAGAACACAAAAACCCTAGCTTTCATAACACATACTATATTATGTTGATTTAGCAATCAATCAACAAAATTTGTCTCACAAACATTACTTTTTATTTTACCACCGGAGATAATTGTTGTTTTCAAGAATAGTTAGTCAAAAAAGTATCGCTCTTACTTAAAGGCAAGGCAAGTTATGATGTAAAAAAAAAATAAAAATAAAAAATAAAAAAACCGTTACGCAAAGGAGAAAGCCGCAAGCAGTAAACAACTATGCTGCCGAATACAATTATACATCCATTAAAACACATAACAAAGAGGATGATTGAAGAAAAAGGAAGAAGTGACTTTCAACATGTGATCCAGTTTATCCGTCGAGAAGTCTCCCGTTCAAACTTCGGAGGAGTGTTAGATTGTGGAAAACTAGAAGGGGGGGTTGAATAGTTTTACGTCTTTTTCGTTTTGCTTATTTTATAAAAGATAGTTTCTAAGATGAAACCTTCAAATCACTTTAATACATAAATATATATACTAGTTAATTTATGATTTTGTATAAATATTACTTATGTATAATGTACAATTTCAAAACACTTAACTACAAAAGTACAAATACAAGATTTATTAAAGGTTTTATATATACAATGCTTATGTATAATGTTAGGAAAGAATATACAATTTCGTATATTTTATGTAAGCATATATATGTGTAGTAGTAGTGTATAGATATAATTTTATGTACTAGGTTGTTTTTTGTAAGATTAGTTTTATGAATGGATTTTAGTTTGATCTTTATGTGAAATCAACATATGCACAATACTATCAATTATGACTATGTATGAAATGCAAGTAAGTAATAAATCAAAGAGTGAGGGATGGAAAGATCAAACCGAGACACAAAGGATTTATAGTGGTTCGGCTACAAGGACACCTTCCTTGCCCTACTCCACTCCCCGAGTCACCTACTCGAGAGTTTTCTTCACTAGATCAAAGACCTCCTTTATGGCGGAGAAAACCGTACACACCAATATACACACCAATTTACACACCAATCTTCACACCAATCTACACACCAATCTACACACCAAACTACACACCAATCTTCACACCAATCTACTATTTTCTTCACACCAATCTTCTACACACCAATCTTCTATACACCGATCTTCTATTCTCTTCACACCTTCAAAGTACTAATGTCTTGACACCTTCAAGTCACTAATATCTTTGCAACTTCAATGCACTAGTGTCTTGACACCTTCAAGCCACTAATGTCTTCACACCTTCAATGCACTAATGTCTTGACACCTTCAAGCCACTAATGTCTTCACACCTTCAATGCACTAATGTCTTGACACCTTCAAGCCACTAATGTCTTCACAACTTCAATCTACAAATGTCTTCTAGTCTACTCCACTAGAGATCCTTAATTTCTTCACTACAAGCTCCTATTGCTACAATCTCCTATCACCACTACTATCTAACCCTTCTTCTTCACTTCAAGTCACACTTCACACTTACAACAATTCTAGATTCTTCAACTAAATCTAGTTAACTAATACATACACCTTATTCACCAAAGTATGAAAGATGTACAAGGAAATGTAAACAAACAACTTAGATAGCAAGATGATACTAAGTTGTAATACTTCTAATAGAAGTATTCTTCTCTTTGCACTTGAAAGAATGAGGCTTTGGATCACTTGGAAACAAAGGCTTATGAAATGAAATGATCAAAGGATTTTTTAGGATTGAAATAGAGATCTAGAACAGAAAGTTTCTGTGCAAAAAGGTGGGGGAAAAATCCAGGTTTAAGGTGGTATTTATAGGCAACAAGTTCTGACAGAGGAGCGTGGCCGGCCCCCTTAAAGCATGGCCGGCCCCCTTAAAATTAAGGGGGCCGCCCCTTATAATTAAGGGGGCCGCCCAACTGTAACGGCCAGAAAACTTGTCTTTTAGTGGGGAAAGTTTATTTGGTGAAAAACTAACTGATTTTGGTTAAATATTTGAAATCATATATTTAGTATGATTAAAACATTTTTCCTTATTACCAAAAGTGTTTTTCAAAAATATATAATAAGATTATATAATTAAATAAACTTTGTATTAGTTAATTAAATACCCCTTTGATCATACATAGCACTAAACACTTTGTTTATTCATACCTTAAGTGATTTGTTGGTGAAAGTGATTATTTATTACTAAATACGTGTTTACGTCATGATCTTTGGATTTGATTAGTTTAAGTTTTGTGATTATCAAAACATAGAGATATCGGAAGATATGAATAATGTTTCTAGTCAATTATTTATATCAACAATCTCCCCCTTTTTGATGATTACAAAACCTAAACTTATTAAATCCAAAAATTAATATTTAGACAAGTATTTAGTAAGTTTACATTCACTTCTCCCCCTTTTTGTAGAATCAAAAAGGTTAGGCCGAATAAGCTTCGTGAGAGAAGTTTAAACGGGTAGAAAACTCCCCCTTGATGTATGCTCCCCCTCAGGTCCAACTCTTCTTTAAGAGTGATCATGAGAGCAATATAAAACGTCAGGAAGGTTTTCCCCAAAGCAAGTTGAAGAAGCGAAGTAATATCCTAATGCGAAAAGGATCAAGGAGACTTGATCATAGAAACACTATCGGTCGCCCCAATCATCACAAGTCGTGCAGATTAAGAATGGTAGAACAAGAATCCTTCGTCATGAGGTAGTAACGAACACACCATAAAGACAATGGTCATCAAATGAAAGAAAGCGAATAGAGCGATCTAAAAAGTGGTAGTTCCTTTGATCGTTAATTACCTACACATGACAGAGAGCTTGGTACCCAGATTCTCATGGGTCCGATTTGATTAGTAGCGAACATCCAATGCACTTAAATGCATATGAAGAGGATGTCGTCGAGAAGTACAAGAATTCATTATTTGTTTGTTTTAGCAAACAAACAATAACTTTCTTGACTAGAGAAATAATCAATGGATGTAAATAATAATAGTTCTAAATTTTTCCATTAGGTTTAACAAATTTTATTTGTTTTGATGTATTTGTCAAATACTCATCTGCCGTATATCCTAATCCGGTTTTATCATAAAATGACTTTTGAATGTTAAGTAGATATTTTAAAGATTTAGAACTATTTTCGAATTTTGCTAATATTTTAGCTTTTTCCTTTTCCATTTTAATTTCATGTTTATAGTCTTGACAATTTTTACATTCAAGATCAATTTCAATATTACTTTCAAGTCTAGACATTTTGTCTTCTAAAATTATTTCTTTTTCAAAGTTATTTTCAGCGGATGTTGAAAATTCATTTTTAAAAATAATTTTTGAGTCAATGTTGCAAAAGTGTTTGAAGCTATTTTCCATTTTTGAAAATTCTAATGTAAATTGATCATAGCAAAAATGTTTGGTTTTGAATTGTACCTTATTTGTACTTGTACACTCTTCACTCGCTATACGGTGATCAACTCCATTCTTCATGTCGCTCCATGTTTTGTTTGTAGCATTGCTTGGATCTTGGAGCATGTAATCCTTGTCATCACTATTTGTATTAACATTTGTTAGGATGTTCACGTATTCCGTATTTACATCGTCTTTATCATCCTTGTTGCACCATGATTTATTAACATGCTTTCTTCGGATTTGACACATGTGTTCTTCATTATTGGTACCTTCAATGATCACATTTGAACTAGTAGTACATGTGTTTATTTCAACTAAATATTTATCTATTAAACTTTCTAGAGTAACAATTTCATATGCAATATCAAGTTTATCATCTTTGGTTTTACATTTCTCTTGGTGAAACTTTAAAAGGCATTTCCAAATATCATTTGCCGTTTTACAAGGAAATAATCTTTCATATTCAACATTTGGTAGAGTTTTGAAAATAAGTAATTTAGCTTTAGTATTTTTATCAATTTTTATTTGAAGATTATTATGTTGATTTTCAAAATCCATTTTGGTTAGTTTAAGATCACCAATTGAAATAATATGCCAAAGATCAAGATCTATTGATTTCACATAATTTTCAAATTTATTTTTCCATTCAAGAAAATGATCATTTTCAAATAATGGTGGTTTTTGCGTAAATTCTCCTTCTAGATATTTTTCGAATTCCATAGATCGTTACAAGTTTTAAAATACAGTATATTTTAAAAATCTTGTTAGACGTGGCTCTGGTACCAATTGTGGAAAACTAGAAGGGGGGGTTGAATAGTTTTACGTCTTTTTCGTTTTGCTTATTTTATAAAAGATAGTTTCTAAGATGAAACCTTCAAATCACTTTAATACATAAATATATATACTAGTTAATTTATGATTTTGTATAAATATTACTTATGTATAATGTACAATTTCAAAACACTTAACTACAAAAGTACAAATACAAGATTTATTAAAGGTTTTATATATACAATGCTTATGTATAATGTTAGGAAAGAATATACAATTTCGTATATTTTATGTAAGCATATATATGTGTAGTAGTAGTGTATAGATATAATTTTATGTACTAGATTGTTTTTTGTAAGATTAGTTTTATGAATGGATTTTAGTTTGATCTTTATGTGAAATCAACATATGCACAATACTATCAATTATGACTATGTATGAAATGCAAGTAAGTAATAAATCAAAGAGTGAGGGATGGAAAGATCAAACCGAGACACAAAGGATTTATAGTGGTTCGGCTACAAGGACACCTTCCTTGCCCTACTCCACTCCCCGAGTCACCTACTCGAGAGTTTTCTTCACTAGATCAAAGACCTCCTTTATGGCGGAGAAAACCGTACACACCAATATACACACCAATTTACACACCAATCTTCACACCAATCTACACACCAATCTACACACCAAACTACACACCAATCTTCACACCAATCTACTATTTTCTTCACACCAATCTTCTACACACCAATCTTCTATACACCGATCTTCTATTCTCTTCACACCTTCAAAGTACTAATGTCTTGACACCTTCAAGTCACTAATATCTTTGCAACTTCAATGCACTAGTGTCTTGACACCTTCAAGCCACTAATGTCTTCACACCTTCAATGCACTAATGTCTTGACACCTTCAAGCCACTAATGTCTTCACAACTTCAATCTACAAATGTCTTCTAGTCTACTCCACTAGAGATCCTTAATTTCTTCACTACAAGCTCCTATTGCTACAATCTCCTATCACCACTACTATCTAACCCTTCTTCTTCACTTCAAGTCACACTTCACACTTACAACAATTCTAGATTCTTCAACTAAATCTAGTTAACTAATACATACACCTTATTCACCAAAGTATGAAAGATGTACAAGGAAATGTAAACAAACAACTTAGATAGCAAGATGATACTAAGTTGTAATACTTCTAATAGAAGTATTCTTCTCTTTGCACTTGAAAGAATGAGGCTTTGGATCACTTGGAAACAAAGGCTTATGAAATGAAATGATCAAAGGATTTTTTAGGATTGAAATAGAGATCTAGAACAGAAAGTTTCTGTGCAAAAAGGTGGGGGAAAAATCCAGGTTTAAGGTGGTATTTATAGGCAACAAGTTCTGACAGAGGAGCGTGGCCGGCCCCCTTAAAGCATGGCCGGCCCCCTTAAAATTAAGGGGGCCGCCCAACTGTAACGGCCAGAAAACTTGTCTTTTAGTGGGGAAAGTTTATTTGGTGAAAAACTAACTGATTTTGGTTAAATATTTGAAATCATATATTTAGTATGATTAAAACATTTTTCCTTATTACCAAAAGTGTTTTTCAAAAATATATAATAAGATTATATAATTAAATAAACTTTGTATTAGTTAATTAAATACCCCTTTGATCATACATAGCACTAAACACTTTGTTTATTCATACCTTAAGTGATTTGTTGGTGAAAGTGATTATTTATTACTAAATACGTGTTTACGTCATGATCTTTGGATTTGATTAGTTTAAGTTTTGTGATTATCAAAACATAGAGATATCGGAAGATATGAATAATGTTTTTAGTCAATTATTTATATCAACATAGATGATTAGGTTAGTTGGCCCAAGCCTAATTATAGTCTTAAGGCCCATTAGATTTATTGTCAAGATGGCTTGTTCACAAAGCTATGTGTTTATTATAAGGGATAATTATCAAAATAGACCAGGCAATCAAGTGCAATTCGGTTCCTAACCCGGGATTTGAAATTGTCTTTTTTAGACCAGGCAACTGGGCAACTCGACCCATATGATGACAAATGTCTCCAGTTGCCCCCAAAAATGGCGGTTGTTGCCCAAAAAATACACAAGTTGCCTAAAAAACTGATAGGCAAGCGACACTTGTCACTTGCAGAAAAGTGACACTTCCTCAGTTGCTTAATTGTACGAGTTGCCCTAGTCTAAAAAAAGACATTTTTAGATCCTGAGGTAGGAACCAAATTGCACTTGGGTGCCCGGTCTATTTGACTAATTATCCCATATTATAAATACGTATGCAATCTTTATTATGTAATCGACAAAATACAATTCAATAATATATCTATTTGCTATTTTACATGGTATCCGAGCTTTAAGTAAGATCCACTTACAAAATTTTCTATCCTCCAGTTATTGGATACTCGCCGGTCTCAAAATTTATCCTCCGGTCTCAAAATTGCCGCTCCTACATAAAAGCAAAGAAAGCCATGACGTAAAAAAAAAAAGAAAAAAAAAGAGGAAATCGCAAACAATAACAATTATGCCGCCAAATACAATTCTGCCTCCGTTCAAACAAACAACAAAGAAGATGATAAAAGAAAAGAAGAATTGGCTTTCAACATATGTTCCAGTTAGTCGATTCGAAAGCCTCCCGTTCAAACTACGAGGGAGTGTTAGATAGGTTAGTTGGCCCAAACAAAATAGTGAGTTTTAGTCAATTAGGTTTAGGGTTTGCATTATGTTGCTTATTATCAAAGCTACTTATTTAGTATAAATACACATGCTATCTCATATGTAACCATTCAATCGATGGAACTATTTTGTTATCTTACACATTGCGTGTGGTTGTATCACTTTTGGTATGGTTCGGTGGTGCAGACCACCTAACCAATGGTCATACAAAGTGGGTATTTTATGTGTTTAATTAAGTAGTCACCACCACGTTTATACATGTGATAGTAAGATGGTCTTAAAAAAATGATGGGACATTGAGATGGAGATGCTTGTCGGGGTGACTAGTACACCCGGCTACTATGTCCTCAAGTTTAATTTTGGGAGAAAAAGAATAGAAATGAAAATAAACATAAAAAATCTTTTGTTCTCAAGTTTTTTTGAGAAGAAAGGGGAAGAAGCATAGAGAAGTGAAATGAATATTTAGGGTATTTTTACTCTAAAATCTTCTTTCTACTTTTAGGAGGAAGAGGAAGATTTTCATATTTATTTTTTATTTGATTTTTATTTGTTTTCTTTTAATAAAAGTACACAATAACATGGCGTAGTAAAGAAAGAACAAGAGTCGACTGTAGGTGAGTATATTAAGTGAACCTAAAATGCCAATATTTAGGTACGAAACCATGGTTACCCCAACTATCTAAAATAATATGTATTTAGATATGGTTTAACTCACATGTATATGGTTTAACTAATCGTAACCATTTCAAACATTTTCCCAGCCACCTTGAAAATAGTACGTAGTGACTATGGTTGACATTCGACTATCAAACAATTGCTTTATATGGCCAAGCAAGCCCAATAAAGATTTCCCAACAGGCAAACAAATAAGAGACCCAAGAGGATGACGAACTAGAACTAACAGATCCTTAAAATAAAGCGCATATACTTCGACATTAAAATTTTATAAACCGTGATATCCACATTGTCTTTGTTTCTTTCATTCCATATTTCCATGTAAGACATTTCTTTCGTATGACATATATATCAGAGTTTAATTATAAAACGTAGGCTATCTGCGAAAAATAGTCTGAGATCAAACTTGGTGTGTTGATATCTAACCTGGTCAGGGAATTATCATCTACAGTATATTTCATACAACAGATTCAGTTTACATACATCTTTATAAATCAAATAACATCTTTATAAATCAAATCTGAAAAAAATAAAATTAGCTAGTTAAATGATACAGTAACTTATTAAGTACAGTATAGTAACTCTTTCTATCTTTTTTTGTTCTTTCTTGAATACACCATTCCTCGTATCCCATCCGGGTCCGAAACAAATCCAAGAGGTCTATAGAACCCCAAAACTCGGGGTTCAGAATACAAGGCAATATTCGTGATCCCCTTTTCTAGCAACTCATCAATTACCCTCTCGATCACGGCCTTCCCCAGCCCGACTCCTTGAAAAGTAGGATCCACTACAACATCCCATATAATGGCATTAAACACGCCATCACCCGTGGCTCTAGCAAAAGCCACGGGTCTTTTAGTAGTCTCGTATTCTATCCATAACAATGAGTCAGTATGCTCTAATGCAATTTTTATTTTATCAGTGTCACGTTTAGGAAAACCAACTGCTACAAATACGGAGTTTAAATGGTCTAAGTTTAAATCTTCTGTTGAACGACGTAGAATGAACCCTCGTGATTGTAGCTCTTCGTCCGAAATGGCGTAACTTTGCTTTGTAGCTGCGAATGAGCACTTGTGAATGTGGTGGTGGGTGATTGGTGTTCGAATGCGGATAGGTGATCGGAATGGTAGGGTGAACTTGCCTTGAAGCAGCATGTTTTAGTTTTGTGTATATGAAATGTTATGGATAGATTTAGATTTAGATATCTGTTTTGGTTAACGTTTGTGGTTGTTATGTAAAGTTTGAAAGTTATATGTGGTCCTGCTTGCTTTATCATCAACCTCACTTTAGAGAAATGTAAAAACAAGTAAAATTGTATATTCACTGCCACTCTTCAATTTATCTCCTACTAAGCTATACGTATGAACTATGAAGGTTGGTCGCAATATTGCTGTACAAGGAAGGAATTTGAACTTGTCATCAATCAGATTAATCTCCACATTAAGTGGGTCAAGGGGTTTAGACATACACAACATGGCATCGATGAATTTACAAGATGTTACATTATCATTTGCCTAGTTCATAGATTACTAGACTCCTCGTCTTAAAATTATTGTCCAGTTTATATTTTTAAAGTCAAACTAGTTCAACTTTGACCATAAATATATATTTTTATTATTATATAATACTTGATGAAAAATTATACCATTGAAAAGTACACTTAAAACTCAATTCATTTATATATTTTGCATCAAATATTATATAACACTCACAAAAATATTTAAGGTCAAAGTTGAAAAAGAATTACTAAAAAAGTCAATAATTGACAATAAATTTGAGACGAAAGGAGTAACAAATTAGTGAATAAGATGTTAGCGCAAAGAACATTGCTATCAACCTGAAGGGAATAGTTTATACATTGCTATAAATGGATATGTCACGTAAACATGAAATATAGTGTTTGTACTAGCAATGTTCACTAATGTAGCAACTTATTGTTGCGAAAATTACTGCAGAGGACACTGAAAAAGTGTCTTGCCTTTTTGAGGGTTTTTTTTTTTTTTTTTTTTTTTTTTTTTTTTTTTTTTAATTCTCTGTAAGGCCATGTATCTCGCTGCAAAATGTACCAGAAATCCAAAATTTATATGTGTCACCTTCTCGTAATTTATAAAATAAAAATAAAAAAAAAGTAAATCACATGCCATTTGCAGCGAAATACAATCCAAAGGGACCCACCTTTTATCTTACTTCTTTTTTGGATCCACCAAAATATTTAAAAAATATATACATACAGTATGTATTTCACTACAACCTTGCAGCGAAATGCAAGTTTGGGGACCCATGCCTGCATTGATTAAATAAAAAAAATGTATTTCTGCATGGTTTTGCAGCGAAATACACGGGGACGCGGCACATATCACACGCATTAACTAAAAACAAAAAAAATACGTATCTCGCCTTTGGTTTGCAGCGAACTTGTAGATAAAAAATTAATTAATTCGTTTCATAAAAAGAGTGTATTCATAATTCTGTTATAAATTTAACCGAAATATGTTAATTTTTGGTTTAGGTTATAATTTTAGGGTTATGTTTTAGTGTGTTCGTTGTAAGATTTTATGGTTTAGGTTATAATTTTTTTTAGAGTTTTTAGCTTGTAAGAGCAATCACAATGGTAAATTGAGTTAAGTTATAACTCGCTGGCACGTTAGCTTTAACAGATTAACCTTAACTCAGGAAAAAATACTCACAACAATAACTCAGATTTAACTAATATTTTATTTAATAACTAATAAAACACAACTTATATTAATACTTAAAATGTAAACATACATTAAACAAACTACAACAAACTACAGCAAACATGAAACATAAAATACGATAATTAAACATAAACCTACGATAATTAAACATAAAACTACTAATCAATAAAACGAATCATCCGACACATAGTCCTCGTGACTCGAAGCACTGGAATCGTCCTCACTTGTTGGCACACGGTCTAGTCCATTTTCTATTCGCCATTCACAACGACGGTCTCTCCGAGCCTGTTTAGCTCTTAAGTACTCCTCACGCTCCCTTGCTTCACGTGCTTCCTCTGCTTCAACACGTAACAGTTCTTGCATATCTTGCAAGAACAGTTCTTCGTCAATCAATGCACTTGGAAGGTTTGCCGGTGGGTTGTAGTGGGGTGGATTGTTTGCTGGTGGATTGTTTACCGGTGGAGTGTTTGTGGTGGATTGTCATATTGGAAGACGGGAAACAAATCTTGTGGTTGATTGTTTTGTTGTTCATTGTGGTATGGGAAAACCGGGAAAAGATCTTCGGGTGGGGTGTTGTAAACTAAGTCGTTATCTGAAGTATTGTTATGAGACAACACTAGCACCAACAGTCCTACCAAACTAAAGCGAACGACATCATTATCGCTAAGTTTATCAAAGTCCTCGCTATAAAACTTATGATACACCATTCCGACAGTTATGCTACAACCATCATATATGGATGAAAACACACGTCGCCTAAATGGAGTAGGACGACCTTCTAAAAAGTCTTTAAATTCAATCCCAAATCGTAACCCCGTTACGAGGCAAAACTCCTGTCTACCAAATTTTAACTCGTACCCTCTTACATGATACGTCAAGGGAACGACATCCGTGTCTCCCTGGGAAAGTTCCTCTTGACATAAACTAATATAATGTAAAAGGATACATGTCTCTTGCATTTGTGCTAAATCAAACAACCATCCAAAACACGTTCGCCTAAACATGGCATCCTTATTGGTATTTCTAAAATTTTCCTTAATTTCGTGAAGCAACTTTAGCTTACTTCTAAATGTAAGATCAACGGCAAAATCCTAAAATAACATATAATAAACATATACATATTAACTACACAAATAAGGATCTAAACCAAAAAATTATAAAAGAACAAAGGTTGGTATTTACCGGAACATCATTATTTTGCGCCATGTTCACAACGCCTCACAACCACCAACACTAACAGCACCACCATCAACACCACGACAGTACAACACCTCACCTCCACCACACAACACCTCCACCACCACCAACACCACGACACCACCACCAACACAGCCACTACCACACCAAACAACCACCAACACCACGAAACCACCACCAACAATACAAGACCACCACCAACCACACGACACCACCACCAACACCACAACACCACCAACACCACAACACCAACCACAAATCAACCACACAGCAGCTCCACCAACACTACAACACCACCACCACCGCGACGACAACAACACAAACAAAACAATACTCCGCCACAAACAACCACCAACAAAACACCACAAGAAAGCAAGTTTACTTTTTTTTACGTATGAAAAATTACAATACTTACTCCGCTGCACCACCACCAACGTATAGCCCACTGCACCACCACCATCATTACGACAACAACAAAAACACAACAACACCAACAAAAAACACATACACAATGGAGTTTTCTTCAAAGATACACCACAACCAACACCTTTAATCTTTTGCATTGTGAAAAAAAATGAAGATATACACGGTCCTATGGTCTTCGTCTTCTCCATTGTAATTCAAATAGATTTTGTAGGTTATTTGGTTTTTTCCCAATGTAAAATCGCTGAATATGATTGGAGATATTGTGAGGTGGCTTAATTAGCTTTGTCTTTTCCTCATTATATTGTTGTTCGCCGCAAATTATAGAGGGACTACCTTTTTTTATTTTTATTTTTTTAAAAAGCGTACTGTGGACTTGCATTTCGCTGCAAGGTTGTAGTGATATATATATATATATATTTCGGTGGGTCCAAAAAAGAAGTAAGATAAGAGGTGGGTCCCTTTGGATTATATTTCGCAGCAAATGGCATGTGATTTACTACAGTACTTTTTTTTTAATTTTTTATTTTATAAATTACGAGAAGGTGACACGTATAAATTTTGGATTTCTGGTACATTTTGCAGCGAGATACATGGCCTTACAGGGAATAAAAAAAAAAACCAGCCCTCAAAAAGGCAAGACACTCTCGCAGTGTCCTCTGCAGTAATTTTCGCGTCCTATGGTCTTCATCTTCTCCATTGTCATTCAAATAGATTTTGCAGGTTATTTGGTTCTTTCCCAATGTAAAATCGCTGAATATGATTGGAGATATTGTGAGGAGGCTTAATTAGTTTTGTCTTTTCCTCATTATATTGTTGTTCGCCGCAAATTATAAGGGTACTACCTTTTTTTTATTTTTATTTTTTTAAAAAGCGTAATGTGGACTTGCATTTCGCTGCAAGGTTGTAGTGAAATACATATATATATATATATATATATATATATATATATATATATATATATATATATATATATCTATATATATATATATCTATATATATATATATATCTATATATATATATATATATATATATATATATATATATATATATTAAATATTTTGGCGGGTCCAAAAAAGAAGTAAGATAAGAGGTGGGTCCCTTTGGATTGTATATCGCTGCAAATGGCATGTGATTTACTTTTTTTTTTAATTTTTTATTTTATAAATTACGAGAAGGTGACACGTACAAATTTTGGATTTCTGGTACATTTTGCAGCGAGATACATGGCCTTACAGGGAATAAAAAAAAAAACCAGCCCTCAAAAAGGCAAGACACTCTCGCAGTGTCCTCTGCAGTAATTTTCGCCTTATTGTTACCATCTTATTCATGAGTTTTAAACATAAAACTTGTTCATGAGTTTAGAGTTATTCTTAAACATTACATTATATTGTAAAAGGTCGAAGCAGTTAGTTTCACATGCTCATCACTTTTTGATACGCCTTGTATGACTACCAAATCTGTTTGATTTGGTATAAAGTTTATTCATTTACTTGTTTTCCAGTCAAATCTACCACTTGCCCATGTGACCTCCATACGCGAAAGTGCGAAACTACTAGTCTTACAAGTGAGGAGCAAGGCTGATGAACTACTTAAGCCGTAAAATCTCAAGTGAAAGGTGTAACATTTCGTATTTTCAGGTTACTATTCATCCTTGTATTTTTACTATTCACTTTTATTATTCACACTCATATTTTTATTTTTCATTTTCATAAGTTAACTTATTTCCATGATTACAAGAAAGTTTGACACTAGTTGGGTCATTTTCGCAAAAGTTATTAAGAAACCGTGTCTTAAATTTACGTTTTTGGTCTAAATGCCATTTAAACATCCCATGCATAAACCGACTCTGAAAATTTTTATCACATTAGATTAAATTCTAGTTCATTAATAATCAATAAATAGAAATTTTAATTTTAATTTCAAATGTTACCAAATAGACTATGTGATTTGCGAGACTAAACTTATGTTTTAAGCATTGTTACTTATACACAGACTTAACCTATACTTGCACCACATTTTCTAAGACGTTTAGATACTTTTACATTTTTGGAAAATTCAACACATTTCCCTCCTCCTTTGACCATAAAAATTAACTTTTGTATGTTTTACGTTTACGCATATTTAAACCGACTATTCTAGGTTTTAACGACGTTTAAGCATCCGATAAACTTATCACTCAATTAAGTATACTAATATAGAGTATATTAACAAGTTTTAACATTTGTATAAGTTTATTATTTTTACAATATCCGGTTTTAAGTTTTGTAACTTTAAGACTTAACACTAGCAATTACCGGGACCAAAACTCACTCTGTAAAGTCAAGTTAATATCTAAAACTCATCCCCCTCCTCATAACAGTCCATGATGGTTTTTATGACTAACTAATTTCTTAGTAAGGATTGATCTTGGATGGATTAGTTACACATATGTTAACTTAATACTTAAGTTTGGACACATACACTTTCTTAGATGATAAGTAAACTTGACACATGCAAAGTCTTAGCAAGGAAGGAATATGACTCATAAGTTTTAACCTCCTCAAGGCCCTATCAAAGCCCCTCCCCTTCTTGTTGTTGTCGTCTCATCATACACAAACAAACACACTTTTCATTTTGCTCTCTACTTCAAGTATTTCAAGAAAATTCAAGCTGCAAGTAAACTAAATCAAATTTCTTGCAAGTTTAGGTGATCCTATTGAGTTTAAATCTACTCAAGTCACCTAAGGTCTCATCACAAGCCCTTCAAGAATACAGGAAGTGTAGAAGGTTGCTAAGATATGGAAGATTGCTCAAAGTCCTACTTCTAGCCCTTATTGTTATTCCTTTCTTTTGAAATCCAAAAGTTGTAAGAAAACCTAGCTCACTCTCAGGATCAATACCATTTACATGTTTAATGTGCTCTATATATGTCTAGTTATATTGGAATCGTGATGTACAAATCCCTAAAACAAGTCTAAACTTATATCATCTTATGTTATCATTTATAAAACAAACAAGTAAACTAGTAACTCATGCTATGAAAAACGTCTAGAAAATATATTTATAAACTTGACAAAACTTATAGAATGATAGAGGATCTTATAAGGAAACGTAACAATTTGAATCACCCAAAACGAGTACACGAATCAAAAGATATGATCAATAGAAATTAGCGAAACCGAAAAACTAAATCCGTCAAGTTTACATATTGCATGAATTTCAAATTTTTCAAGGCACTTCTGGTCTGATTCATCAAAAAATTAAAACACGAAAGTTGTCCGGAATAATGTTTTACATCTACAGCGAGGGAACTCGGCCTGAAAACACCAAACAAAGGCAGTTTTCGACGTCAAAAATTTAGTTTTCACAAGTTAAGTAATTAGAAACCATGTTGTTTTCAAGACTAGTTACTTACTAAAATAACAATCTTCATTCAAATAAAATTCCCTAAGTTATTCGACCTTCAGAATGATGTTTTTCACATATGAAAACCAGTTTTTCACATGTGAAACATAATTATAAATATTAAGTTTTTCACAAGTGAATTAATAAATCATAACTTTTAAGTTTTTACATATGAAAACATACTCATAAACTTATAAATCCGTATAACTATTATAAACTTCATCTTTTACATATTGAGCACTACAAAACTAAGGAACTTCATGTGAGGGGTTTCATTTGGGTAAGCATATAGACGAGTTGTTGGATTTACGAATTAAAGTGTCCTAGCTCCTCGAATGTTTACTACAAGACCTCTTAATTATAATGGCATGAACGGTAGTACGAGATATATAATCTAAAAATGTTTCATAAACCATTTCTATAAGACGGCATACACAAACTACCATATAAAGCATCATGATCAATATAAATGACATATATAGACTCGTTTATGCTTTGGCATCATTATTCCATAAACTAAGACATGATACCATATTCTAGGTTGCTCATAGAGGTTCTCACGGCATATCCATAGTTCTCATTATACATTTGATATCATTAACTCACGGTGAATTCATAGCCCCAATTTTATTTAACTATTTTATAACTTCTTGGAGGAGATACTACACTATTTTTACTATGGACAATTATTTACAAACTGTATGTTTATATGAACTGAATGAATTATTGCCTAAATATACTATTTCCAGAAAGTCCTTCCATCATGAACCATTAATCACTTGTGTGAGGGCAAATTGTGGATAAGCCTATCGGGTTTGGCGAATCTTGTTTGTGTTGTTTAGCAACTTAGTTCAACACGCACTATATTTATTTAGGTGATTGGTAAATACCTATAAGAAGCCATGTACATTATCATTGTTATGATAACTCAATTAAGCATTGTGTGTCATGAGCTTAGGGCAATAATAACTATTATATGATAATTGTATATGTAACAATTATTATTATAACTCTGAAACTGTTTGTCCATTTCTACAATTATAAACTCTATTAATTCACCAACCTTTGTGTTGATTGTTTTAGGCATGTATCTCAGGTCCATAATGATCGAGGCTGGCACAGAGGAGCACGGAATCAAGAAGGCTAAAAATTTTATTATCATTCAAAAACTCATTTAATATAATTCGTAAACCGTGAAACTACTGAGACCTCATTTTGTAAACTATGATATTTATATAATCCGAATGATAAATCTTTTAAAATGACTCAATTAGAGTTCGTTTTCTATTGTTATAAATATTATGCCATGAAGTAACACACAGTTTGAATTCTGCTGCATTTACGAAATTGAGGATGTTACAAAAGGGGGGCAATATAGACTTATTGTATAGTTGGTGTGTTAGGAAACATGACAAAAGATCAACATAAATCCCATATTTGTCATAGATCAAATAACCAGTCTTAGTAAACTATTTTTCATCAAAATTAATAAGAAAAACTATTATCCATTTTTTTTAAAAGAAACATATTTTGCAAACGGTAAATCTTCAAGCTACGAAAAATACACCATCGCGATAAGAATTAAATTATCATTCTATGGATATGCACTTCTATATACTTTCGATGAACTTTTTTTTCCAAAATTTTCGACGAGAAAAATCACATGTGATTTGTAAAAATCACACGTGATTCATTTTAAAAATAACATGTGATTTTTCCGAATTACATGTGATTTTTTATGTGGAAATTTTGAAAAAAAAATAGTCGAAAGTATATAGAAGTGCATATCTATAGAAAGATAATTTAATTCTCGTCATGATAGTATGATTTTTTTCACGTAACGATTAACGGTTTGTGAGATATTTAATTTTTTTAAAAATGGTGAAAGTTTAATTTTATTATTATTTTTTTGATAAAAAATGAATGTACATGATTGTTTGTTAGCATTAAAGAAATATATAATGAAGTGATGATCATTCTAGATTAGGAACTTTGTTATGTGTCGTAGAATATATAATTGAATAGTTAATGGGCTCGTGGATTGGGCTAAACTAATAGGTTAGTAGCTTATGTAATATTAGCCTTGTATCTTTATGTAATCAACAAGCCCAATCCCCTCCATGTACAAGCCCATGGCAAAGCCCATGTGGCTTATGCTAGGAACTATATAAGCCTCAACACACCTCATTTGTATGTGTGCTTGAGTGTGTGTATGTGTGTTTTTCTCTAGTTGAATAAAAGCCTCCTTTTCATCTTATTCTCTACTATTCCATTCGACATACATATATAAACTTAAGTCACCATTTGATCTTCATACAAGCTTACATAACTTGATAGAGTTGATATATTAGGTCCTAACAAGTGGTATCAGAGCCAAACAACATTTTAGGAGTGTGCAAAATCGTTTTTTATTGAATCTCAAGAAGATGTCACGTTTTTTTTCCATCTTAGTTTAAAACCGTAGCATTTTTCTATAAAAGGTTCGATTTTTTACGTGTTTTGTTGTTAAAGTTGTTTCTATTGAAGCTTTAGTGTTTTAAATAAGTTGCACAAAAGATTTCAATCAAAAACGTGAAAAAGAGTGATTTTTAGGTGAGTTTTGGTGGAAAAAAGGGTTTAGCGAGTTGCTTCTCGTAAGAGATTTCTTAGTAGCGAGTTGCTACTAGTGAGTTGGCAGAAAAGGACAGCGATTTGGATTTTTGTAAAGGAAAGTTTTGTCTTATTCATCTAGCGAGTTGCTTTGTCAGCGAGTTGAGAAACTAGAGAGTTGACGAATCTAGCGAGTTGCTTTGTCAGCGAGTTGAGAAACTAGAGAGTTGAGGAATCTAGCGAGTTGCTTCAGTCAGCGAGTTGAGATACTAGAGAGTTGAGTAACTAGTGAGTTGACAATCTAGAGAGTTGAGTAACTAGCGAGTTGACAATCCAGCGAGTTGAGAAACTAGCGAGTTGATATACCAGCGGGTTGAGAATCCAGCGAGTTGATTAACTAGCGAGTTGCTTCAATTAGCGAGTTGCTAAACCAGTGAGTTGCTTCACAGATTTGACCTTTTTTCTTCCAAACTTCAAACGACCATAACTTTTTAACAGTAACTCCGTTTTCGACGAATTTGCTGTCAAAACGACCGTGAGACCGAGAAGAATGACACGTTGAATAATGTAAAGATCATTCAAGCCAAGCTTCGAGGCCCAAATCCACTCCGAACGGAAGTTATTAAGATTTTAAGATTTCAGATCAAATTTTTCACCATAAAAACTTGCATCAACTTACACTAAACACTACTCCTAATTCATTGAATCGATCCAAGGTCAACTTTATCATTCATCAATGGAAACTCAACAAGATATTCATGCTACCGGTGCCGAAAATCGACCTCCAATGCTTGAAAAAGGTGGATATCTTCCATGGACAAGCCGCATGCTTCGTTACATCAAAACAAAGCCTGATGGTAAACTAATGATCAACTCCAGTACAAATGGTCCATTTAAGCCATGACAAGTTCAAGATAAGGTAATCCAAATACAACACCTCCTACTCTACCATTCGTGCGTGAACAAACAGAAGCAGACTACACGGATGAAGACAAGAAGCAGATCGCCGCTGATGATATGGCAATGCATTTAATCCAACTTGGATTACCACGCGAGATCTTTGCTGCGGTCGACAACTGTGAAACTGCTTTTGACATATGGGAATGAGTTAAAAGGATATGCCATGGAACAGAGATTGGGCAACAAGACGTTGAGAACAAACTTCTAACTGAATGGGAGAACTTTACATCCATTAAAGGTGAACAGATTGAATCCTACTACACAAGGTTTTGCACTTTAATGAATGAGTTAATCAGAAACAAGTTGACACCACGAACAATTGCAACAAACATCAAATTCATCAATAACCTTCCAGAAGAATGGGGTCGTTATGTTACAATTGTCAACCAAACAAAGGATTTACATAAGGTGAATTATGATCAACTCTATGACTTTCTGAAGCAAAACAAGCTGAGGCTAATGAATTAAGGAAAGAAAGATTGGCAAAGAATCATGATCCTCTTGCATTAATTGCTACTACACCAACACCGTTACCAGTGAACACACAACAACTATCATCATCTTCCACTCACAACTACATGCAACCTTCATGCATTCAACAACCAACACTGGTCTACCAACAACAATTCTACCCACAGCAACAACATGTTATTCCACAACAGCAATACCCACAGTTCCAAGAACCAGAATTCACTGACAATGATGAAGCTACTGCAGCCTTGACACAAGCGTTTGCTTTTCTGACTAAGGCATTCCAAGGACGCTATTCTACACCAACTAACAACAACCAAAGGATTTCATGGAACACTCGCAACAAGCAGATTGCTCAGCCGAGTTTCAATATGGGTAATGGAGGCCAAATGGTTGGAGTTTATGGGAATCAGCAAGGATATGCTACTGGATTTCACATGGGTAATCAGAATATGCAAAATGCAGGTCATTATGCAGGGAATCAGTATGGTCAGTATGCAGGGAATTAGATGGGTCAGTTTGTTGGAAATCAGAGGGGTCAGAATGTTGGTAATCAGGCAATGGGTAATCAGAATAGGAATGTTGCAGCTCTAGTTGTTGGGAATAATGGAAATGTAAATCAGGGTAATCCGGTAAAGTGTTTCAACTGCCAGGGTGTAGGTCATATGGCAAGGAACTGTCCTACTAAGCCGAACAAAAGAGACCCAGCGTACTTGCAGAAAGCACTGCTGTTGGCACAAAAGAATGAGGCAGGGTTTCAGTTGAACGCAGAGGAGAATGATTTTATGGCTCTTATGGATGAGATGGAAGACAGAGAGGATATTGATGTGAACTGCATATTTATGGAGAATCTTCAGGAAGCTAAGTATGACATGGATTTTGACACACTTCTTGTTTATGACACTAATGCACCATCTGAGGTATCAAATTTCAACACATGTCACAATAATGATATATTTGATATGTCTCCTCATGAGGAACAACATTCTGAGAAGCAAGCATCCAATTATGATACATATCTAGACACGCCAAGTAGTAGCAATACTCCTTCAGCAACTCCAGATGTGAATCATAATGGAGGCTTCGTTTCATAGCATGCTGAGAATGATGAGGAAACACGTGCTTTGTTTGAATCATTATTGAATAATTGTCATATTGAAATTGAAAATGTGAAAAAGGTCAATCGCGATGTTAAGGCCGCGAATGTTAAATTGACCGCTGAGCTTGAGAGTTACAAGGAAAACGTTAAAGCTTTTGAGTTTCATAACAAAAGATTGTCTGAATTAGAAACTGGTTATCAAAATTCCGTTTCAAGGGAAAAACATTTGCAACTCAAGTTTGATACACTTGATGTTAATTCTTTCATGAAGATAAAATATTTAAACACGAAAATTTCTGATTTACAAAACCAACTTTCTAAACAAAAAACAGCTTATACCAATCTTGAAAAAGAAAGGGGTGAGTTGAAAAAGGAATTCGCAAAGAAAGAAGACAAACTTTTGGAAGAAATCGTAGAGTCAGAACAAATGATTGCACATTTAGAAGAATTAGTGTTTAAGTCGGGTCAGTCAAGTCAAACAATGAAAATGATTTCAAATCAAACTAATCCGATTTACCATACGAAACATAAAATGGCTCTTGGTAACACCACTCCTTGTAATCTCAAGAAAGCTCAGCAAGAATAGAATGTTTTGTATAATGGTAATGTGATTTACACCAAACATGATCCTCCCGTCGTTCGGGATTCTGTGCAAACGATGGAACTTGTCGAAGAGAGCATAAATAAAATGAAACAAAAGGATTTGAAACCCACTGATTACAACAAATTGAACAAACTTTCGGGAATTACTTTTGTTCCACAAACCGAACCATCTGTGTTTTCCATAAAACGACCATTCGCGAAATTCTTTTCTAAAAAGAAAGTTGTTTCCAAATCTCTTTCTAAAATGGAACAAATGTCTTCTAACAACACTTTTAATACAAGTGAGGCTAGAGACATTCTTGATAACGTTAAAAAGAGAATTCAAGAACTTCAAAATATTGTTAAATCTAAAACTACTATCAGTATTAACGACTGGCATTCTAGTTTTCATATCGAACAGAAAAAGGTGTTTGAAAACGAAATTACTATCCCACTGAATAACATCAGTGCGAGAGTAATCCATTTTGAAAACACTTTCTTAAAAGAAACAACCGACTTTGTCAAGGATCACAAATCCCTGGTAAACGAAGCTAATGAAACTCGTGAAAACATGAAAGTTTTGGAAAGGTTAAATGATTCTCTCTTCGAAGCAGTTCTGTCTACTGATATAATGTCCATCATCATACAAACATATTCAGTTCAAGACGATGAAAGACTAAGAGCTGAGACCTCCGAAATTTTTTCCAAATATGAAAATGCTCTTATAAATCTTGAAAAAGAAAATGTGTCATGTTTTAAACAACTTGATCGAAAAAAGGAAGAATGCAAGTATGACAAATTGTCGTATGAGCGTGCCTTCAAGAATATGAAAGAGCAAAATGATCTTTTGAGGGCTCAGCTTGAAAGTCAAAAAGGGAAGGGTTCATAAACTAAGTTTGCAAAACCATCGACTTCGGAGAAACCAAATGTCTCAAACACGGTTCAAAAACCAAAAATGTCAATTTCACGGTTTGCTCCAAAAGTCGATGAGAAAAAGGACTTGACAAAACCTGTCACTCCAACACCCTTGCCCAAGCAATGTGAAAACGATAATATTGTTGATAAAGGAAAAGCGGTTGTCGAAACACCTAAAGTGATAGCACCTGGCCTTTTTAGGATTAGTCCCACTAATGCGTCTGCCTCCACATCTAAGACAAATGCGTGCAAAGAGGATAATTCTAAAGAGTCTAGTGATGCTAAAAAGGACAACAATATAAATCCTAACACGTGTGCCTTACCTTCTACAGGATTAGAAAGCACCTCTAGAAGCAGCAGACTAAAGCCTAGGAGCAATACAAGGAACAATAGAGTCTCGCCTGCCTCTAAGAGTAGTAGCAAGAATAAAGTTGAAGAATTAGAAGAACACCATAGGAATTTATCGCTTTGTAATAAGAAACATGATTCATCTGAATGTAATGTCGAAAGTACTGGTTCTAATGCATGTAATGACTCTGTTTGTTTAATATGCAAGAAAAGTTTAATTAATGATGTTCATGATGAATGTGTTTCTAAGAATGTGAATGACACGCCTAAACAGAAGTATGTTCCAAAGGGAACTAGTGCTAGATCTAGATCTATAGAAAGATTAGTTGCACGCTTTAGGTCTACCACTAGTAGTCGAATGCCTAGGAACTACCTTAAGTTTTGTATGTGGATTCCAACGGGTAGAGAATTTATACTCAAACATGGCAAATTAGAAATAGTTTAAGCTAAACATGTAGCAACCGTCTATGAGTGTGATTTGGATTGTACCCCTAACCTTATGGAACCAAATTCAAAACGGTTTCCAAATACAAATTCTTCTGTTATTGGCAGGTTATCGAAATATGTCTTTGGATCGTCGACTCGGGTTGCTCCAAGCACATGACCGGAAATTTAAAGTTGCTAATCAATTTCATACGGAAATTCATGGGAACTGTACGCTTTGGAAATGATCATGTAGCAGCTATTCTGGGTTTTAGAGATCTTCAGTTTGGGAATTTTTTGATCACTCAAGTTTACTACGTCAAAGGGTTGGGACACAACTTGTTTTCAGTTGGGCAGTTTTGTGATGCAGATTTAGAGGTTGCATTCAGGAGAAACACGGTTTTTATTAGAAATTTGCTTGGTGATGATCTCTTAACTGGTAATCGTAGTACAAATTTGTATGCTATCGACATCAACCAAATGGCTTCTACATCACCAATTTGTCTTATGACAAGGGCAACTGAAATTAAGTCCTGGCTGTGGCATAGACGTTTATCCCATCTCAATTTCAACACCATCAACAAGTTAGCCAAAGACAAAATCGTCAACGGTCTTCCTAAGTTGAAATACACCAAGGATCGTCTATGTCCATCATGCGAACAAGGAAAAAGCAAAAGAGCATCATATAAACCTAAAACCGTACCTAGTTCAGAAGCAAGGTTACATTTGTTGCACATGGACTTATGTGGCCCAATGAGAGTTGAAAGCATTACTGGGAAAAAGTATATTCTTGTTATAGTTGATGATTATTCAATATATACATGGGTAAAGTTTTTGAGATCAAAAGACGAAGCATCAGGCATCATCATCACCTTTCTGAAGCGTATTCAAGTTCTACTTCAAGCTCCAGTAAGGATTGTAAGAACAGATAATGGCACAAAATTCACAAATCAGGAGTTAAGAACCTATTTTGAAGATGTTGGAATCTCTCATCAAACATCAGTTGTTAGAACTCCACAGCAGAATGGGATAGTTGAAAGAAGAAACCAAACTCTTGTGGAAGCTGCTCGCACAATGCTAATTTATTCTAGTGCACCACTATTCTTATGGGCTGATGTTGTACGGCTTGGTTTACTCAAAACGGATCCCTAATCCATCCAAGATTCAATACAACCCCATATGAGCTAGTGAACAACCGTAAACCTGACATCTCTTACCTTCACGTATTTGGCGCTTTGTGCTATTCGACGAATGATAGAGAAGATCTAGGAAAGTTAAAAGCTAATATTCATTGGATACTCAGAAAACTCGAGGGCATTCAGGGTGTATAATAGATGAACAAAAAGGATAATGGAGATGATGAATGTGAAGTTTGACGAGATTTCACAAATGGATTCTGAGAGACTCGCTCTAGAACCCGCGCTTAATCCAATGGCTTCTAATCAAAACGGATTAGGACCCGCACCAAACCAGCAGACTTCTGGACACATCAGTTCAGGACTCGTGCCTAATGGAGCTCATTCAACAAACACTGAAAAACCTTCAGAACAAGAACTGGAAAATTTCTTCGAGTTAATGTTTGATGAATACTATGGCGGAACTTCGGCAAATGCATCTCAACAACATTCCGCTGCACCCGCTCAAAACCATCCACCACCACCATCACAAGATGCATCTACAACAATCGAAGCTGAAGCACCAACTCCCTCAACTTCATCAACATCTACTCCAGCAACTCCAGTTATTGAAACTGATCTACCAAGAGTTGATGAGGAAAATCAAAACACAAATTTTCAAGAAGAACCAACAAATAATTCAAACGATGTTGCGTTAGAAGAAGAAGAAGTATTTGAAAACCCATTTGCAATAGACTCTGCTGAATCTTCTTCAATGTTACAAGAACCATCTAACACACATAGGTTTAACCCAAGGTACCCTTCTACGTTTCAATGGACAAAAGACCATCCAATAGAACATGTTATTGGTGAACCTTCAAAGCCAGTTCAGACAAGGAGACAACTTGCCACCGATCTCGAATTGTGCATTTACATTTGCTCAATCAGCCTCAAAGAACCAAAAAACATTCGGGAAGCAATGGCAGAAAACCCTTGGATAGAAGCAATGCTGGAGGAAATTCTTCAATACCAGTTACATGATAGTTGGGAACTTGTTGAACGACCACTTGATATACGTGTTCTTGATCTCAAGTGGTTGTGGAAGAACAAACTGGATGAGGAAATGACTGTTATTCGCAACAAAGCTCGTCTCGTGGCTAAAGGTTATCCACAAGAAGAAGGGATAGATTTCGAAGAATCATTCGCGCCTGTAGCTAGACTTGAAGCAGTCCGGATCTTCTTAGCCTATGCAGCTCACAAAAACATCACAGTCTATCAGATGGACATTAAGACGGCTTTCTTGAATGGAACTCTGAAAGAAGAAGTGTATGTGAGTCAGCCAGAAGGATTCGTTGAGAAAGATCATCCAGACTACGTCTGCAAGCTTAAGAAAGCCATTTATGGTTTAAAACAAGCTCCAAGAGCGTGGTATGACGAACTATCATATTTCTTGCTAAAAAACAATTTCACAAAAGGAACGGTTGATGACACCTTGTTTACCAAAAAATTCAAAGATGACAATTTGATCGTTCAAATTTACGTGGACGACATTATTTTTGGATCAACCAATCCTAACCATTCAAAACATTTTGAAAATCTCATGAAAAGCAAATTTGAAATGTCCATGATGGGGGAACTAAAATTCTTTTTTAGTTTACAAATACATCAATCCCCTTGTGGTATTTTTATCAATCAAGCTAAATATACAATAGAGATTTTGAAAAAACATGGAATGGATAACTGTGACTCTGTTGGTACACCAATGGTCACTTCACCAAAAATAGGTGCTGATTTGTTTGGGAATCCCATCGATCCGAAGAAATATCGGAGCATGATCGGTTCTCTCATGTACCTAACTGCTAGTCGACCCGATATTCAATTTGTTGTTTGTTTGTCAGCACGGTTTCAGGCAAAGCCTACCGAACTTCACCTCAAAGAGGTTAAACGGATCGTTCGGTACTTACGAAGCACCATTAACATGGGACTTTGGTATCCGAAGGATTCGGGATTTAATCTAACAGCATTTTCAGATGCCGACCATGCCGATGATCAAGTTTCAGCAAAGAGTACATCTGGTGGAGCACAATTTTTGGGTGAAAAGCTAGTAAGCTGGTTGTCAAAGAAACAGGATTGTACTGCGCTATCAACCGCCGAAGCCGAATATGTGTCTCTATCTGCGTGTTGTGCCCAAGTTCTTTGGATGAGGACACAACTCATAGATTATGGCTTTACTTTTGACAGAATACCTATGTATTGCGACTCAAAAAGTGTCATAGCCATCTCGTGTAATACCGTACAACACTCAAAGACGAAGCATATCAAAGTCCGCTACCATTTCATCAAAGAGCACGTAGAAGAGGGTACTGTTGAATTATTTTTCGTTAAGACTGATTACCAACTCGCCAATCTATTTACTAAAGCCCTTCCAAAAGAACGGTTTGACTATTTAGTTCGACGAATTGGCATGCGAAGCCTAACTCCTAAGGAGCTAGAACGTCATCTCGAATCTTCTTGAAAAATGTCTTCAAAATCACTTTGCTGTAAATATTTTTGAAAAAAAAAATCAAAATACAAAATTTGAAAAACCAACAAAAACAAAATACAAAAATAGAAAATTTTCAAAAAAATACAAAAACAATATAAAATCAAAAAATCAAAAAATATTCTTCTCACGACATGTCTCTCGTATAAATCAATATTCTGTACGTTTCTAGAAATGTCATTCAACAATGATACGGACATGTACAAATGCTTGAACGAGAGTTCCCTTTAATGTTTTTCTAAAACATGTCGTTTCTCAAAAAGTTTTTTCACAATGGCTTTCGTATACTTCAGTACGAAACCCGGACCCGAATGATGACTTCTGATTATTTCAAATCAAGGACTCGTGTTTTTCAAGGATGAAATCTTTTTCAAAAAGTTCGAGTTTAAACAAACGAAAAAGACTTCAAACAAAAACTCGTTTTTCCAAACTAAAATCTTGAGCGCTTTTTCAAGATTCATCAAAAGATTTTTCAAAATCTTTCAAATGAGTGCTCAAGATAACTCCCTCTAAACCCTTAATTGATTTTAAAATGAGCTACCATTAAGGGGGAGTACAAAAATGAAAATGTTCCGTATTCATGCAAAATGAAATCTGTCTATCTCTCCAAAAAGCTTTTTCTTAATCAGTTGATATCAAAAATATCACGATATGCTATTTTTGAGGGGGAGAAGACATGATTAAAATGAGATCAAAGATGTTTAAAGATTGTGATGGAATCTCAAAAGAGCTCGACTCAGAAAGTACCAATGAATTGACGAAGCTTTAAATGTCAGTAATCGAAAAGACTTGTCCTGGACGGGTAATAATTTCAAGCTAGTCCAACTAGTGATGTAAGCGTGTCTCGAATAGGACTTGTCTGAGTAGAATGTACCGTATCGAGAGACTTTCTTTGGACTTGACCAGGACGGGTAATAATTTCAAGCTAGTCTAACTAGTGATGTAAGCGTGTCTCGAATCGGTCATGTTTACTGAAAGTGGATCAATTCAAAAAGTGCAAACTCCTCTCGCATGTGCAAATTTCTTAAAAATTACATGAGCACATGTGAAGGGGGAGTCCTTCAAAAGAAACCAAAACTCTCATAGTGTCAAAAATATGTTTCATAATCATAAACACTTTGAGAGATTTTCAAATGAATGGTTTTATGGCTACAATTATAGGATAGGCATGGAGTTATAAGGTGACTAAGGTTAGGAAAAACCGTCCTATGATCCGCCAAAGCCGGAGGGATCTACCCAAGGACAATTCCAATAGATTAGAATTAGAAGTCCTTAGGTATGATGGAAAAAAGGAGAAAATGAGAAAGGAGAAAGAAGGGGTTGAAGAATTAAAAAGAAAAGTTATGAAAAAGGGTGAAAAGAAATAGCCCTCCATATGTTCAACCTTAGGGCAGACACCGGGTTCAATTCGTATGCTAATGGTTGTTACTAAGGTGACACCGGTATTGAAGATAAAGACGTCATGGACCCAGTGACGCACTGCACTTAACCTTCTAGCCACTCAAGTTCTCTTAAAAGAGCTTGTTTCATTCTCACGAGGAACCGGTGTAATCTATCGACCTGTCTCTTAGAGATGGTTGATATTGAAGCAGGAGACCTCTCCCTAATCTCCGCATAGGAAACCAAACGTGCACTTATCGAGTCTAGAGCCCCGAGATTCATCAAAAGATCTTGTAGGAACACATGATACTTCTACACTGGTTGTTCAACATTAAGGACGCCAGATGTAAATTTAAGAGTCCTACGCAGATCCTAGAAATCTGCCAGAACATTTATGAGAGGATTCACTTTTGTGAATCTCAATGATTGAATGGAAATTCCTGCCAGGGTCCACATCAAACAGCCCTGACAGCAGGTCACTTCGGTAATCTCTTGTGGGTTACGCTTAGTGTTCGCGGTGGTTTCAAACGGTCTACAGTCGTGGAGTGATCCCCAGCGACTCACCCATTCGTTGATATACCTAGTAGGTCTCGTAAGCTCTCTTGGGAGTATCTGAAATGGGAACGGCCTTGGTAAGGGTTAGAAGGAGTCTTCACACTATGCTGATGACGATCTCCAATTCTGAACCTGTAAGTACCGGTTCGATTTATTTCTAACTGTTTACCTGCAGCTATATATCATCTCCATGGCGATAGATTCCAATTGCTCATACATACATCTTGAAGTTAAAGTATGCTCCCTCAAAGATCTGAGCAACACAAAGTTCAAAGAAAGATTCTACGCCAAAAAGAAGAATCTACAAAGTTAAGAGACTAAAGATCAATGTGAAAGAAAGGGAACTACGTGTATGTGAAAGCTAAAGTCCAAATATGTATGAGCATGTTGGAATGGCGGACAACCACCACAGACGCAGAAGTGACGAAAGGCAGTGATGCGTGGGAATTGCACAAGGCTTTACCTCTCGAGGGATCTCGAGAAGCTTACAACCCCCACCAGGCAGTGTACCTGATCGTTGTAGTATAGTATAGTGACAAGTACCGGGGGATTGATCGTTCAGCTTAGGAATAGTGTCGCTAGGATTAGAAAGCCTAAATACTAGTTCTAAAGGTGAGGGATGATTATTTTTGTATTTTTATATTTTTTTTAGAAAGCAATTAAAATCTCGGGGTTTGAAGGATTTGGGCGGAATTAGTTGCTAATCAACTAACCCAATACTAAGATACAATCAAAATAAAATACAAGAAATGAAAATAAACTAATTATACTAAGGTTGTGAGCAGTAAATGGAGAAAATGTGTTTACTTAGATTTCACTACTCCCTAGACATCTTTTACACGTTAATTACTTGTTATAATTGCATGGATGACGGATCGTATTCCTTAATACCATTCATGGGGTGGCACACATAACTCCCCAATTCTATGAACTCTTATCTCCTCCTACACCATGCCCAGCACAACTATAGGGATTGTAAACAGTGGCTCATGCATTAAATACAACCAATAAAGACCTAGTGCGCGTCGGTTCATGTTTCTTAAGACGTTCAAGCATGTTACCAATTGGAGATCTGCCAGTTTTCTTAAGCCTAACATATAAATCATTCATCCAAGACAAATATAAACAAGTAATCAACACATAATTAACATCTAGGTTTCATTAGATCTAAGCAAACACAAGATAGATCTAGCCTAGCATGATGGAATTGAGACAAGAACAAGATATAGACAACCAACACATAGACATATTGATTGAATTAAAAGAACACTTATCTCAATTACAATGAAAGGTATCAAGGGTTTGGAACCCTTGAAAAACCTGTAAAAGTTGCACCAAAATTGTACTTAGTGTTTCTCCAAAACTTCTCTTTCTTTTAATGTGAAAATTAGAAAACTATATATAGAAAAATGGGTCTGACGGCGTCAAGACCAACATTGTGACGCCGTCACCTCGCCGCCAAAACTATTCTCGGACTGCCTTGATCTACATTTGACGCCGTCAAGACTTAATCATTTCCAGGCCGTCATGACTTTTTACTCTTGACGCCCTACCTTCGTGACGCCGTCAAATCTGTACTGGGTCGTCATGGACTTCTGCTCTTGACGCCGTCAGAGAATTACACTTGACGCCGTCACCTACTGTTCCCAGCATGGAAAATTAAGACTTTGGTGTTTTCTTCACTTTTATGCTCCAAAAACGTCCGAATTGCTTCTTTTTCCAGATTTCTCTCCCAAAATACCTAAAATCACAAAAGGAACGATTTAGGGCAATATTTGATCAAATAAATTCGGATTCGGGCTTAAATGACATCCTAAAAACGGATTATTTTTCGCCTCATCATATACCCTTACACTTAAGATTTGCTTGTCCTCAAGCAAATGCGCTTTTATTCTAGTCAAAAGACAAGTTAGGAGTCATTTAATACTAATATAAAAGTAATTACAAAAAATAATCGTTCCACTAAAGACCAATAGACAAGCACGGATGTCATATACTAGCACCTCACAAATAGTGTTTAGATACTCACATCTCTCGGGTGTAATAAAGTGTAAATTACAATATGGAAACGGAAGATATCTCTCACTACCTGTCATAGCAAAATAGATTACCATAGGCTTGGGAAAGGATCAAACCTCCACCACATGGCGTAAGCACCTAGGATAAACTATCAAAGAGGTCTTTTAAAGGGTTGTAACGTTAGGTATAGGGATATGAAATACACGGTTTTGTTGGATAAAGGAAGTTTTACTGGTGGCGAGTTAACAATCTTGGTTAATTACATGTACAATATGGCATTGCTAAGCCAAGACTAGACTCGACTTAAGCTAATAAATGAAAAATAACAAAAACATAAAATAAACATAGAATGAAAGGGATGGTAGTCCGTATGTTTTTTCTCTTTTTCCATTTTCTATATATTTTTTTTTTTCGATTTTTTTTTTTTTTTTTTTTTGTTTTTGCATACACTCTTACCCTACCATCCAAAATAATACATCATAGGGAATGGAAATTCCCCTTACACTTGAATTTTTACATACTTTACAATAAACTAATCTAATGACTCGAATTAAGAAAATCAAAACACTTGGAGCACTTTTAAGATTAACGTACATATGGGGGTAATAAATGATGTTCTTCCCCATTACTCCATAAAACAAGTACTTTTACCCATGAGTCCCAATCGTCCCAAAATAATATGTACAAGGATATGACTCGACTTAGCAACCATGTAATCCATTAGATAGTTAACTTAGGGTTTAACAAATAACAATAATGCACTAAAAATGAGCGCATACATGGAGGGCTAAGGTGATTTGGTTGTACATTTAAGTGGGGTGTAACAAATTCTTCCTTTAAGTAAAATGCTTAAAGTTAGAAACGAAAAGATAGGCTCGGAGGGGTGTACTAGGGGTTTCGTGTACTAAAAATGAGTACAACGCTAAGGGTGTGAGAAAAATTAGTTGACTTAACTAGCCAAGTAATATGACTTACATGGTCAAGTAATTATGATACGGGTTTAACACAAGGGTGATCCTAATGCCTCTTATCATGTAGTAAATCCTACTACACGAATATAGTCTCACTAGCGGTCTCGGGATGCATCACTAACGCAAGTTCTAGAATCTAAATGCTACCGGTACACTCATAAGCACTAATAGTAAATGTTTTTCCTATCAAATCTAAAGGCGAACCTCACATATTTGGGTGGAAAATTTTTCTGAATATACGGTTATGTGCTAGTCATACAATCTCCTATCCATGAGAAGCTTGCTATGGCTAAAGTTTCACTCCTAAATGTTGTAAAAAATTTTAAATTTGGTGCTAAAATTGCACTAACAAGTATTTCTCATAGTTTTATTACACATCTATCATTAAACAAAACAAACTCAAGCGAAAGTGCATATGTAAGGTATCATCTTTTTACCCCCCCCCCCCCTACACTTAAGATGAACATTGTCCCCAATGTTCAAGTAAAGAATGTAAAAGTGAAAAAGTAAAGAGAATGAAATCAAATACTCCCCTGATTCGCTCGGTATGGATAATAAGGTGGCCAGGTTAAATCTTCCTCCAAGAAAATGAACAATCAAAGCTTCCCTTCCAGAATGTAAATCATCTTCTTGTTATACATAACCTATAAAACCTGATAAAATAGACAAGACAACCTTGCGTAAAATCGGCGGCATCCTATATAAGTTACTAAATCCTAGAAAACAAGATAAGATATAATGCTTGTGGAATGAAGTTTGCAGATCTCCTGGAGATTATAAAACTTAATAATTCACAAAAACCATAAGACTCCGTTAGAAAAACAAAACCGGTAAAATTTCCAGATTTTTACACTTGACGCCGTCAAGAGTAAACTCATGACGCCGTCAGGATTGACCTGCAGAAATTCTTATGTTAAGTTTCCAGAAAATTTCTGGAAAAACTTGGTCCTACTTCCTGGAAAATCCTGCAAAACTTCATTATGACTCAATACAAGCATTTGACTCTAACAAATACGAATACACATGTTCATTTAATATTGTGGAGAATCATGATCGGTTTGTTTCTTAAAAACACATTTGGGGTTTCCCCTTACACTTATCTTTTGCGAAAATACCTTTAGGTGGAGTTAAGACTAGGCCAAAACAACAAAGTAAAGTATTTCCACTATTTAGTTTAGAAACATGATCAACCAACAATAAAAATTAAGCATGCATACGGAAGCAAATAACAAACAAACAAATAAAATCACACAAAACATGGGTTGCCTCCCAAGAAGCGCTTTTCTTTATTTACGAGTCTTGTAGCTAGACTCAAGGTCATGGGTTAACGTGTATCGCTTATGCTCACATAACCAAGTATGAGCCATCTAATAGTCGCCTCATCTTTCTTATATTCGTCTCCTAACTCTAAGCATCCGCGATAGTATCTTTTATTCTTTTCATGCGTGTACTTAAGTCCTTTTCTCTTATCATTCTCACTTAGCATTTCTATGGGCGGATACCTACTACACTTTTCCATGGAAAAATCCTTGAATCTAGGGTGCGTGCGGGGCATTTGATAGACAAAATCTTCATCCCCATCCGAGAATGTAATTAACCCTTCTATGAGTTTTTCATCGAGGTTGGTCAAATGTTTGAAAGGTTTTCCAAACACAACTTGGGTCAACTTATTATCAATAAACTCTCCTAGATTCTCCATAACCATGAACTCAACAAGATAAACCAAGCTTCCTACAAACACATGCAATGGTATTGCCTTAGCAATAATGTTTTCTCCTTTGTATTCTAACTCATCTACCATGATTTGATTGTATTCATTACGTGAGATTATGTTCATTGGAAGAGATGAGTTGAGATAGGCGTTAAAGCTCTTAAATCCGATCTTACAAGGGAATCGCATGTTAAATGAACTATCACATTCAATCCTAGTTCTAGGGTCAACATACCTAAGAGGGTTTATTTCTTCCTCCATCCTATTCTCATTAATCACATCACCATCATCAAGATCCTCATCGGAGTCTGAATAGTAGAAAGGACTAGCCCTACGATCATCATCATGATCAGACTCTTCTAACTCAGAATTATTGTCAAAGTGGTGGTTGGGTGAGAGGTTAGGTGGGTTCTCATTTTCTGCTAAAGGAAGTGGGGCGGGCATTTGGAAGATCCTACGACGAAAAACACGAATAATAGGAATCAAACGATCAATGTTATTGTGATCCATCGAAATAGTTTACGAACAAAGGACACAAAGAAATAGATAGACTAAAGAAACCTAAAAATAAAAATAAAATCTTACTAGAAAGGAATCTAGCAAGTAGACCTAATAAAAAGAAATTCTAACATAGACAATAACTATTCCCCGGCAACGGCGCCAAAAACTTGATGCGTGGAAATTGCACCAGGCTTTACCTCTCGAGGGATCTCGAGAAGCTTACAACCCCCACCAGGCAGTGTACCTGATCGTTGTAGTATAGTATAGTGACAAGTACCGGGGGATTGATCGTTCAGCTTAGGAATAGTGTCGCTAGGATTAGAATGCCTAAATACTAGTTCTAAAGGTGAGGGATGATTATTTTTGTATTTTTATATTTTTTTTAGAAAGCTATTAAAATCTCGGGGTTTGAAGGATTTGGGCGGAATTAGTTGCTAATCAACTAACCCAATACTAAGATGCAATCAAAATAAAATACAAGAAATGAAAATAAACTAATTATACTAAGGTTGTGAGCAGTAAGTGGAGAAAATGTGTTTACTTAGATTTCACTACTCCCTAGACATCTTTTACACGTTAATTACTTGTTATAATTGCATGGATGACAGATCGTATTCCTTAATACCATTCATGGGGTGGCACACATAACTCCCCAATTCTATGAGCTCTTATCTCCTCCTACACCATGCCCAGCACAACTATAGGGATTGTAAACAGTGGCTCATGCATTAAATACAACCAATAAAGACCTAGTGCGCGTCGGTTTATGTTTCTTAAGACGTTCAAGCATGTTACCAATTGGAGATCTGCCAGTTTTCTTAAGCCTAACATATAAATCATTCATCCAAGACAAATATAAACAAGTAATCAACACATAATTAACATCTAGGTTTCATTAGATCTAAGCAAACACAAGATAGATCTAGCCTAGCATGATGGAATTGAGACAAGAACAAGATATAGACAACCAACACATAGACATATTGATTGAATTAAAAGAACACTTATCTCAATTACAATGAAAGGTATCAAGGGTTTGGAACCCTTGAAAAACCTGTATAAGTTGCACCAAAATCGTACTTAGGGTTTCTCCAAAACTTCTCTTTCTTTTAATGTGAAAATTAGAAAATTATATATAGAAAAATGGGTCTGACGGTGTCAAGACCAACATTGTGACGCCGTCACCTCGCCGCCAAAACTATTCTCGGACTGCCTTGATCTACATTTGACGCCGTCAAGACTTAATCATTTCCAGGCCGTCATGACTTTTTACTCTTGACGCCCTACCTTCGTGACGCCGTCAAATCTGTACTGGGTCGTCATGGACTTCTGCTCTTGACGCCATCAGAGTATTACTCTTGACGCCGTCACCTACTGTTCCCAGCATGGAAAATTAAGACTTTGGCGTTTTCTTCACTTTTATGCTCCAAAAACGTCCGAATTGCTTCCTTTTCCAGATTTCTCTCCCAAAGTACCTAAAATCACAAAAGGAACGATTTAGGGCAATATTTGATCAAATAAATTCGGATTCGGGCTTAAATGACCCCCTAAAAACAGATCATTTTTCGCCTCATCAGGCAGATTGCTCCACATCACAAAGGAACTAAGAATGATGAAAAGTCTACAAAGCATGAAGGAACAAAGACTAAAGACTATTCTGCAACGACACACAAAGTTCAAGACAAAGAACACGGAAGACCTAATCATATGGAGCATCATTCGAATGCCCACCCCTTAGGGGGAGATTGTTAGCATTAAAGAAATATATAATGAAGTGATGGTCATTCTAGATTAGGAAATTTGTTATATGTCGTAGAATATATAATTGAATAGTTAATGGGCTCGTGGATTGGGCTAAACTAATAGGTTAGTAGCTTATGTAATATTAGCCTTGTATCTTTATGTAATCAACAAGCCCAATCCACTCCATGTACAAGCCCATGTGGCTTATGCTAGGAACTATATAAGCCTCAACACACCTCATTTGTGTGTGTGCTTGAGTGTGTGTATGTGTGTTTTTCTCTAGTTGAATACAAGCCTCCTTTTCATCTTATTCTCTACTATTCCATTCGACATACATATATAAACTTAAGTCACCATTTGATCTTCATACAAGCTTACATAACATGATAGAGTTGATATATTAGGTCCTAACATTGTTTCATTTGATCTGTGGTAAATATGAGATCGATATTGATCTCAACAAAGAAACATTAAATCTATATTGGAGCCAAGAAGTTATTTGAGCATTTGAGCGCATGCATCAATCAAGTCACTAATCTATAGAAATAAAGAGAGACTATTAATAGCAATTTTGCAAAAATCGTGAGTCGGTAGTGAGGCGGTCAACCACCCTGTAGCCTCTAATCGGTCTAGGCGGGATTAATCATTGATTAATCAGATTGACATTCCTGCAAGTTTTGGGTATTTCTAGAGACCAAACTAAAGATATTAACTGATTACAAGCTTACTATATTGTCAAACCTCAATAAAAGGCTCCAATTCTCACTATGAGGTCCATTATGTGTTATAAGTGAAATAAAAAAAATCCTCAAATTAATTAGAATGCATAAATTGATTTTTTTAAGTTGACCTAAATTGACCGATTAAGACAATTTGGCCGATTGTTAACCGATTAGGCTGATTTTTGATCGATTTGGCTGATTTTTAACCGATTAGACCGATTAGTGGCCGACTTTTGACCAGGCCGATTTTTTTGCCCGATTTTCAAAAATCACCAAGGTCCAAGGCCGATTACCTTGTAAACGCCAATTACAAGGCCGTCTAGGCCGATTTTTGGAGCATTGATTAATGGTATGATTAAAACTTGGGATCTACTGTAGCCAACATTTTGTCCTCCGGCCCCCTGCCCCACTCCAATTTACAGTATAACATTGTTTTTTTATCAGTTTCTGTTTCATATTTTTTTTTGTCAATTTTAAGCTTTTGACTTATTAAACTTATGCTTGTCCCTTAAAACTTATGCTTAGTTAAATTTCATGACTAAGCATAAGTTTTAAGGGACAAGCATAATGTATTTTAGGGGCGGGTATATCTTATCCCTTAAAACTTATGCTTAGTTAAATTTCATGACTAAAATACGTGTTATGTATCTATTGGTGTTAAAAACAGAGCGCTTTACTTACAAACTAATAAACGGATGACACGTATAATATTAATGAAATTAAGCATAAACCAAAGAGCTTGTATCTAAATGGTACTCCTTTCGTCTCAAAATTATTGTCAGGAGACAAAATTCATTAAGTTTAATAAAAATGGGACTATAACAATTCTCAATCACTCATATAGAATATTCTTCCACTAAATTCCCTTGTTATTACTACTAAAAAAGAAAAGTAGACATTTTTTTTAAGACATCCAAAAAATAAAATATAGAATATTAATTTGAGACGGATGGAGTACCTGTTTGAGAAGCTCCCCACCAAATATTGTGAGATAATAGTCGTTCTAAAAAAAATGAAGGGAAAATTGTCAAAAAACGCATCCAACTTGCCACATTTTACTATTGTAGGCTATGAATTTTTTTTCCTATTGTATACACGAACTTTCTTAATCTTCCTATTGTAACGATGAATATTTGCATCGTTAGTCCTCAATTGACTAGTGAGTTAAAATATTTGTATCGTTAGTCGTTATTGACTATTAAGTTAAAATATTTACATCGTTAGTCCTCATTAAGTTAAAATATTTGTCTCGTTAGTCCTCATTGACTATTCTTGCGTTAGTACTCTAAACCCAAAACCAAAAACCCTAAACCCTAAACCCTTCTGCTCCAAATCATTAAAAGTATAAAACACGACCTACCGCCACCACGCACTTCTACCACCTCCACCCACCACCGCCACCACCACCACCCACCGCCACCACCACCGCCGTCGCCGCCACCACCGCCACCACCCACTACCTCCACCCACCGCCACCACCACCCACCTCCACCCACCACCGCCACCACCACCTACCGCCACCACCCACTTCCACCATCTCCACCACCACCCACCGCCACCACCCACTACCACCACCACCTATGTAACATCCCGCCTACTCAGACCACATTATTGTCCGCTTTGCCCGCAGGCTCACGACTTTGTTTTTGTGGCCTCATTTGAAGACTTCCTAGCAGGTCACCCAAGCCAGTACTACTCTCACATGAGCACGCTTAACTGCCAGTTCACCCCACTCGCAGTAGACCACAAAACGCGTTGTATCATTTTAAAGCGAATGTTATCTTATGAGCCCAGCATCTCTCCAGGCCACAGCCGATGTGAGATTTGCCTAGGGTGTTACAATCACCCCCTTTAGGGACTCATCGTCCTCGATGAGGTTTGCCCCACCATCCCGAACGGCTCAGGAGTGGCTCTGATACCACTTGTAACATCCCGCCTACTCAGACCACAATATTGTCCGCTTTGCCCGCAGGCTCACGGCTTTGTTTTTGTGGCCTCATTTGAAGACTTCCCGGCAGGTCACCCAAGCCAGTACTACTTTCACATGAGCACGCTTAACTGCCAGTTCTTAAGAACCCTACTCGCAGTAGACCACAAAACGCGTTGTATCATTTTAAGGCGAATGTTATCTTATGAGCCCAGCATCTCTCCAGGCCACAGCCGATGTGGGATTTGCCTAGGGTGTTACAACCTACCTCCACCAACGCCACCCACCACCTCCACCCACACCCACCACCACCCACCAACTACCCACCACCTCCTCCACCCACCACCACCGCCATCTCCACCCACCACCACCTCCACCACCACCACCCACCGCCACCAACCAACGCCCACCGCCACCACCCACCACCTCCACCCACCACCACCACCACCACCTATCGCTACCACCAACACCACCATCACCACCGCCTCCACCCACCACCACCCACCATCACCCACCATCACCACCACCAACCACCGCCACCACCACCAACCCACCACCGCCACCACTATCCATCGCCACCCGCCAACACCCACCGCCACCACTATCCACCGCCACCCAGCAACACCCACCGCCACCACCACGCCTATAAAATTAAGTATAAAAATGTGGCGATGGGTAGTGGCGGCAGTGGTGGTGGCGGTGGTGGGTGGTGGTAGGTGGTGGCGGTGGTGATGATGGTGGTGGGTGGTGGTGGTGGTGGGTGTTGGTAGGTGGCGGTGGGTGGTGGTGGTGGGTGGTGGCGGTGGTGGCGATGGGTGGTGGTGGTGGGCGGAGGTGGTGGAAGTGGGTGGTGGCGGTAGGTCGTGTTTTACACTTTTAATGATTTGGAGCAGAAGGGTTTAGGGTTTAGGGTTTTGGATTTTGGGTTTAGAGTTTAGAGTTTAGAGAACTAACGTGAAAATAGTCAATGAGGACTAACGATGCAAATATTTTAACTCAATGAGGACTCAATGAGGACTAACGATGCAAATATTTTAACTCAATAGTCAATTGAGGACTAATGATGCAAATATTCTTCGTCACAATATGATGATTAAGAAACTTCGTGCATACAATAGGAGGAAAAAAAAGTTCATAGCATACAATAGTAAAATGTGACAAGTTGGATGTATTTTTAAAATTTTTTCCCAAAAATGAAATTAGGCATAAGTTTTAGTATCTCAATTAATTTTTGCAGTTAGAACTTTTTGCTCTCTGCCACATCAAAGCTACCTCAGCTCTCTCTCACCAAGACCAAACACTTATAATAAACAGGCTACCCTCACAACTAAAAACATACCCTATAAAATTAACTATATACAAGACACACAGTAAAGCAAACAATTGATTCGGTCCAGTGACGCGACCAAACTATTGCAAAACTAGGGAGGGGGAGTGGGGGACGCGTGCCTTTTGGTTTATGTAGTAGACCAACCCCGAATGATTTGGTCCCCATTACGTTTAGTCTAATGGTTGAAAGCAATATTTGTACCAAGTTTCATTGATGCTCACATTAACCAGTGTAAAACATTTATCGATCGTTTGTGCAGTTTTATTGCACGAGTCCTACAAACATAACCCCATCAAGACATCAACCCAAAGTAGTTGCATTTCTTTCTTAAGCAATATGATTCTCATGTGCAAAGTTGATATCTTTTTATTTGGTTTGCTTGACATATGTGAAAGGTGTGTTTCCACATTCTAGTAAATGTAGCTATAATGTTTTTGAGACAGGATGAAAGTATATTTAGATGGTACATTGCTTTTCTAAGAAAATGTAGCAACTATTTTAAATTTCATATCTTCCATTATGTTCCAGTGTCACTAGAATGTCTCAATAAACACAACAATAAAACAGTGATAATTTTCCCAAACTGATATATGCAACAAAAGTACAATAATAGAAAATAATGTGGAATACAGCTCATACAAAAAAAATAAATAAAATGAACAATAAATTAAAATAAAAGAAGAACTCTAGAGCCAGCTGAAAGCAGCAAATGCAACCACCAAACTTCCCACCACTACACTCTTTACTCTGTCTGCTCCACTCTGCACATTCACATTATCACCAAAAGTTAATAATCAATTTAAAACTTTAAAATTAAATAAACATATCAAATATGGGATGTTTGGATCAACTTAAGCTTTTTAACCTAAGCTTATTCCCTAGTGTAGATCTATAAGCTTTTAAGTAACACGAGAGTGTTTAGTCAAGGTTGAACTTTAAGAAAAAACACCCCCTATACTCATAAACTCAAATGTGAGTCTCACGGATATTCTAAATCTCAATAAGCAGATAAACCCATAAGCTAATACAGAAAGCACATTGTACAAAAATAGTTATAAAGTTATTACGTCATCAGCAACATCTCCAGATCCGCTAGGTCCAGGTGCAGGAGCCTCACTAGGAGACATTTCAGAATCCGGCGCTGGTGCTGGTGCATTGTCCTCCTTGCTTGGTGCTGGAGCAGAACCTTCAGGAGCACTAACTGGGGCAACTTCCGGTGCGGGAGAGCTCACAGGTTCAGGTACAGGTGGAGACTCAGCAGTAGGTGGTGAACTAACTGGTGTAACAGCAGGTGGTGAACTTACTGGGGTAACAGCCGGTGGTGCACTTACTGGGGTTACAGCAGGTGGTGGTACAGCAACTGTCGGTGGAGCAGCCACCGGAGCTTTCACCGGTGCTACGGGGACAGCAGCAGGTGAAGCTACTGGAGTAGCAGCTGGAGCTTGTCCACCGACAGCAGCAAAAATGCAGCATACCAAGGCCAAAAAGACAGCGTTTTTGAGATCCATGTTTTTTTTTTCTTAAAGTGTGTGTGTGTTTCTTTTAAGAAAGAGAATGTGTGTGTTTGTGTTTGTGTTTGTGTTAATGTGAACTGTGAAGAGATGAACTGATGAGATGAGAGTATAAGTAGCCGTTAAGGTAAATAAGGTTCGATGTGTTTTAACGTGTGGGGTCCATTTTCAAGACAACATTACAATGTATTAGGTGTTTCTTTCTTTTCTTGTGGGACCCAGTAACGGCTTTATACAGCTGGAATATTTTCATGTGGTACACCGAAAGTTTGTTGTTATTTTTAAGTAACTTAACTTGAGGGGGTGAATGTACATTTTCGAAAACTTACTCGTTAATAGTTGACCAAGACGGTTTAGAATTTGCAATGAAACCAAAATTGCGATTCACGTTACAGCGTTTTCGAAGTAGAAACTATGAATTTTCCATCACATAACTAATAGCAACAATGTCGAATGTCGACAGTATATATGTCCTTTTCATGTGTGGAGCCTAACACAGTTAAGATCTAGATTTCGATCTCACTTGGAGTATAGAAATACAAAACATGTATCTTCGTATGAATGGAAAAACTTCATGCATTAGATATATTTCAGTGTTTGACATAAATATTAAAGATGATTTAGGCACGTAAAAGTATGAAAAATATCATGGGGCTTTGTGGTCCACTGGGTGAAGCTTATTAAGTTAAGCGAGCCTAGGTGAGAGTAGTACCGAGTTGGGTGACCAACCGGGAAGTCCTCACATGGGGACCATAAGCTCTAATGATATCAACCAGCTACCTTAGAAGCCGGGCCTAACCATGTGATGTCTTGACCAACTGAAGGACGCGAGTTCGATTCCGTTCCGCAAGCATGGTTGGGTATTGGGTGGAGGTATTTCACAGGCATAAAACCTTTGCTGGGTAGGGTTGATAGGTACCATTATGGTACACAGAGTTGAGGTGTCCCTACCAATCTACACTTTTTGACCAAGTATGAAAAATGATTTGTATACTTAAATGGTTTGCTTAAAAATAAACCTACAACTATGATTTTAATAACGCTCAGTTCTCGAGTTAAAATTTGAGAGGAAAGGAAAGGAAATGGAATGTGTTTTGTGTTCTTGAGTTTTTTTTAAGAGGGGAAAGTGAAGCTGAGAAGGAGGGAGGAAGATTTTTAATAAAATCTTCCGCCCATTTTTGGCCGGAAAGGGAAAGGAAGGGGAAAGGGAACTCAAGAACACAGCGTAAGTATCCATCTAAGGCTAAAAGTAGTGGTGATGAGTCACTCATCGCCATTTCAGAGTCACATCAGTTTTTTTTTTTCTCTTTTTTTTTCTTTTTTTTCTTTTCTTTCTTTTTTTTTCACTCACTCTCACTCATTATACATCTGTAGTGGTCACTGTCACTCACATTTATAAAAATATACTCCAATAAATACGTCACACATACTCACAATAAAAATAAAAAACAATTACTTAATAATTTTGATCCAACTTTGTCAGCCTTAATAGCATATTGTGAGTAACTCTCCAAATTAGTGTGAGTTGGGTTGTCTGGAATGAAAGTCACGATCGTGACACACTCACTCACGATGAAAAACACTCCACTCCATCTAGCCTATTTACCGGTCTGTGCAATTGCCCTTTTAGAGAACTCAACTTTCAAGGACAAGGTATTTTGGTCATCAAAAAGTACATGAGTTTTGTTTGAAAAGGTTTGTGTAATAAGGTTTAATTTAAAAATTCTTCATAAGTTTAAGGAGTTGACGTGTTAGAAGTGCTTACCCAAGGAAATAGTTTTGGACCATTGGTTTTGTCTTGTTACAAAAGTTAAAATCCAGCCTAGAAGTATATAGAAGCATCGCATAGCGTTAAAGCATTTTAATAGAATACTCCGTACTCAAATAAGTGTTGTGGTTCTTTTTTGTGCAGCAAGTGTTGTGGTTCTTTACTACGATAAAAGGTTTATACATGAATAAATACTCGATACAGTTTACTGATAAGGTGATATTTTATAAATTGGTGATCTCATATGTATATTTTAGAGCTTTATGTCACGACCCGCCTAAGTGATACGACTATTTTCGAGGATGTTCGGGATTCCGGATTATTCTATACTTCTCTTGAAGATTATGGATAAGTTTGGAAGCCCTTGGAAAAGTATGGAAGATGTAGGAAGATCTAGAATCACATGGAAGCCCTAGAAGCTCATGGAAGTCCTAGAACTTTCCTACCATAGAATTCTCTAGAATTTGTACATAGCTTCCTAGGAGTAGTATAAATAGATGGTAGCCTCATTTGTAGAGATCATCCAACATTTCACTTGTAAACTCTCTTGTAAAGTTCTAAGTAATACAAAGCATTTCCTTTCATTCCACTTGTTCCTTTCTTTGAAGCTTTCTTACATCGTTGAGTATCCGAGTAAGGCTGAGCTTAGTCGAGACTAAGTGCCGCACGGAAGACCTTGTAGAGACAAGTCCGTGACAAGTGGTATCAGAGCCAGGTTGATTCAAGGCGATGGTGAACGTAACCGAGAAGATTGGTGCTAGTGGAAGTGTAATTCTTGATGAGAGGCAAGGTCGAGACGATAAGCGTCAAGACCCCAAGAAGAGAGGAACGTCTAAGGACATAGTGACGAGTTTGGATACGAGATTGACGGGTGTTGAGACATCTGTGACGGAGTTGAAGGACCAAGTTGAGGGCCTGGAAGGTCTTAACTCCGAGTTTACGAGCATGAAGGAGGACTTTAGGGTCGTTCTTAATGCTCTTAGCGGTGACATGAAGCGCGAAATCCATGGCTTAAAGGAAATGCTCATGGGTGAGATCAAGAAAGTACGAGACGAGTTTGGAGAAGAGATCTCTAACATTCGTAAAACCGTCAAAGACTTGCAAGCTGATGTGATGCTATGCAAGCGGTCCATGGCTAATGGAGGTAGCGAAGCTAGCCATCATGCTCCGAAGATTGATGTTCCTAAACCATCACCGTTCGTGGGAAAACGGGAAGCTAGGGCGGTCGATGATTTCTTGTGGGAAATGGAGCAATACTTGGAAGGTGTCAAAATCACGGATGACGACTCCAAGATTAAGATGGCGACCCGATACTTGAAGGATACCACGGCGTTATGGTGGAGGCGTCGATATGGAGATATCGAGCGAGGTACGTGTACTATCAACACTTGGGCTGATTTTGTAGTAGAACTTAAGAAGCAATTCTATCCGGAGAATGCTAAGAACGAGGCAAAGAGTCGGCTTCGTAAACTCAAGCAATCCAGAACAATCCGGGATTATGTTAAGGAATTCATTACACTTGTCTTGGAAATTCCGAAACTTTCCGACCAAGACTCTCTCTTCTACTTCCTTGATGGCTTACAAGGATGGGCTAAGACGGAGTTAGAAAGACGTGGAGTTCAAGACCTTGCTACGGCTATCGCCCATGCCGAGGCCTTGATCGATTTTGGTACTAGGAAGGAACCGTCTAAGCCGAAGGATCGAAAGGTGAACCAAGAGAAAGGTGGGGGAGAGAAAACCGCTCAAGTAAAGAACGATAATACACGTAAGCCACCAACTGGAAAGGGCAAGGACTTGAAGACGAATTATAAGACGGGTGGATGCTTCATATGTGATGGACCTCATAGAACTCGAGATTGCCCCAAGAAAGCAAGCCTCAATGGAATAATAGCTCATGAAGACGAAGATACTAGCGAAGGTGGATGCATGAGTACGATGAGGATCTTGAATGCAATCAAGGCCAAGACGGAGGTGCCAAAAGTTGTAGGAAAAGGACTACAATTTGTGGAAGCAACCGTCAATGGGACCAAGGTACGTGCTCTAGTTGATTCCGGTGCCACTCATAATTTTGTGTCGGTTGATGAAGCCAAGCGGTTAAGGATCAGTGCTACGAAAGGGAGTGGGACGTTTAAGCCGGTAAAATCAAAATCCAAACCGATGGAAGGAGTGGCTAGAGATGTTCGGGTGAAGATTGGAGAATGGGAGGGGACGGTTGACTTGTTAGTGGTCCCGATGGATGATTTCGATTTGGTTCTTGGGTTGGAGTTCCTCGATAAGGTACGAGCTTTCCCTATGCCATTTGCTAACACTTTATGTATCCTAGATGGTGGAAAGACTTGCATGGTTAGCACGGAGTGGGATTCTAAGTGTGGAGTGAAGACCCTTTCGGCCATGCAATTCAAGAAAGGGTACAACAAGAGTGAACCTTGCTACTTGGCGGTAACAAGGCTAGAGACGGATGACGAGTCGGGCAAAGTGGAGGTACCGAAGGAGATTGCGCAGGTACTTGATGAGTTCAAGGACGTGATGCCCAAGGAATTGCCTAAGAAGCTACAACCTATGAGGGAGGTGGATCACACCATCGAGTTGGAGCTGGGTTCCAAACCACCTTCTAAAGCCCGTTACCGAATGCCACCGCCGGAGTTGGAGGAGTTGCGTAAACAACTCAAGGATCTATTAGATGCGGGCTATATTCGACCCTCGAAGGCCCCATATGGTGCGCCGGTGCTATTTCAAAGGAAGAAGGACGGATCCTTGCGGATGTGCATAGACTACCGGCACTTAACAAGGTAACGATCAAGAACAAGTACCTTATTCCTCTCATTGCAGATTTATTTGATCAACTTGGAAAGGCGAGATACTTCTCCAAGTTAGACTTGAGATCGGGGTACTACCAAGTACGGATAGCGGAGGGAGACGAGGCTAAGACGACGTGTGTCACGAGGTATGGTTCTTACGAGTTCTTAGTCATGCCTTTTGGTTTAACAAATGCTCCCGCTACATTTTGCACCCTCATGAATAAGTTATTTCACCCGTTCCTTGATAAATTTGTGGTGGTATACTTGGACGATATTGTTGTTTATAGTCATACCTTGGAGGAGCATGTCTTGCATTTGAAACAGGTGTTCCAAGTGTTGCGAGACAACGAGCTTTATGTGAAGTTGGAGAAATGCTCCTTCGCCCAAGACGAAGTTGTGTTCTTGGGCCACTAGATCAAAGACGGTGGATTGATGATGGATGGGGCAAAAGTGAAAGCTATCCAAGAGTGGGAACCACCAACCAAGGTGACGGAGTTGAGATCTTTTCTTGGCTTGGTGAATTATTATAGAAGGTTCATCATGGGATACTCGGCAATAGCATCTCCATTGACGGACCTATTGAAGAAGAACAAAGCTTGGATGTGGGATGAGAAGTGCCAAGCAGCGTTCGAGAGTTTGAAGTAGGCGGTTATGGAGGAACCGGTGTTGAGACTACCGGATGTTACCATGCCCTTCGAGTTACATACGGATGCATCGGACTTTGCAATTGGAGGAGTTCTAATGCAAGACGGACATCCGATCGCATTCGAGAGTCAAAAATTAAATGAGACGGAGAGGAAGTACACGGTGCAAGAGAAAGAGATGACGGCAATCATCCATTGCTTGCGGATTTGGAGGCATTATTTGTTGGGTTCGAGATTCGTGATCAAGACGGATAATGTTGCCACGAGTTATTTCCAAACCCAAAAGAAGTTAAGTCCCAAGCAAGCTCGTTGGCAAGACTTCCTAGCCGAGTTCGACTACCAATTGGAGTACAAGCCGGGGAAGGCTAATGTGGTAGCCGATGCATTGAGTCGCAAGGCGGAGTTTGCGGCAATCACCCAAGTCCAATTCCTTCTCCAAGATCGAATCAAGGAAGGATTGGAACATGATCCTTTTGCCAAGAAGATCATAGCCTTAGCAAAAGATGGAAAGACTCAGAGGTTTTAGCTTAAAGGAGACATGTTGTTCACCAAAGGAGATCGGCTTTACGTGCCTAAGTGGGGTGATCTTAGACGGATAATCTTGAAAGAGTGTCATGATTCGAAGTGGGCCGGTCATCCGGGGATTAAGAGGATGTTGGCATTGATTGAAGGCACTTATTATTGGCGAAGGATGGAGGACGATGTAGAGACATTCGTGCGGACGTGCCTTATATGCCAACAAGATAAGATAGAGCAAAAGAAGTTCGGAGGCTTGTTGGAACCTTTACCCACGCCCAAGGGACCATGGGAGAGCGTTTCCATGGACTTTATCACATGCTTGACGAAGTTGGAAGGAAGTGGGAGTATTATAGTGGTGGTCGATCGATTCTCGAAGTATGGAACTTTCATTGCCGCACCACCTGATGTTACGGCGGATGATACGGCTAAGCTCTTTTTCAAGAATGTGGTGAAGTATTGGGGAGTGCCACATGTGATCGTTAGTGATCGAGATCCTAGATTCACACGGCGCTTTTGGTCGGAGTTATTCAAGATCATGGGAACGGAGTTGAACTTCTCTACGAGTTTTCATCCCCAAACGGACGGGCAAACGGAATGGGTAAACACACTATTCGAGCTCTATCTTCGACACTATGTGAGTGCCAACCAACATGATTGGGCTAAACTCCTTGATGTTGCTCAATTCTCTTACAACATGCAACGGAGTGAAGCCACGGGGAAGAGTCCTTTTGAGTTGGTCACGGGGCGCCAACCATTGACTCCAAATGCCTTAGCCGCATCATACGAGGGGAGTAGCCCGGTTGCTTACAAGACGATGAAGGAATGGCATGAGCAAGCGGACTTGGCCCGGGCATCGTTGGACAAAGCGGCTAAGAAGATGAAGAAGTGGGCGGATGAGAAAAGGAGACACGTCGAGTTCGAGGTCGGAGATCAAGTGATGGTGAAGCTCTTGCCTCAACAATTCAAGTCATTGAGGAAGGTGCATAAGGGATTGATACGAAGGTATGAAGGCCATTTCCCGGTGATAGGACGTGTTGGGAAAGTATCTTATCGGCTTCAACTACCGCCCAAGTTGAAGATATACCCGGTCTTTCACGTTAGCTTTCTCAAGCCTTATCATGGAGACGAGGAAGACCCGGGACGAGGGGTGTCCAAGCGGGCACCAACAGCGGTTGTAACTTCGTACAATCGAGAGGTTGAGGAGATCTTGTCGGATCGTACAATACGAAGACGAGGAGTGCCGAGTTACAAGGAGTACTTGATCAAGTGGCGTGGGTTGCCCGATAGCAAAGCCAGTTGGGAAGCCGAAGATTTATTGTGGCAATTTGCAGACAAGATCAAGAAGTATAATGAGGAAGGCACGACGAGGACGTCGCGAGCTTAGGTGGGGGAGGATGTCACGACCCGCCTAATTGATACGACTATTTTCGAGGATGATCGGGATTCCGGATTATTCTATACTTCTCTTGGAGATTATGGATAAGTTTGGAAGCCCTTGGAAAAGTATGGAAGATGTAGGAAGATCTAGAATCACATGGAAGCCCTAGAAGCTCATGGAAGTCCTAGAACTTTCCTACCATAGAATTCTCTAGAATTTGTACATAGCTTCCTAGGAGTAGTATAAATAGATGGTAGCCTTATTTGTAGAGATCATCCAACATTTCACTTGTAAACTCTCTTGTAAAGTTCTATGTAATACAAAGCATTTCCTTTCATTCCACTTGTTCCTTTCTTTGAAGCTTTCTTCGTTGCATACATCGTTCAGTATTCGAGTAAGGCTGAGCTTAGTCGAGACTAAGTGCCGCACGGAAGACCTTGTAGAGACAAGTCCGTGACATTTAGGTAACATAACATTTTAAAATACATTATTTTTTTTTTCATGTCATATTACTATCATTTTTGTATTTTTACTTTTAATATTGATACATTGAAATACCCCTAATAATAGCATCTTAAAACACTAAGGGTGTGTTTGGTATCCTCCTATGGGAATGAGGGAATCATAGTGGTAATGATTCTAAGTATTTGGTTAACATGAGGCGCCCACATTACATGGGAATGAAACATGGATATTATCCATACTCCATATGAGTCGAAGAGGAAAGGAATGACTCTATCATAAGCGAGGAGCCCACCACTACTATCAAACTCATACTCATTTTGATACTCATCACTTTATTTTCTGTTGATATAAATAATGAATAAAAATGTTATTAATATTTTTCGATATTACTACATTTTGACAATCACAAAATATAAAAACATTAAACATAAATTATTACGTAAACAAGTATTTAGTTACAAATACCATTTCATCCAACAAAATCACTTAAGGTATGTATAAACAAATGTCTAATACATTTCATGATCAAATGGATTTGATTTAAACACTACGAATCTTATAAAATGCTATAAACATTTTATATATTTTGGAAAAACACTTTTGGTAATTAAAGAAAAATGTTTAATTCATAATAAATATATGAATTCAAATTTTTAACCAAAATCAGTTATATTTTCACCAAATAAATTTTCACTAGTAAAAGACAAACTTTCAGGCCGTTACAAGAGGGCGGCCCCCTTAAAAATAGGGTGGCTCCCTTAATGTTTAAGGGGGCCGACCACCATTTAAGGGGGCCGGCACGCTCCAGTTGCCACAAATGATTGCCTATAAATACTGGTTCATTTCTGCTATTTTCCTTCACCTTTTGCATGAAAATGTTCAGTCTCAATCCTTTCTAAACATCCTTCTAAATCCTTTGATCATAAAATTATAAGTCTTTGTTTCAAGTGATTTAATCCTTCACCACTCAAAGTGCAAGAGAAGAATATTCCTTCAACATCAAGTTAAGAAGTATTGTAGATTTGTGAATATAGTCTTGTAGTTGTATTTGTAAAGGCGTAGAGTGTTTGTAATAAGTAGATTTAGGTATGTTAGTAGTGAAGAGTAGTGAAGAATAAGTAGTGTTGTGAAGAAGAAGTAGTGAAGTTGTGAGAAGTCGTGTAGTAGTTGTGATGTGTACAAGTTGTGTGGAAATCGTGAGAAGTCGTGAAGAGTCGTGAGATTGGTTCTAGCTACAATTAGAACTCGACATTTTGTTTGGTGTCGTTAAACGGTGTAAGCAAAGGTGTGTAAGGTTTCTCCGCCATAAGGGAGCTTGTTGACATAGTGAAGAAAACTCTCGAGTTAGGTGCTCGGGGAGTGGAGTAGGGCGAAGAGGAGCTTCGTAGCCGAACCACTATAAATCATTTGTCTCGCTGTGCAATCTTTCCATCTCTATCTCTTTACTTACTTATCTATATTGTCATTATTTACTTTCGTAGATATAAGTGTGTAAGTATTGATCTTACATAAAACTAGAATCGAAGTTTTGAAAAAAAAAGTCTTTATAAAATAAAAACGACGTAAAACTATTCAACCCCCCCCCCTTCTAGTTTTCCACATTTTCTTTTTCATTTTTCCAAACAAATTAATTTTTCATCAATTAAATAAAAATACAAATTACAATACGAAAACAAAGTACTTCGAAAATAAAAAATTAAAATTAAAAAAAGTACAAAAAGAAATTAATGAAGACGACTAATTGCGGTTCATTCCATATTTTTGGCAGATTTATTCTTTCTGCATGTGAATCATGTAGGCATCCTCTTCTGACATTTTCTTGATGCTAGTGGCAAGAAATTTCATTTCTTCCAACCGCATTGTTTTTCGATCTTTCTCCTTCGCCACCTCGTACGCCGATTGGGTGACTTCCCGTTTGAGTCTAAATTACATATGTAAAGACTCCTTAAAGTCGTGTGTGTTACTGTTGGGTCAAATTTTGACTAAATTGTCTCTGGCAAGTATTTAAACATAAGATAGCCTAATTTATTCATCAGTAAAGTGTAAAGCACTCGCTAATAACAAATTAGAGAGTAAGTCACTCTGATGGAAATCAGAAGGTGTTACTCCCTAATGGAAATCAGATGGTGTTACTCCCTGATTGTTATCAGAAGATGTTACTCCTTGATGGTTATCAGAGGGTGTAACTCACCGATAAAAGAAATTAGTGAGAGTTGTATAAAGCTCAATCAACAGAAAAGCTTCAGGGAAGTCGAAGACCATCTAAAGAATCACTTTGTAAGCTAATGTGATATTAGTTAATAAAGTACAAGGAGTTACAAACAACACCAGAGTCATTGAAATCTAACCAATGTCTCTCTGACTCTGAAGGCTTATCTCTGAAGAGCAACTTACTCTCTGAAGTATGGGCAGGAAACTTCTTTGAAAGATAAGCAAAATGACTTATCAAAATACGAGAAAGTAACATTTAGTATAAATAGTTGTCAGCACTAGTAAACCAAAGTATGCTTAACCTAGCATACTAGGCATGTGCTATCTACTGCAAGTTGGCAAGCTACTGTACCCATGTGCATCCACAGTATTTCCCTCACTATATATTCGGAAGGTTATAAACGGGGTAAGTAGAGATCTTAAACAAACACATAAAGTAATACGAATTATTATAGTTGATAGGATCATCCTCTCCTAGGAACGAACAAAGCAAAGCTAGTTGCCACTTGTCGTTATAATAGGAGTGTTTCATTTGTCATCAACTGGAATAGTATGCCATAAACTATTCCTTGTAAATTTTTGATTCATTTATAATAAGATTTATAAACATTGAAAAGTACAAATTGTGTTATTTGTGACTTTGGGTGAACTTGTTGTTATTCTTATTATTAGTAGTAAGGTATCGTCATTTGCTCAAACTTCATGGACCAACAAGTGGTATCAGAGTGGGTGGGTTTCTCTTAATCCATATTCGTTCTTGAATGACTTGTAATAATCCATAGCCATTCTTGAATGACGGCTAATAACACAAAACTAGAACCATCCTCTTCAAACACCACCAAAACATACCCTCCCCAACAATCATTTAACCACACTCCAGCTCAAAGATCTTGTGCAGAAAGAAGCTCAATCTGCCTCCACCCCAGCTCTTTTAACCACACTCTTCTTAGTACTACTTTCTTGCAAGTCCATTCATTCAAGAATAAATTCACAAGGAAAGCATGTCCTGAGTAAATGTTTTCATTCTAAAATTTCTGTTTCAGAGGGTCTTATGAAAGTGTGGGTATAAATTCTCACAAGCAATGAAGAGTGATTATGATAGGTATGAAAATTGGTAGCTCTTAGTAGCAATCAAAATTAGGAGAAAGGAGCATCAAAGGATGTTAAATGATGGGGCATTAGAGGCTGTTGATGGGGGGAGCATCAGGGGAAGGATAGTATTCAATTCATTCTCAAATGGAGCATCGAGGAGTGTTCGGTGAACAGAATAGTCCTTAATCCTCAAGAAACCTCATTGAAGACATCACCAACAAAGGATCAATCTTCATTGATTTTTTACTTTAATTCTTTGTTGTACATCAGTTTGTAAGAAGAAGCCTTTATGCTCACTTATAATTGATTTAAATTAGGCTATCTCTGTATTTAAACAGGGGGAGACTGTGGGGTAGAATAATTGACCCAACAGTCTTTAACTAGTATTTAGGATAGCATGTTACAATACTAAAGACGCTGAACCTATAGTGATACTGAACCTCTAACACTGATAGTTCAAGATCTGAGTCTATTTCTTTTTCAGCAACAATAAGGAATCAAAATGCATCTTTCTATTACTTTATTCCTTGTTGTAATTCAGTATGTAAGAAAAAGTCGTTATGCTCACTTACAACTGATTAAGATTAGCTTATTTGTATATTCAAATATGGGAGACTGTTGGGTCAGATTTTGACCCAATTATCTTTGACAAGTGTTTAAATATAAAATAGCCTAATTTATTCATCAATCTATGATAAGGATCAGAGGCTAATGCCCTCGATGATTATTAATCATAGAGTAAGTCACTTCCTGATGGAAATTAGAGGGTGTTACTCCTTGGTGGTTATCAGAAGGTGTTACTCCCCGATGGTTATAAAAGGGTGTAACTCACTGATAAAAGAAGTCAGTGCGACTTGTATAAAGCTCAATTAATAGATAAGCTTCAAGGAATACGAAGACCATATGAAGACTCACTCTTTAAGCTGATACAGTATCAGTGAGTAAAGTATAATGAGCTACAAACAACACCAGTGTAAGACCCATTTCCCGGGTACTTGGACCCCACCCTAGATGAAATGGACTAAGGGCCTTACGTGATTGGTTAGTCAACCCGGTGGTCAACTTGATAGTCGGCGAATGTGTAATATAGTTTTGGAAGTTATGATGCATAACTTAAGGGACTAATGTTGTCATATATTAAAGTGTTATTATTTGTGGTGTGGCCAAAATATAAGGATAGAGAATTAAGGGACCAATTGTGTCAATTGACCAAAGTTAAACAAGTTAAATAGCTTGTTACATAAGTTTCCATCCTTATTCGAGAGGGTGCTTGTGGGTGCCGGATTTAGAGACAAAAAGAGAGGGAAAATGGAAGTTTGATGAAGAGAAGGGTGAGATAATACTTATATGTCCCAATCCAAGAGTAAGGTGCTTTGCAATGATCCTTGTAAGTAAGTAATCCCTAATTAGTGTTTAAATTGATGATTGGAAGGTTAAGGTTATGAACCCTAATTTGGGGATATTGGGTAAAGATGTGTTTTAAGATAATTAAAGTGATCAAGATAGCTATGAGATATGTTTAATGGTTTTATGGTTGATGATCTATGGGGTTGATCATCATATAATCAAGATATGATTATATGATGATTAAAAGTGATTAAAAGTAAGCTAATGGTTATGTAAACCATTGTTATAATTATGATGTTATATGTATTAAGAGTTTATGTATGATATTATGATTTAGGATGTTATGATGAAGGATGATGATGATGATGATGATATGTTGATGATGATGGTGTTATAGAATTGTAGCTTAGCTTGGATGATCAAAGTAAGTTACTTGATTTATATGTGTTTAATATGGTTATTTGCATATTATGTGATTATGAGTATGGATGTTTTGATTGATAGCTTGAAATTAGTGAGTGTGGTCTTGTTAGGTGGTTTGCCTAGTTAGCCAACTCAAGTGATAGATTGTGAGTATGGAATGGCTAAGGTATGTTGTGATATTATGTGTTGATGTGACAATGACCACATGTTTTTGATGGTGGAAATATTTGTATTTGCATGTATGTGGATTAACGTATTGCTCACATGTTGATCTAGTTACTTACTAAGCGAAAAATTATTGTTTAGTTGTTTAACTTTTTGTAGGTTCTTGTGATTTTGGATGGATTGTAATGAGGAGTAAGGTTTGACTATATGGAAGACTAGAAGGTAGCTTGTATTTAGGAGCTTAGGTAGAATACTGATGAGGCGAAAAATGAACCGTTTTTGGGGGGTCATTTAAGCCCGGAATTGAATTTATTTGATCAAATATTTCCCTAAATCGTTCCTTTTGTGATTTTAGGTACTTTGGGAGTGAATTCTGGAAAAGGAAGCATTTTGGACGTTTTTGTAGAATAAAAGTGAAGAAAACGGCAAAGACTTAATTTTCCATGCTGGGAACAGTACCTGACGGCGTCAAGAAGGAAAATATGACGGCGTCAAGAGCAAAATGCATGACGGACCAGAGAAAACGTGACGGTGTCAGAAGTAGGGCGTCAAGAGTTATTTTGGTTACGGCCTGGAGCAGGATTACACATGACGGCGTCAGACCCAGATCTAGGCAGTCCGAGAACTTTATTGGCGGCGAGATGACGGCGTCAGAAATTTACTCTTGACGCCGTCACCTCACAAAATCTATATATACTTTTCTATTTTTCATTCATTAGAGAGGAACTTGTGTGGAGAATACTAGGGCCGGACATAATAATCCCTAGGTCGTTTGTAACAGTATTTTCAAGGGTTTTCACCCCTTGAAACCTTTCATGTTCAATTAAGATAAGTCTTCTTTCAATTCATTCAATATGTCTATGTGTTGTTTGAATATATCTTATGGTTGTCTTGATTTTAACATGCTAGGTTAGATCTTTCATGTGTTTGCTTAGATGTAATGAAACTTAGATGTTAATTATAGGTTAATTGCTTGTTTATAGTTGTAATGGATGAATGATTTCAATGTTAGGCTTAAGAAAACTGGCAGATCTCCATTGTGTAACTTGCTTGAACGCCTTAAGAAACATGAACCGATGTGTACTAGGTTTTTATGATTGTATTTAATGCATGAGCGAATTCTAGTGATCCCATGTTAGGAGCTTCTTAGCCGGCTCGACATAGGAGTGAAGTAGGAGCTTATAGGATTGGAGAAGTAAGTACGCCACCCCATGAATGGTATTAAGGAATACAATCCGTCATCCACGCAACTGTAACAAGTAATTAACCTGTAAAAGATATCTAGGGAGTAGTGAAGTCTAAGTAAACACAATTCTCCCATATATTGTTCACATCACTATCTTAATTTAGTTTATTTTCATTTTTGTTATTTTATTTTGATTTCATCTGTAGTTATTGGGTTAGTTGACTAGCAATTAATTCCGCCCACTCTTCCAATACCCGAGATTTTTATTTGTTTTTATAAAAACATAAAAATACAAAAAGAATCATCCCTCACCTCTAGACCTAGTTCTTAGGTTTTCTAATCCTAGCGACACTATTCTTGAGTTGAACGATCAATCCCCCGGTACTTGTCACTATACTATACTACAACGATCAGGTACACTGCCTGGTAGGGGTTGTAAGCTTCTCGAGATCACTCGAGAGGTAAAGCCTGGTGCAATTCCCACGCACCAAATACCGAGCTCAAGTATTATGCTTGTACCCCCGTTGGTCTTTTATTGGTTTTGTAAGTGTAAACAAGTACTAAAATGTATGTCATGGTTGTTCTAACTTTTTGGTTGGCAACCGTTATGTTAAACTATGTTTGAGAGGTTATTGGTAAATGTTAAGGTAGTATTTGGTATAAGTGTTTTTTTAACCTATTTTGGGTTGAAAGAGGGTCAAGTTGTTTTGAAATGCGTTTAGTATGTTTGTTATATGTATGAAACTTGAATGATGTTGGTAATGGTTATAGTGTGGTAATGGTGTCGAATGATTTGGGTGTTTTAAGGTCAAAATATGCAGGATTTACTCCCAGATGTTAGCTATGGCATAGTTGTACTGTAAGCTACGGCGTAGCCTTGTTCTAGGAATTAATTAGTTTCGGTGTCGTAGCTACGGCGTAGCTCTTTCGTCAACTACGGCGTAGCTACTTTAGTCCAGATTTTGGCCATTTTTTAAAAATCATATCTTTTAAACTGTAAGTTGTCACGGGTCGTCCCACCCGGCGTTTCGAAGGTAATTGAGTCTAGTTTCATTTAAAATTAGTCTCATGGTCTGAAAGTTTATAGATTTTTGTAAATGGGCAAAAGAGTAACGGAAGGTTAGTTTTCACGCTTTTTGCGCAAAAAAGTTAAAGTTTTGGTCAAAGCGGGCACGGGTGTTACAAATTGGTATCAGAGCTTTGGTTTAAGTTAATTAGGTTTCTACTATAGGTTTCCTAGTCTTAAACCACTCGTAGAAACGTTGAATGTAAGTGTTAGTAATGCTAAAAGTAACCGTGAAGTACGAGATGGATTATGCCTTATGTTAGAGGAGCTTAGTGATGAATGTATTGAAGAGTATGAGATGTAAGTCCACGGAGGACTTGAAGTGTTTAAATGATTAGTTAGCCATGCACCTCGGTTGGTGTCGGCGATTGTATTGCAATTAAGTGAATGTATAATAGAGTTATGGTAATGGTATGCGAGTAGGAATGCTAAGTGGTATTAGAGATGGGCTATAAGTGAATTAAAGTTTTATGATGCTTTAGTTGTAAGGTGGACTAGTGCTTGCGGCTAACTAGAATGTTGATGCTTAGACATAGATTGATTGTGCAATGTGATGTATGATCCATAGACTATATGATTTGATTATGATTATAAATGTTTTAATACTTGTTGATAAGTGTTAAGTGTTATTGTTTATGTGACGTTAAGTCTATGGTAGTAGTTTATTATATGTCTATGTTTATGTGGTGTGCTTGAGAGCATGATGCATAGAAGTGTATGAGTTGAGATAGATGCATTGGAATCGATATTTTGTGAGACTTGATCGATATGTGCAAATAATTTTTATTGTATGGCTGATAATAGAGGTTGGTTAGAAAGCACAGATAAAGTCCAATGTAATGTATAATTGTCACAATATATGTGATGACCTAGTGATGGAAGAAAGTTGAAAGAATACATTAACATGTGAAATAAGTTAATAAGTATGATAATTGTTAATAAAACATAGATTCTTCGACAGCTTCAGATAAAGTAAGAAATGATTAGTGAAGTATGATTTTTCATGCTTAGCAAAATGAGAAAGTTAAAGTGTATGGTTAAGATGTAATGAGATCTTGTCTCATATAGAACATGTTAAGTATAATGCGTTAGTAATATATGTTAAAGCGTGATGAGTAGAAGTGATGAATGAGATATAGGTTGCACTAGAAAGAATTTCGAAACATGAACCGAATCATGCTAATATATTTAAAATATGTATGATGATAAGATGTGCGATTATGCGCACGAAAGAGTTGAATAGGCCAAAGTAATATGATGGCATATAATGAATGCGTAAGTCAACTTGAGGTTGACAGATTAATGATAAGATTGCATTGTGGAATTGCAAATATAAAAATCGGCAAGTGGTATATAGAAACTTGTCTATAAGAAAGTAAATATGATAACGAAGGTTGGAATTGCTTAAGGCAATGAAAATTGAGGAAATGATAACGTGTACTTTATGATAAAAGTACATGAAAGATAAAATGAGTACAAATGATAAAGTAAACATAGCTTGGATCCACTTCTAAGTGTAATTTAGTTAGTCGCGAGGGCTAACTATTGGATAAGGTTCAACCGCAAGGGTTGAGCATGTTGGATAAGGTTTAACAGCAAGGGTTGAGCATATTGGATAAGGTTCAACCGCGAGGGTTGAACATATTGAATAAGGTGGATCCAAGGCTAGAAAAGATGGAAAGTAAGGTAAGTATGATTGTTGTGTCGGAAGTACGTGAGTAGGATGATTTATAATCTCCTCATTTAAATGGATTGAGACGCCTCTTCATTTAAATAAAGAAATTGTAAATCGCCGAACCATAAGTTTGTAATTTCTTACTTACATAGATTGGGACGCCTTTTTATGTAAATAAAGAATTATAAATGAGTTGGCTTATATGTAGCCGATATGACATGAGTACGGGTAGAGAAATAAGAAAATGAAAAACTTAAGCAAGTTAGACTTCATAAGAAAAGAGATTAGATATAAATAAAACATATAGCGGCATTAAGGTTATGTGTGAACCTTAAGATAGACGCCTAAAATGAGTTTGTGTATTAAGTTGAGAATATAATGGGTAAGCATTCCCAAGATTTAATAAGAAAGGTTGCTTAAGTGGTGCATGAGAAAGATTTTGAAGGTGCCGTTTATAGGGCGCTTCATATAAAATTTGAAACAAGTTATCGATTTTGAAGTAGATATGAGTTGTGTGTTAAGTAGAATGTAATATCGACTGGTCTTTGACTTAAGTTCATGTTAATGCTTTTGTGAATAAAGTGATGATGTGTTGAAGTTTGACTTATATAAAGTCAAGTAGTAATTTCCTCCGAATGACGAGTCGTCATTGTTGGAAATTTTAGATAAGCTTGTGAGGAGAAGTGTTGTTTAAGGTGAATTATGAATAATGATTATGTTGTAGAAGCTTAGAATGCATGATCACTTAGATCGTTGCAATGAGATGATTAAGGATTCAAAGTGTTAAGAACGAGGTGAGTTATGAGATTAAGTGTTGGTTAGTAATAGACGAGAGATTTCGGGGACAAAATCTAAATAAGGGGGTAGAATTGTTAGACCCGTTTCCCGGGTAGTTGGACCCCACCCTAGATGAAATGGACTAAGGGCCTTACGTGATTGGTTAGTCAACCCGATGGTCAACTTGACAGTCGGCGAATGTGTATTATAGTTTTAGAAGTTATGATGCATAACTTAGGGGACTAATGTTGTCAGGTATTAAAGTGTTATTATTTATGGTGGGGCCAAAATATAAGAATAGACACTTAATGGACCAATTGTGTCAATTGGCCAAAGTTGAGCAAGATAAATATCTAGTTCTATAAGTTTCCATCTTATTCTAGAGAGTGCTTGTTGGTGCCGGATTTAGAGAGAGAAAAAGAGGGAAAATGGAAGCTTGATGAAGAGAAGGGTAAGATGATGCTTATATGTCCCAATCCAAGAGTAAGGTGCTTAGCAATGATCATTGCAAATAAGTAATCCCTAGTTAGTGTTTAAATTGATGTTTGGAAGGTTAAGGTTATGAACCCTAATTTGGGAATATTGGGTAAAGATGTGTTTTAAGATAATTAAAGTGATCAAGATAGCTATGAGATATGTTTAATGGGTTTATGGTTGATGATCTATAGGGTTGATCATCATATAATAAAGATATGATTATATGATGATTAGAGGTGATTAGAAGAAAGCTAATGGTTGTGTAAATCATTGTTATAATTATAATGTTATATGTATTAAGAGTTTATGTATGATGTTATGATTTAGGATGTTATGATGAAGGATGATGATGATGATGATATATTGATGATGATGGTGTTATTGAATTGTAGCGTAGCTTGGATGATCAAGGTAAGTAACTTGATTTATATGTGTTTAATATGGTTATTTGCATATTATGTGATTATGAGTATGGATGTTTTGATTGATAGCTTGAAATTAGTGAGTGCGGTCTTGTTAGGTGGTTTGCCTAGTTAGCCAACTCAAGTGATAGATTGTGAGTATGGAATGGCTAAGGTATGTTGTGATGTTATGGGCTGATGTGACGATGACCATATGTGTTTGATGGTGGAAGTATTTGTATTTGCATATATGTGGATTAACGTATTGCTCATATGTGAATCTAGTTACTTACTTAGCGAAAGCTTGTTGTTTAATTGTTTAACTTTTTGTAGGTTCTAGTGATTATGGATGGCTTGTAATGAGGAGTAAGGTTTGACTATACGGAAGGCTAGAAGGGATTGGTTTTTTAAGTGTGAACAAGTACTAAAATGTATGTCAAGGTTGAAACGTTTTGGTTGGCAGCCGTTATGTTAAAGTACGTTTTAGAGGTTATTAGTAAATGTCAAGGTAGTGTTTGGCATAAGTGTGTTTTAACCCATTATGGGTTGGAAGCGGGTCAAGTTGTTTTGAAATACGTTTAGTATGTTTGTTATATGTATGAAAATTGAATGATGTTGGTAATGGTTATAGTGTAAGATTTAGTCCTTGATGTTAGCTACGGCGTAGCTGTATTGTAAGCTGCATCGTAGCCTTGTTCTAGGACTTAATTAGTCTCGGTGTCGTAGCTACGGCGTAGCTCTTTAGTCAACTACGGCGTAGCTACTTCACTCTAGATTTTGGCTATCTTTGAAAAATCATATATTTTAAATGAACTTCCTTTAATAGAAAGCCTTCAATGAAGATCACAAGTTCTATAAGCTTGGTGTGATAGATCTTCATGTATGTATGGTTGTGGTGGAAGAGGATGCAAGATCTCTAAGCTTGCTTTGGTGGATCACTTCACTAGGTAAGGATGCAAGATCTCTAGGCTTGCTTTGGAGGATCACTTCGGGAGTATGCTTACAACAAAATGAAATTTAGAAGCATTATGATCATATGAGAAATAAGGTGTTTTACATGTTTTCCTACTTATCTAAATGTGATAAAAATGGTGGAGAAAAAATGTGTGAAAGTGTGTCTAAATGGTGAGAAATGGTTTGCTATTTATAGGCAAAAATAGCAAAGATGTTTGCTATTCACCCGAATCTCTTTGAAAGGGATTTGGCCCTTGTAAACCCAGGGATACGTGAAGGATCCGGCGACGCTCCTCATTATTTGGGTTATGGGTCATGGACTTTGGGTCATGGGTACCCAACATGATGTCATGCATGATGTTAAAGACATCTTGGGTTATGGGTTATGGACTTTAGGTCATGGGTCATTGACTTTGGGTCATAGGTTATGGGTTTTACCCATTGTGATGTTATGCACATGGGTCATGGGTTTTGGGTTATGGATAGTCTAAGCCATTTATATGTTTTTATTAAACTATGTATTTTTACAAAAGTTACTTATAAGTGTTTTATAAAAATGATTTTGGCTTTATGTAAACCATTTTACTAGATGTGTTTAATGGTTTATTAGGAGTTCGATTATAACGCAACATAACAAACATGTATGAACCTGTGTTTTAGCATATAAGGACTTGAAGCGTTGAGGGATATTGAATGTATGTTGAGACAAAATATGATTACGTGTAACTTGTACATTTTACATTATGTATTACAAGTTATATGGTTTGTCATCAATAAAAACAAACGAGACTGTATATATTAAATATCATAATATTTGCACTAACAAAAAGTTATTAGCTAGAGAATTCCAATAAAAAGGTTACATTTTATACATCTTCAGCTAGGGATGAGCGAAACCGACCAAGAATCGAACTGACCCGACTAAACCGGCAAGACTGACTGAAACCGAACTGAATCGGAGGTTTTCGGTTTAGGTTTTTACCGATTTTCGGTTTCAGTTCGGGTCGGTTCTGTCCGGTTCGAGCCAAAAACCGACTAAAACCGACCCGAACCGACCGAATTGACCGAAACCGAACCAAGCCAAGTAACTTCGATTCGGTTCTCGGTTTAGGTTTTTACCGATTTTCAGTTCGGGTTCGTTTGTGTCGGGTTTTAACCGATGCTCACCCCCTATCTTCAGCAACACAAAACATTTACGAGTATATCATTATAGGGGATTGATATGTACGCATATCAATTTGACGTGTACACATATAAATAGGTGTGAATGTACCAATATACCCTTATGTAATTTTTGGGACTAAATATAAAAAAAAAGGCATAACAATCCATTCACAATAATTATTATATGTGCATTTCAAATTGATACGTAGATAGAGATGCCTCTTCAACAACGTGTCAAAGAGTTAAACACTTAGAGCACAAGGTACAATTCGCCGTTTGATCTCTTCATTCCTAGCTGGCACCTCGCCGAGCTCGCCGTTGCACCGGCACCCTCTACTCACGCATCACCGTTGGTTGCCTCCTTGTCTGCACAACGAAGTTGTAAATTGCACTTGTTGTCAGTGGCCTTTTTCTTTCTTTCTTTCCGTCTTTTTTTTTTTTTTTTTTTTTTTTTTTTTTTTTTTTTTTTTCTTGTGGGTTTTCTTTTTTTTTTTTTTTTGTTGGGTTTGTCTTTGTTGTGTGTGCAGGTATATACGGGAGCTGGGAGGAACAAAGTTAGCAGAGGAAGAAGATGACCACTGTTACAGTTTTGGTCCTTCGGTCCTTTTTTTTTTTTTTTTTTTTTTTTTTTTTTTAACAGTTTGTTGTTTTTATGTTTTTTAGTTTTTAAGTAAATAACATTTTTTTTGTTTAGTTATTTGTTTTGAATGAAATAAATTTAATTTGTTTGAAAAATGAAATGAACAAAAAAAAAATAAAGTTGTAAGTAATGTGCCCCAAATGAGTAAGTTGAGGTTAGTTGTTAGTGAGGATGAGGTTAGTTGTAAAGAGGTGTTAAAGTGATATGACACCCGTAAGTTCCAAATGACGAAGTTTAGCTGGTTGTGCACCTTGTTCTCTTAAAGCTAGTGATCACATTATTGCTTCTCTCTCCGGTCATTATTACTTTAACAATTAGGGTTTTTCTAACTTGTGCCCTAGGGGCACAAGTTAAGCACATCAAAAGTACATAAAAAATACGCAGGGACCCACATGAATCTGTACTTTTATGTAAATCCCTGTGTACTTTTTCGTGGGCCTATATATACTTTTGGTGTACTTAACTTGTGCCCCTAGGGCACAAGTTAGAAAAACCCTATCAATTATTATATGTTGTCTTTATATAAATCAAGTTGTACCAATGGGCTTGTGGTCCACTGGGCATGTCTTATTCAGTTAAGCGTGCCTAGTGGAGAGTAGTACCGGTTTAACTGACCAAACCGGGAAGTCCTCCCTTGTGGACCACTGCCCTGTCGGTACGATTTCAAAGTCTTTCAATGAAGGTTTCAACCCACCAGGGTTCGAATCTGGAGAAGGCAGGGTTTACTTCAAATTAAGTGTCGTGCTTTCGGACGGCTTAAGTTGAAGGTTTTCCCCCTATCGGGTTTCAAATTGGACATGATTTTCCCTTAAAGAAAGTAACCGTTCAAAAAAAATATAAATCAAGTTGTATAATAAGGATCCGACCGTTAAGATGAATAATCACAGTGATTGTTTTCTTTTAACTTGACACTCAAAACTAGAGGATTATTCATACATAAAGCTGTATGTAAACATGTGACTGAAATTCAAAACTCTTCACTCAGTATATTCCATGAAACAATTGATTGAAAATTCGTTTATATATATATATATATATATATATATATATATATATATATATATATATATATATATATATATATATATATATATATATTAAATAAATATACATAACAATATTTTACGTTTATTTTAGTTAAATAAATAAATATGAGCAAAAGTCGTGTTCACTCACTTATGTTCCTATAATGCGTCTATGAACGTTATGTTAATGTTCGTTTATCATGCATGCCTATTAATTACATATATTTAAAATTGGTTTACTTAGACAAAACAACACTTATATTGCATCCGTCTTATAATTATTGTCCACTATTAACTTTTGAAGTCTTTATCTTTTAGCTTTGATCTTAAATAATTTTATATATGTTATATAATATTTGATGCAAAATATATGATGGGTATTAAATGTATTTTTATTTACATAGTTTCACCAAGTATTATAAAACACAAATAAAATTATTTAAAGTTAAAGTTGAAAAATAAAGACTTCAAAATTCACTAGTGAAAAATAATTATTGGACGGAGGGAGTAATAAATATGTATATATTTGAAAATCTTATGTTTATTTTTTGACGTTCATTTACTCATTCATTTATAGTCGTTTAGTGTCTTAGTTGTAAGATAGAGATATTATTGATTGTGGTTTTGTGTGATTAGATAATGAAATTTCATTTCTATTTATAATAAAACACGACTTAGAGAATAAGTTAACATAACACTAACCTTAATGGACCCTAAGTATTTAGGCTTGAGCCTTAACCTATCATCTTATACTCTTGCATTACTCTTGCATAGTTTAAATGAGAGATTTCCGAATGTACAAACTGGATAGAATGTTGAAATTGACATCTTCTTCTTTTCTTTGTTGTTCGTTTGCATGGAGATGGACTTATATTTGGCGACATAATTGCATAATGCTTCGCGTTTTTTTTTTTTTTTTTTTTTTTTTTTTTTTTTTTTTAATTTTTTTTTTATTTTATTATTTTTTTTATGTCATGAATTTCTTTGCCTTTAGGAAGGAGTGACAATTTGGAGGTCAACTTTTTGTTGTCAAGGACAATGATCTTCAACAACAAAAACAATTTGATGAAAATGAAAAAATGTGGTTGATTGAAGACAACTCAACATATTTTGTGTGTTTTAACGGCTAGGGTTTAGGGTTTATGCATTGAATACGAAAAACAAAATCCTAAATAAAAAAATAAAGCAAAAATATCTGGATCCTTCCGGAGTATCGGCGAGTAGATAATGATCGGAGGATATCAAATTTTGTAGGTGGATCTTACTTAAAGCTCGGATACCATGTAAGATAGCAAATAGAGATATTATAGATTATGTTTTGTATGATTACATAATGAGATTTCATGTATATTTATAATAAAACATGACTTAGAGAATAAGCTAACATAACACTAAACCTAATGGACGCTAGGCCTTTAGGATTGCGCCTAATTGGTATCAAGCCAAATAAAAAATCATACTTTGAATTGTCTTCACACAATATCGTTCACGTGAAAGAATAAGTGTCAGGCTTGTGTTTTTGTGTGATTACATAATGAGATTTCATGTCTATTTATAACAGAACATGACTTAGAGAATAAGCTAACATAACCCTAAACCTAATGGATACTAAGCTTTTAGGCTTGGGTATTAACTTATCATCTAACTTAGTAAATGAACATAATCGGACATGAAAAAACTTAGTTTTCAAATAAACGAAAATGAACAAGAAAATCCATCCATTAAAGCGATCATGTCCGTTTATTTGTCCAGTTGAAATTAATGAATGAACACGAATAAGGCTTCGTTCGTGTTCGCTGGTTCATATAAGCCCTATTCGTGTGTAGCAGTGATAATATATAGTAGTGTTAATTTATTTGTTTACATACTTATTTTTATTATTTTGTATATATTGTTGTAAGTATGAGTGGAGAAAGTTTATGGATTAAATTGTTATCATGTATTTAAATAATTAATTGATTGGATTCTCTTTTATAAGTAAAAGTTCTTTAATCAAACAACATTACTCATTTGATAAGTTTTTAAGTTTTTAGGAAAGGTCAAAGTTTGACTTGAACAATGGTAAATTTAATATATTTGCATCTCGACAAGAACATTAAGTCAGTTACTGATTAATGAACCAGTTTTTGTTCTGGTCGGATACGGTCCAAGCAAATAGCAGGTCTCTCTATTGTGAGTTGGGAGATTCGGATGTATTGACGAGTTCAAGCCGTCTTACATTATGAACTGTAACAACACAAATTGAAAACGTTAGCTTCGACGGGTGTTTGGTTGAAGACCTAGCTCATATGTGACTAGTGAGAAGGAGTATTTTTGTAAAATTGTACGAATGTGTTGTTAGATGGGATGAACGTGCAATGAGATGAGATGAATATGCAGTAGGATGGAAGGTTCAGATAAGAACAAATATGAACTCTAACTGTGAATTGACTGCCCAACCACTTGGGTGGTTTGGTCTATTTACAGCCCTTATATGGGTCGATTAATGCGCCAGCTGCGTGAGATTTTGTCGGATTCTTATTCTACCAAACTACGTACCGTATGCTTGACATGTTAAGTTGTTTTCAATACGTTCGGTGATAAAGTTCTAAATAACTTGCGCAAGTCGCTCATAATTTTTTTGATGGCCTTAGAACACTAGGTGTCGTGGCGCCACCCCTTTACCCCAAGGGCATGTGGCGCCAAGGCCATGTTATGATTCTGACCCATGTTCAAGAGGCCGATGTTATAGCGAAAGCCATGCAAGTGGTGTGAGTTATAACATTTGCTTGTGCGCGCGCACATTTTTTTTCTTTTGATTTAAAATGATGTATTTGTGGGACCAAAATATGATGTTATGGCAAGTTATGATAAAGAGGGTTTGTTTTTGTAGTGTGAGTGAAAGGGTGATGTTACGACATAAAAGTTCATGGGTCACCAAAAGGGGGATCTTGGCACAGGTGTTGGATATTAGAACTCCTGCTCTTTGCTACTATTTGCATAATCCACTCAATGTTGAGTGCGATTGTTCCTCTGGACACATTATTGTATCAAAAACTAAGTGGACATTAGGCTAGAATTTGTCACTTTAGAGAAACGATTCCGATAGTCCAGAAGAGGAGACCAAGCCACGATTCGGATTGTCTGGTTCGGATTTCATCGTGGATGTGGTTTCACATCCCGAGGAACCATTATGTGGATCTATCCCGAGGATTTGATGCATTCTTATAATGCAAGGATACATCATCAAATGCAATATTGGCTACTAGTTAAATGAGTTAAATAGCAAAAGTTATCTAAAAATTAAAGACATGGCTGAAACGGGAAAACACCAGATTTAAAGCTTAGGTGGAAAAATTAAACTCACTTGAACAAGTAAATCAACCATTAATAAACAAAAATCTGTTTAAAAATACCTTCTAAAATTATAATCAGTCAATAAGAGCACTTGGTGTCTTGACGTGACACCCGAGTTAAAGCTTCACTTTTTCACGTTAAGGGTGCGTTAACCACACCGAGTTCCCACGTTAAAGCTTTAACGCAACGTTAAAGCAACCTTTAATAAAAAAAAATCACTTACACCCCCTCAAATGGTTATAATAGCCGTTGCATTAAAAAAAATCATTTTACCCCCTCAACGTTATAAAACGGCTAGTTTGACTTTAAAAAAAAATTCAAAACCATTTTCCCACTACTATAAATACCCAATTAACGCATAATTTTTTTTTCACACTTTCACAACTCAATCTAATCTATCAGATACTTCCATTTGCTAAAAGAAAAAGTCGGGAGGCAACAACAACGATGATTCTTTCTTGAATCCCATCGGTGGGTGGAACAACCCAAACGCGGATTCATCTTCAAACCCAAACGCGGGTTCATCATCACCCAACATCTCTTTCCCTAACCCACTCGGCTTGTCGAGCCAAGAACTTTACCTACAACATCAACAATTTTTACAATTTTTATACTGGGAACAAAGCCAACAAAACACACTAAACACCATTTTCCAAAATCTACAATTCACACAACATTCACAACAATCACAAACCGAAACAAATGAAGTTCCCAAAACAATTACGTCTCCACCAAATGAGTATCGTTTAAAATGGGAAAAGGCATCTATGGCGTATCGAGCGGCTAAGGAAAAAGATGAAACGATAACAAGGTTGGAAGAGATCAAATTTTTAATGATTGAGACTTATGGCAAGGATCCAAACGTTGCGGGTTGGATCAATAAAGAAAAGACTGAATCATCAAAAAATATAACTTGCAACCTCGTCAACATATTTAATTATAATTCGTAATTTCCTTTATGTTGTCTTTTGCTTTGTGTTGTGTTTTTATTATTTCATTTCTTTTTCGTTGTAAACTTTATTTTTTATTTTTTATTTTTTTATTTTTAAGTTTCGTATTGTAGTATGTTTAAGAATTAATGTTATGTTTTTTTTAATAAATGAAATATTAATTTTAGTTTAAGGATTGAATTTGAAAATAGTTGAGTTAAAGTTGAGTTAAGGTTGAGTGATGATAAGGTGTAGTTTTTTTTTAGTTAAAGGTTAAAAGGTTAAAGCGATTTGGCGCTAACGTGATAATGGGTGAAAGTTTCACATTGTGTTAAGACACCTGCTCTAAGTATAAACATGAAATTTTTTACTTTCATAAATGCTATTTTAATAATTTTTGTAAGCTTAACTAGTACTAGACGAGTACCCGTGCGTAGCAACGGGATTTTATAGCGACAGATAGTTTATTGATAAAAAACGTTTATAGGTTATAAACAAAAAATGATAAAAGTTTGAAGATTTAGGAATTAAACATAATTTTTTGAAACCCGGTTCAACCTGGGTGGTTCAATTGATTGAACCGTTCCGGTCGAAAAACGGGTTTGAAGCGTCCCGGGTCAACCCGGTTTGTGTTTTAATTTATTGTATTTAATTTGGTAGATATGTTTTTAATTGGTTGTACAATGTGAATAAATAATTGTACTTTTAAGTAATGGATAATGTTTTGAAACCCGGTTCGACCCGGTTGGTTCAACCGGTTGAACCGTTCCGGTCGAAAAATTGGTCGATTTAAACCAGGTCAACTTGCTAGGTTGGGTCGAAAACGGGTCAAATAAATCTGGGTCAACCCGCCGGGTTTGAAGCGTCCCGGGTCAACCCGATTTGTGTTTGAATTGGTTGTATTTTAATTTGGTAGATATGCTTTAATTTGGTTGTACAATATGAATAAATAATTGTACTTTTAAATATTGTGGTGTTTTAATAAAAGTATTAATTACATTTCACTTTCTCTCTCATTTGACTATTATTGAAAACTCAACATTTCACTTTTGACAATTTTTCTATTATAAGTAGTATAGATAAGTGTATAACCCATGGGGCTTTTGTTAGCAAAATCATATTACTTCACCTGTCTCAAAAAGAGTATTCGCAAATAAAATATAGAGAAATTATGATATGTGTAATCAATGCAAATTTTGATTGATTAAAAGTCATCTTTAACCTAAATTTTACTATGTATAAAGTGGAAATAAACAATTAATGCAAGTTTGATGATATGGGAAAAATAAAAAAAACCAATCATAATCTTATCATCTTATAAGGGGTGGCAACGGGAGGGTCATGGAGGCTCGGCATCGCATGCTGATCGGCATGCTTCAAAACCACCACTGCGGCATCATCATTTCGGCATGCTCTAAGGTCATCTCATACAGATTCGGTATGGAGGATGGCATTTAATTTTGGAACGTTTGGGCATTTAATGAGTGATCCTAGTTAGTTGCATCACTATTGCCACTAAAAACTAAAGGAAAGTCATGGCGAATTATGAAATGTGTTGTTGGCATTGACTGGTTAAAAATGTATTGGCCACATTTTTTTTGCATCACCATTGCCACCCCCTAATGGAGGAAGATCTTTTCCTCCCTTAAATATCTTAATTTTAAGTAATAGAATTTAGTATGCACCATGTACAAATCATTAATGCTTATCTTACTATCATTAATGCATAATTTATACCGTATACATTTTTAAAACATTCATTTGATGATAAAAACAAGTATTAAAATACAAAATAAAAGTCATGCAAGCTACTAGTTAATAATTGTTTAAAAACCCCATTTCAATGAAGAATACAATTAAAAGAACATATTGATCAAACCAAGCAAGCTACTAAACACATAAAACAAACAAAATAATTCAAACTAAGCAAAGTTTCACCAAACTTTTGTCATTGCATATAGTCCCTAACCGAACAAACTAATCATTAAAGTTATTGCCAAAAAACGTACAAATGAAATAAATTATTAGCCTAAAAAATTAAATTACAGTATACCCGCAGCCGCATTGCGCGGATACCCTGCTAGTTACCCTTAATATATACAAACTGGTCATTTTTTTTAACAACATAAATAATAAGACGAATAATTTTTGTGAGAAGGAGGGAATATTAAATCTAACAAATCACATGCAACTAAAGAGTGTATCCATAACACATGTAGTTCACAAAATTTAACTCAGTTCCTTCCTAGTCTTTCATTCTTTCATGCAGATATGTATTTGGATCAGGATATTCATATAAGTATTGGGCGAAAATTTAGATTCTTTTTTTTATTCTCTTGTCTTGTATCAGGTATTTCTTATGAACAACAGGGTTATACCGTCTAATAGTAGATTGGCGAATTGTTAGGCCGAGCTGGATTTGAACCAGCGTAGACATATTGCCAACGAATTTACAGGCTAAACGAATAAAGTGAAGAAGGAAGTGGGCACCAACAACTCAATTGACGTTTGATAGGCCCAACTACGACTCTTTAAAGTTTAAGGGCCGTTTGGTTTATAAATGGGTTTAGACTAGGATTTGGATTTAAAGGTAAAGTTGTAGATTAGAATTTTGATTTTTATTTGAGGTAGAAGAGAGAAAATAATATATATATATATATATATATATATATATATATATATATATATATATATATATATATATATATATATATTAAAATAATTAATAAATAATATAATATTTTTATTTTAAATACAAATAAAAGAAAATTAATTGAATTTTTTATTATAAAATATTTAGAATGAGTGGTGTGTATTTATTGTGGGCCTACATTTTTGGATGAAAACAAAATATGTCATATGGTTTTTGTTGCAATCCAGGCTCGGAAGTGAGGATTTGAGTATGGTGAAATATTTGGGATTGAACCCAAAACTTGGGCCTACAATTTTAAACCAAACAAAGTATTTAGATGAAATCTAAACGCATAGTGACAAAACCAAGCAAACAAACAGGCCCTAAAGGTATGAGTTGAGAGCCTATTTGCTACGGTCAAATCTTGTTGTATAAAAAAAATTCAGCGAGGTTTTGCGCCAAGCATTACCTGAAATCTTGTTAAGAATTATTGATAAAATCATATCGGAATATGATAATTTTGAAGCATTTTTCATTACATACATGTATAAGCTGTTTAATTAACAAAGTTCTGGTCAGGGTGGAATCAACACACGGAAATGTAAAATAAGTTGTTTAACTAAATTCTGGTTTAAGAACATAGTTGGACGAATACCATAACTCAGCATCTGTATTTTGTCTGTAAGATTTCGAGAAGAACTAAGCTTACATAGCAAGATATATATATATATATATATATATATATATATATATAAATGAGATCAAATAAAAAGAGCTTTTTTAATAAAAAGAATAAGAAGAGTTTTGAACCCTTGATTTAAAATCAATGGTTGAGATTAACTATTATTCTAACTAACTAATAAGGGTATAATAGTAATCTTACATCTTAACTATAATACCAACAACCTGTATAAGAAACATCAATTTCTTCTTTTTCCATCCACACCCACCCACCCACCCACAGAAACACACACTTCCATCTCTCCATTTCTCCTTCTCTCTCCTCCACACCGAACCTCAATTTCTTTTCTTCCTTTCATACCAAAACACACCGTTTCCGTCGGCAAAAAAACACCCAATCAAGTTAGGTTTTGTAAAATTAGGGGTTTGTAAACCAATCAAATTAGGTGTGTACACACCTTTTACAGAAGATTATTCAAATCAGGAAAGATAGTTAATGAGTAGTTGAAGGAGACATTTATAACTAATTATGATTTGTAAATCCAATCGGTTATAAGCTAAATTTTGAATTTTTCCAGAATGTCATCAACTAATAATAGTGATAATCAAGGTATTTTTTTTTTTTTTTTTTTTTTTTTTTTTTTTTTTTTTTTTTTAAGTGTTTTTTTGGTAATAAATTGTAAAATAGTTTTTTTAGTGTAAGTTGCTGAAATTATAGATTTTTGGTGGATTTTACTTCAAAGATTAGTGTTATTAGTGTAACTTTTTGAAAGTTTGTATTTGTAGTGGTTTCTGATGCACAAATTAGTGCATCTGTGGCACGAAATTTTGGTATTAGTGTTTTTTTTAAGAAAATTTGTATTTATGGTAAATTTGATGCACAAATTAGTATTATATTTTTTCAGTACATAATTTTGCTTTATAAGTGTTATTTGATCAAATATTGATTCTGTGTGGAATTTGATGCACAAATAACTTGTATTGGTGTATCATAAATTTTGTGTTATTAGTGTAACTTTATTAAAGTTTGTAAGTTTTTTGTAGAAATTTGATGCACTAACTAGTTTTATATCATCTGATTATGCTTTTTGATAATAAATTGTAAAATAGTGTTCTTAGTGTAAGTTGTTGAAATTATGGATTTTTGGTGGGTTTTACTACACAAATTAATGTTATTAGTGTAATTATTTGAAAGTTTGTATTTGTAGTAAATTCTGATGCACAAATTAGTGCATTTGTAGCACGATTTTTTTTTAAATTGTATTTATGGTAAATTTGATGCACAAATTAGTATTATATTTTTTCAGTACATAATTTTGCTTTATAAGTGTTATTTGATCAAATATTGATTCTATGTGGAATTTGATGCCCAAATATCTTGTTATCAGTGAGAATTTAACAAGGTTGTACATTTGTGTTGAGTTAGACCCCTTTTTCAGTTAAATATAATTGAACTGAGATATTCCTTCAAAAATTGCTATATGTCCTAGGTATAGACACCAAGCTTATCGTGACTATGGTTTTAAATTAGATCTCCATGTATATAATGAAATAAAATGATCTCTCTGGTTTATATTTGATGTTGTTGAATCCACAAGCTGCACAATTTGCTAGAGGCAACATATAACAGTTTAACTTGGGTCCTTTATGATAAAGAGTCTCATTTTTTAGCCTAAATTCATGTGTTTTCCAATATCTTACCACAGGTACCATGCAATTACAAGTGCATACTACAGAGGAGCTGTTGGTGCTTTGCTAGTCTAAGACACAACGCGCCATGTCAACATTGGGAGGTGGTTAAAAGAGCATAGAGACCATAGTGACTCGAACATTGTGATAATGCTAGTAGGAAACAAGGCAGACTTGCGTCACTTACGTGCAGTTACAACAGAGGATGCCAAAACCTATGCTAAAAATGAAAAGACCTATTCTATTGAGACATCGGCTTTGGAGGCCCTCGATGTTGAAAATGCTTTCACTGAAGTACTTACCCAAATATACAATGTTGTAAGCAAAAAAGCACTTGACATCACGATCCTAGGCCATTGCCTAAAGGTTAAACCATTAACATCGAGTCAAAAGATGATGTTTCTACAGTTAGAAAGCTAGTTGTTGTTCTACTTAAAACAATAGCAGATTATCAAGATTATCATATTATTTTTGAGCAAATCTGAAGTCCTTAACAAGAAAAGTAGATCAGGCTACTCGTTTTACTCATATTCTGGTCTTTTTGTATTTTTTGTTAATTATTAACTACAGTGGATCATGTATCATATATTTGGTTGTTTGTTTTTAGAATTTGAATCTATTTTCATTTTTGACATTTGATCGAAGTAAAATGTGATATTGGTGTTTCTTTTAAGAATGGATCTTGCTCTCTTACCGGTGAGACAAAGTGGATTGCATATCTTTCTAAAAATCCCTTTATTGTGTTTGACAATATTGCACTGCTAAAATAATCTTCAATAAAAAGCATACAAGTAACAACAAACAGCCTATGCTGCACTTTTATGTGATATAGTTAATAAACAGCTACACAGGAACACTAAATAATTTGAAGAGTCCAGGTAAAGCGCCAACTAAGGCCTAAAAGCAATATGAATGTCTTGGATGCTATCACATCCATGTATTAGACAACAACACAAGGAGGGTGCAAATTAAAAGGCCTAGATAAGACTATATAAGTGTGAAACTGAGAAAGTAATGAAGGATCATTTTGATTGTTTGGCTAATCATAACTCACAAGCACATAATCAATAGACCACTAATTCCACATAAACAAACACCCTTGATGACCTGAAGTAATATAAATCCAGAATACATAACATGAAATGAATAAAGAAACACAAACATTAGTACCATTCTATTCACAATAATCATATAGTTACAACCATAGGCTTCATTCACTAACATCAACTAAAACTAAACAACAAAACAAGTTGCTTCACTAACATCAACTCAATTAAGCCTTCTTTGGAGATTTCTTTGGCGAAGGCTTGGTCTTGTCGCTGTCGGTCACAAGAGCATATTTTTTAGGCAAAAGCACGGGTTATTGTTGGGAAAGACTCCGCCGCTCGCAATTGTAACACTAGAAAGCAATTTCCCCAAATATTTGTCGTTCCCGAAAACCAAAAGAAAATGCCTTGGGTTAATCCTTGTCTTCTTGTTGTCTCTTGCAGCATTTCCCGTCAATTCTAAAACCTTAGTAGCAAGGTATTCCATCTGTATGGTGTGTCAAGCGGCAACCTCACATCCCTGACAACCATTGTTTACAACCAAATACAAAATAGAGAGTCCGGTTATCAGCAGAAACCCACATCGCTTTACCAAAGTTGCAAGCTAGAATAGATTTATAAACCAATTAACGTGTTTCACATGAATCCAATAGAATATAGGCTACGGGAATCCAATTACATAAACGCAAATCAAAATACTAGGAATTACTAAGTCTAAAGAAAACATGCGAGAGTGAGGACCAACCTTGCTTTTCTACATTAGTAATTTGAGTGTTAATGCCTTCTTTCACATCTGACTCTATTATTTGATAACCTACAAAGTAAAATTAAGCCATCTTTTCCTTCGAAACTGATTTTTTAGCTTGAGCTGAAGTGTTTCGTGTACCAATCGATGTAATAGAAATGAGTGAACAAATAACGCGCATGATGGTTCAATTATATAGCAAAAGAAAAATATGCATCTAGAAGTTAGGCTTTATTTCGTTAAACTTAATTTCTAAAGATGGTCATCAAACACTAAACCAAATAGGTACCTAGGAGAAAAAATCAATCTTTCTCTAATGTATATTACTACTTCATAGATGATTATTATAGAATGTACGAAAAGACTTGAGTACTTGACTACCAACATTTGAGCTTTGCCATTTTTAATGTACAAAACCATTCTGTTCAAATATCAACATGCTTGTTAACCAAGTAGTTTACTTTTACTAACTTCCTATGAAAATTAATGTACATTTACATAATTTTAATGCACAAAATAGTGTCATTTCAAACAAGTGTATTGATTTTCTAAGCATGTCACCCTGTTTTAAACTAAAAAAACAAATGCACAATTAGACCATTTTAATGCACAATATAGTTTTAATTCAGGCATGTCACCTTTACTAACTTTGTATGAAAATAAATGCACAGCTAGACAATTTTTAATGCACAAAACGGTGTTATTTCAAACAATAGTGCACAAATTACCGAAGCACATCACTTTCACTAGCATCATATGAAAAATAACACACATATAGCAGATTATTAATGTAGAAAACAATATAATTTCACACAACCCATGATTATCCCAACATATAACTCTTTCACTAACCCCCTACAAAAACAAATGCAATTTTGGACAACTTTTTAATGCACTAGATAGTGTTATTCCGCACAACTCATTTTTTATGAAAACTAATGCGCATTTAGCCCGTGTTCAGAACACAAAAATGTGTAAGTTTTAGCCAAGAACACGGTGATTTACAACGCCTATCACTTTTCCTGAATTCCTATGAAAACTAATGTGTGTTTAGCTTGTTTTTAATGGATAAAAACATGTAAGTTTTAGCCGAGAACAAGCTGATTTCCAATGCCTATTACTATACATAACTTCCTGTGAAAATTAATGTGCGTTTACCCGTATTTAATGCACAAAAACGTGTATGCTTTAGCCAAAGAAGACGATGATTTTGACGCCTATTACTTTGCCTAAATTCCAATAAAAACTAATGCTCTTTTAGCCAAATTTAATGCACAAAAACATTTAAGTTTTAACTGAGATCACACTAATTACCGTACATATCCCTTTTCCTAAATTCCTATGAAAGCTAACGCTCTTTTAGCGTGAATTTAGTGCACAAAAACATGTAAGTTTTAACCGAGTTTACACAAATTTCCAATACATATCACTTTGCCTAAATTCCTATGGAAACTAATGCTCCTTTAGCCCGAATTTAATGCACAAAAACGTTTAAGTTTCAGCCGAGAACACGCTAATTTCTTGCACTTATCACTATGTGTAACTTCCTGTGAAAACTAATATGCATTTAGACCGATTTTAATGCACAGAAACATGTAAGTTTTATGCAAAAACAATGTAACCTAAAACAAATAACGGTTAAAAAATGTGTCACATTCCTACCAACGTTATATGAAACTTAAGCACATTTAGCCCTTATACAATTCATAAAACATGTAATATCAAATCTGATACACATCTTTTAAACAAAATTGAGATTAACAAATCAATTATTACATCATTAAAGATATGTGTTTTACTAACTTCTTATGAAAACTTATGCAGATTTAGCCCTTTTGATGCATAAAACAGTGATATTTTATACTAAGCCGTGTTAAAGACTTACACATATAACTTGACTAACTTCATATAAAAGTAATGCACATTTAGCTTACTTTTATGCACAAAACATGGTTATTTCACACAACAAACATATCACACTTTTTACCAACATTCACATTTAGCTAATTTCATGTACAAAATAGATACAATTTATTCTGATACGCATTCTAGTGGAATATAAATTAACAAAGCAATGCCAAGTTATAAAATCAATACCTATATAATTTTAACAAACAATATGAATTAAAATCTTGCACCTTTATAACCATATGAACAAAATTAGGTTTAGTTGACTTACACAAGCATTTTAGTCAGTAAAGTCACCAATTTCAACTTACCATTGTATACTTACCATTGTATCAGTGTTTGCATCTTCAATTGACAAACAAAATGCATTAAAATTAGTCTACTTTATGATAATCTGCACAAAATCAATTTTAATTCACTTACCTTTGATTTTGGACGCCATTTTAATCTGTAAAATAGATGATTGAAGCTTCGATTAGATTTAGATGGTTGATTTTAGTTTTGATTTGTATGGGATTTGATGATTTTTTTAAGGATTACTAGTCAGATGAGAGTGATTTTTTTTAGAGAGAGAAAGTAGTTGAGGAGGTGAAGATGAAATCTGTTATCATTGTAACCGAGAGTGCGTATTTATGTATTCGATGAAAAGACCTTTTGGCCCTTCCAGTGTTAATTAAAAGTATGGTTTAATCTCATCCATTGATTTTAAATCTAAAGGTCAGAAATCCTTCTTATTCTTTTTACCATAAATCCTCTTTTTATTTTAACCCCTCCCTATATATATATATATATATATATATATATATATATATATATATATATATATATATATATATATATATATATATATATATATATGATTCAAATAAGGTTTAGACATTAAATTATTGTTTTTTGAGGTCTAAGATGTCAAGACATCAAAATATATAAGATTATGGTAAAATCCACTAGTGAAAGGTGGACTCTTTTGTCCATCTTTGTAGGACTACAGTATTAAGTAAGGGCAAGACAATGACTAGGAATATGCCTAAGGTTGGCTTAATTAGTTTTCAAAAAATTAAAACGTAGAACTATGGTCATCCTAATGGAACTCTGGTGCTAATGTGCTATGGTCGTTGGACTGCACACACCTTGGTAACTTTTTACAAAGATTTGATGATCATTGTATAAGACGTCATAGTACCTTTTGTTTTTAGGCAAGAGGATAACCAAGGACGCATGACAAGGACAAGGTAGAACCAGGGCCGTCTCATCAATTGATGATATTTTTGAAGGCCCTGTACAAAATTACATAATGATGCCTTTCGAGAATTAATGTTATATATAAATTGTCACCGTTTATAAGATATAATACAATTAGTTTTCTAAACTTTTTAGCATATTACTTATATAAGATATCTTCTCATTTAAATATTTTTTTTCGTGAAAAATATGTGTACACATGCATATAATTATTAACAAGACAATTTTTTGGGGCCCCTTGAAAATTTAAGGCCCTGAGCGGTCGCTCACCTTGCACACCCTCAAAACGGCCCTGTATAGAACCATTGCATCAAGGTTCATACATATATATTACGAGTATATGAGTATATGTTTAGAAAAAAGGGATGAAGTGTTAAATGTAAAAATACATGAGTAGGGGAGCGTTCCGCCTTACGCTGCGTTCTCGAGTTTTACTAGGTGGGAATAGAAATGATGTGAAAAGAAGAGAAAAGAAATGAAAAGGAAAGGAAAGAAAGTTGATTTTATATTTCGTGTTCTTGAGTTGAAATGAAAGGAAATGAAATGAAATAATGTTGTGTTCTCGAGTTGGGAAGAAAAGAAAGAAAAAGAGACATAATTACAGTTATGCACTTTTAGATATGTTCATTTTATCATAAGAGTCGAATATGAGTAAATATTGAAAGTTATATTGGTCATTATATACTAAATAGTGCGAGTGTAAAATACTTTCCGTCTAAATCCGCCCATATTTGGGCGGAAAATTCTTATAGGAAAATCACTAGAATTTTCCTATCATTTCCTTCCTGTTTCCTTTCCTTTCTGTCCAAAAAAAACTCGAGAACACAATAAATTTCAATTTCCTATCATTTCCTTTCCTTTCCTTTTAAAAAATAACTCGAGAACGGAGCGTTAGAGTGAAGTAGTGAAGCACCCGCGCGAGCGGTAGTGGACGAAGCGGAAGCGAGAAGATTAGTTTACGAGTATTTTAGAATGGTGCTACATATTCATGATAGTTAATTTACTTGCATGTGTACAATATCGTCGTGCACATATGCTCGAACATAGGATTTCTTAGAATGCGCATGATCACACTTATAAAGAAATGAAATGATAAGAACAACGTATGCTCATGGTATGGTTACAAGTGGATTTGTTCACAATAACAAAACAAATATGTATGATCTGATTAATGCACACAGCACACACCGAAGCTAGTTCTCATAAAATTGACGTACGCCGATCAAGGGTTAGATAGCAAATGTCCACAAAACAACGCTAAGTCGCTAACTAATTAAAATGCTCAACAAAGATTACGATATGTTTCGGTCTAAAACATGCTTTATTGGTATACCACTCGGATTACTAATCTGTTTTTCACTTGAGATTTGTTGTGGAAATAACATTTAAAACAAAATAAATTTATTTTCCTATGAAATGTTTTGTTTTAAACTTGAGAACTTAAGATGAAAACTGAAAAGCATAAGCCGTATTTGGGCCATGTGTCTTGCTTGTGTGTGCATGTGTGTAAAATGTGCATTCTACATGACTTAATGACTAGGATCCCGAAACCAATAAAACAAGAATATAAATAAATGTGAAGCGATATGATATACGTGCACAAACTTGTATAACTACTTTTCGCATAAAATAGCCCAAAACTTATCGGTTATATATTCTCTTGTGTAAGCTAGATTATATAGAAATTGTGAAGATGAATTATGCATATTATTAGCATATACGATAAACTTAGTTAAAATCAATTGTTCTAGCATGATATTGTTCGTATTATTAATTATTTTTAATCATGATTTTCGATCTTTTGACCGACTAATCCACATGGTTTAACATATCGCCACACAGACTCAAAACCAGGTAAAACCCTTTATTTTTAGAAAGTTGATGTGGCCACTTCAATGTGTTGTTAGTATTTGCGTTCTTGTTAACGGATGTTTTGACATGTTACTATAAATTTATAATATCATTGATCTGGGACTAGGTAAGAGACTGAATCTGTTCGAAGTCATTAAATTGTGGAACAAGTTGAGACCTTATTTGAGGGTTACAAAGTCGACCTATGAAAACAACATGATATACTAAAAATGAAAGAGCGGACCACCTGCCTAGTTGGTAACACGTTTTTAAGATGAAGTGAAATCTTAATTACTAACCAAAATGTGATATCCCTGATTATCAATCAAATGACATTTTTTAACATCATAAAGCTTAACTATTGACCAATCGTTAAAACATAAGTAGTAGAATCAATGGCTTAAATCACTATTTAAATAGAGCTTGAGCCATATTAGTACACCCGATAAAAGGTCCAAGCCCACTATACGTACCCACCAATAATGCAATTGGTTTATACAAGATATAAAAGTTTATACTCTCACACATAAAAGAGATGTAAAAATATTTAGGGTGCGTTTCGTTTAGGGGTATGGTATGGATCTATGGGTTTGAAATTGATAACAACTGTTTGTTATATAGTTATGGGTGTGAGGATAGTCATGAAATGAGGGTTTCCTCATAGTAGTCTAGTATGGTGGGTTTTTAAAACCTTTCCACTCCTCTCTCGCTTCACTTTTGTACACACAGAAAATTATATAACCCATTTCACCATCAACCAACAAGTATACCATTTGCTCAATCTCCATTCTTCATCATGTATGATCATCATTATATAACCTTTGATTTACTTCTCTTCATGTCCAATTTTTTGTCATGATAGATATGGTTTCTTCACCTGTCACTGTAGCATATTCCGATCATTGTGTTCCAGTCACTCTTCTACAAATCAAGCTTCCTATTATTTTGTTACCAATCAAGCGTTCTATTATTTTGTTACCACTCTTCTACAAATCAAGATTGAACAGTCGCAACAGAAGTTGGGATCAGAGATCGAGATGAGCGGTTGTTAGCACGAAGGTTTATGTTCCTTGAAGAGCTATCAACCACAGAAGGCCCAGAGATGGAACTTGATGTTAGAGTTTAACAATTAAATAGCACGTATTGCGGAAGCTAGGATCAAATATAACACATAAATATTAACTAAAACATAAATAGTAAACGTACCCAATGCACTTCAAATTAACCTTGATTCTTGTACAAATAGATCAATGATAAACCCCTTACCGTTTTGTTTATCTATCTCTTGATAATTACTAAAGTAAGTAATTACCTCGTTCTTGTACACACAAACTACCAACGAATAAAGGTTTGATGCAAGTAAACAAAACATTAGTTTTTAGCTATGGAAAAATCGATCCAAACCCTAAGTTGGGGTTGAGTCGATCGGCCACAAAAGAAAGAGACAAGGAGAAAAGATTTAGGGTTAGTGTGTGTGCACAAAAGATGTGAAACCCTAATCCTTGGCCTTGTATTTATACTAGATGAATCTTGGAGCACAAGCAAGGCATGGGTCGACCCATGGGATGGGCTTCGACCGGCCATAGCACCCAAAGGGTGTTTCTAGATCTTTCTTGACTCCCAAGTTACACTCTAGTCCTTATCTTTCGTTACTAATGATAGTTAGTCCATACGGTTAATAACTAACGACCATTTAGTCCATTAAGTGTTTATAAATATATATATTCGATACATTTAATATATATATATATATATATATATATATATATATATATATATATATATATATATATATATATATATATATATTACATTATTCTTGTTTGTAATGTGTGCAATCTCGAGGTCTCGGGTTCGATACTAGACATTTACTTATTAATGTTTATACGTAACATTTAACAGCTCCCACTCGTATATTCATTAATAGTAAAATGACATTGGTTAGCGTCTTGCAACACTCCAATGCCCCTAGTTCAATCCGAGCTAGGTTTCCTGGAAAAACCTTTAATGATTCATTATTATAATTATCCTTTCATTACTAATACCACATTAATAAAGATGTGAGTTCCTTTATTAAATTTCTGTTTCTCGTTTCTTTATGATTGAACAAAATTATCAAAACATCTGAACGTATTTCAGATAGACTTTGGGCATGGCCATGCAAACATTTTGTCAACCCTACGAGGGCCCCAGCAGTATTAAACTTCTAAACAAATCAGAAGGAATAAATTCTTTCTTGACTACAAGAATAACCCATGAACTTTGCAACACTTCTGAAAACAACCCTTATAACTCCCTGTTACGGTGAGCGGTAGATTGCTTCACAAAAATGCACTACATCCATGACACTTATCTGGTATCTCAAGTCTGAGGATAACTTTAAATATGATTCTCACATTAAATATTAAATCATATTATTGGGATAAGTCCAATATTCAATTCATCGAATATCATGTGAAATTGGTATGACTACGCATCAATATACTTTCAAGTATATCCTAATCCAATACTCAAATTTGTCTTAGTTTAATGATATTCCCATATCAATAATCGACAATGGACAATTTAGAATAATAAATTATTCATGGATCTTAAACATGCAAATATAGGATATATTATTAAGACAATGAATAAATAAACATAAAACATATTTTATTTCATTAAAATAGTAATTGTACGTTACATCCTTTATCCAAACACTAATCACAAATGGGCATGAAACTTTCAGCTAATCTAAGTCCTACACCTTCAGCATGCTTGTAAAGCTTGGTGCCAGGTAGAGGCTTTGTTAATTGATCTGCCAAGTTATCATCTGTGTGAACTTTGAGCATTTCGATTTTGCCTATTTCGACTTGTTCTCGAACATAGTGATGCTTAATCAGGAAATGTCTGGTGCCTTTCATGATTCCAGGCTCATTGGCAAATGTAATTGCAGCTGAGTTGTCACAATACATTTTAATAGGTCTTTGAATCGAAGGCATAACTCCAAGCCCTGAAACAAACTTCCTAATCCAAACAGCTTCCATTGTAGCTTCTGAAGCAGCTATATACTCACTCTCTGTAGCAGACATCGCTAGTACACTCTACTTTCTGCTCCTCCAATCCACAGCTCCTCCATTAATGACAAAGACATAACCCGTCTGAGACTTCGTATCATCCTTATCACCTTTCCAAGAAGCATCGCAGTAACCTATAACATCAAGTTCTGCTGATGGATTTCCCCCATAAACCAAGAACATATCTTTAGTAGCCCTAAGGTACTTAAGAATATTCTTAACCGCAGTCCAGTGAGCTTCACCTGGATTCTGCTGATATCGACTGGTTAAATTCTGTGCAAACGCCACATCTAGTCTTGTACTTTTCACTGAATACATTATAGATCCCACAGCCGAAGCATAAGGGACTCTCTTCATGCGTTGCACCTCTGCAGGTGTTGAAGCACAAACCTTGTTGCTCAAGCCATGTTGTTCTTGCATTGGCAAATATCCTTTCTTGGAATTTTGCATATTGAATCTCTTCAATATTTTATCAATGTAAGCACTTTGGCTTAATCCAATTAATCGCTGAGATCTATCTCTATATATCTTGATTCCCAGAATAAATGCAGCTTCCCCTAAATCTTTCATAGAAAAACACTTTCCAAGATATGCCTTAACCTTTTGCAAACTTGGAATGTCGTTTCCCATGATCAATATGTCATCAACATATAATATAAGGAAAATTACATTACTCCCACTAACTTTGTGATATACACATGGCTCATCAAGATTTTGAGTGAATCCATACTTTTTAATTTCACCATCAAATCTCTTATTCCATTGTCGTGATGCTTGCTTTAATCCATAAATGGATCTTTTAAACTTGCATACACGATTTGGGAATTCTGGATTTACATACCCCTCAGGCTGCGCCATATAGATGTCTTCATCTAGGCGACCATTTAAGAAGGCGGTTTTTACATTCATTCGCCAAATCTCATAGTCATAGTAAGCGGCTATGGCTATAAGAATCCTAATTGCCCTTATGTCAGCTACAGGAGAAAAGGTCTCCTCATAGTCAACACCAAAAGTTTGCGTATAGCCTTTAGCTACACAACGGGCCTTATAGGTGTGTACAACGCCATCCATGTCAGTCTTTTTTCTTGTAGAGCCATTTACTCCCAACTAGTTTGGCACCCGGAGGTAGGTCTACTTCTTCCCAGACATCATTGTCTTCCATGGATTGCATTTCCCCATCCATAGCTTCTTTCCATTTGGCCTTTTCAGGACCATTCATGGCAGCTTTATAACTTGTAGGCTCATCAAGATCACCCAGTATATTCTCATCACTCTCTACATTAAGACATTGACGAGTAGGAGCTTTTACTGGTCTTGTTGACCTACGAATGGGAATCACTTCAACTTCAGGTGGAGGACCTAAACTTTCAGGTTCTACCGGAAGTTGGTTAGTGTTTTCAGAAGGTTCCACATCTTCATGACCGTCTTCCAGATCATATTGATGAGTGTCTAAGTACTCATCATTTTATACTAATCTGAACTGCTAAAACATACAAAAACACTCAAATATGTATCAAAATACTTAAAATATCTTAGAGGTGTGTTTTATATGTTTCAAATGCAAAATATGCAAAAACAGATTAAAAACGTACAAAGTTTGCATAATTGGCAGTTTCAGTCCCTCAAGTTTCATAAATTGGCAAAACTAGTCCCTGGTAATTCTAAAAACATGAAAAAGTCATCAAAGGTCCTTTTTAATCATAAAGTTACATATTTAGTCCTTTGGTGCAAAGTTTCATAAAATTACAAGTTTAGTCCCTGTACTTTGGAAATTGACAGAAATGGTCCCTGGGATGTAAAAACTTTGAGAAAAGCAATTTTGGTCCCTGTACTAATAATCTTTTGCAGGTTTGGTCCTTATGTGAAAAGTTTGGTGAATTTACACATTCAGTCCCTGAAGTTTGGTGAATTGGCAAAAATAGTCCCCGGTATTTAAAAAATTGAAAAAACATCAAAAATACCCTTGTACTATTCACCCTTGTCAAGTTTGGTCCTTATAAGAACTTTGATAAACTCACAATTTCAGACCCTCAACTTTTCTTAATTACATTTTAGGTCCTTGTGATAAAACAAATAAACCAAACCGGACCCTATGTATTATTTACCCAAATCCAAACAAACCCATGTTACTAAACCAAGCCCACCCTTTTATTTCTGTCCAGCCCACATCCCAGCCCAAGTCACTTTTTAAATAAAAACGGGTCAACCGTTGGTCAACACCCACAAAACCAAAACCACCCCGTATTTTCTTCCCCCCAAAACCATACCACCACTCACCACCACCGCTGCTACCAAAACCACCTTCCACCTCATCACCCACCTTTCCACCTCACACCTCCACCTCCACAACACTCCAACAAACCTTTAATGCCTTAAAATACGCTCCACGTTATCTACAGTTCCCCCCTTGGAAATTGGCGCCAAAAAGAGTTTTAAATGGTGTGGATTGCTTAGACCTGATCAAGGGCTGGGAATTGGTGGGAATTACCCCAGTGGGTCCCACAAGCTCAGAAATGGCTACAAAAAGGGAAAGAAGGCAAAAGAGAAGTAGTATTAGCTTAGGAGTAGAATAGTTTAGTCGTAGGTAGTATAATCCTCAATATCAATTGTAATTTTCAATTAAAGTAAGCTTGTATCAGTAATCTCATGTGTTTAAATCTTTAATTCAAGTTAATTTTAAGTTTCAGCTCAGTATCTCAGTTTTTGAATTTCTCAATTTCTCAAAAATCACCATAAGCTTGTAAGCTGTTAGTTGTTGTTATTCTTGAATTCCTAAGCTCATTTGAGCTTTGACAAAGCTCAAATAAGCTTAGGAAAACATCATTTAGCTGGTTAGTTCATAGAAGCAAAAATAAGAAAAATATCTAAGAAAATATAAAGAAAATAAAAAAAAATAGGGTCTGATGAAGAATTGAGCTGAGCAAAGTGTGTTTTGGATTGATTCTGGGTTAGTAGATTTGTGGAAGTCAGTAGGAAGTAATCTTGTTCACTAGTACACTCATTTCTCAGTTGGATACATTGTAAGCCTTTATTCTATAATTTTATTTGCTACTGTTCATCTGCTTAATAACTGCTTATTTCTATCTATTTTTACTTATTAAGTGTGTTTAAGTTATAATGTAACTTAATATTGAATATTAGCTCATTAATATCCTTTGTGCTACAAAATTGCTCATTCAACTGTCTCAATTAGTTTAGTGTAGGAATTTAGGTGTTTGTAGGTTAGGCTCATATCTGTGTGCTTATTTTAACTTCTTATACCATATTAGATTGTATTGTATCAGTTTCATAGACTAAGTGGTCCATTTGTTTCAGAAACTCAATACAGTTACATTTATAGGGGTGTTTGGCACTAAGGAATACACTGTACAATTGTGGTGTTTTATGGCTAAGTCTCACCTAGACACTTCTCATTAGGGTCTATTAGAATAGTAGAAGCATAAAATCCAGTAGTCAGTAGACCAAAAGTCAAAATCCAACTTAATTAGCCATTGCAGTCAACTGAATGGATTTGACAAACCCATTTCAGCCATACTTGCTTATTAGTTATTGAAATAGCTTAATTTAGTCTTAAGGTATCATAATACATCATTCTCAGTAGATAAAGTAGGATCAAAACTCAAATAAGTCAAACTAGTTGGTTTTCATCAAAAGTCAAAATTGCCATTATCAGGTTTTTACAAAACTTGCTTGAACATTTCTGAATTTTGTGATTTCTTTTGGACTGTGAGATTTTGAGGTTTAGTTTACTACCAGCTCATCTTTGAGATTATACCATCATTTTAATTTTAGAAAAATTACCCTGGGCCCCACTCACCCCCAAACTAGGCTGCAGGGCAAACAACTGCCCTGTGCAGCAGATCATTCAGTCATCACCACCACTTTGTGGTGGTTTTGTGACCACCATAGTGGGCCCCAGACCACAAACCTTGCACCTTTCAACCCCCCTCCTAGTAGGCTACCTAGGTTGACCACTTGTTTGACCTGTACCTCATTGGACCCCACCTAAATAAGCCCATAAAGCTTGTCCCCATTCTGAGTTGAATGTAAGTTTTGGATTAGCTTATTGTGCCTTACCAGCTTATCTACTGAGCTTATTTGGTCATTTTAAGTTTTGACAAGTCCAACTAACCTATTAGAACCAGAATTACCCCAGTGGGTCCCACATAAGCTCATTTGAGCTTATTTCTCATCAAAGTCAACATAAGTCAACTGTTAGAGATTATAGCTTATAACTAGCTTATTTTTAAGTTATAAAATTATTGTTTTTATTAAAGTTACTTATTTTTATGTATAATAAAGTTTTGTAAAATAAAAATCCAGAAAAAAACAATATAAAATTAAGTGATAGTTTCTATTTAATTTAATTTAATTTTAATTTTCATTTTTATATTTTTATTAAGTAATTTGTGTTTTTATATTTTTATTAATTTCATTATATATTAAAGTATTTTTCATAATTTTCTTAGATTTTTATATTGTCATTTGGTATTAATTAGAATTAATAATAGTTTTATTAGTAATTAATCAATAAATAAATTTTAAATAGCATAATTAATTTTTATATAGTAATACCTAGTTTTTATATTTTTTATAGCTTTTAAATGTTATAAAATAGTTTTATAAATTTTTCCACAATTTTCCAGTTTGATTTAGTATTATTTATAATTTAAAATAATTTAATTAGTATAATTAATATTAATAGTTTTTTAATTAATAGAAAATTCATAAAAAGACAAAAAGATTTATTTTTATTTTTTATACTTTCTTCAAGTTCATTTTTAAGTTTAGAAATTATTTTTACAAGTTTTTAGTTTAATTTGTAGTATTTATAATTTTCTAATTAAATAGTTAAATAGTTATTAATTAAATAATTAATAATAAATAATATAATAATCTTAAAAATAGTTTTATTTTTAGTTTAATTTTATTTTAAGTTTAAGTTTATAAGATTTTCAATTTTAACCCTTGTAGTTTATTTTTCCTTAAAACTCACCTTTTTCTCAGTACGCAGTCGCGTCTGATTTTAATTTGGTGTACGTTTTAAAACGTTTTAGATACCTAAGTTTTACGTAATCATTTTAATAGTTTATTTAAGTTATTTTAAGTTTATAAACCCTAGTTTAAAACACACACACACTTTTATACCATTCCCTGTTCAGATTCACTAATCACAGATTCGTTTATAATATCACATCGCACACCTCGTTGGGACTTACGACCCGGGAAAACACTGTATTCCTCGGAAGCATTTGTTTTAGACATTTGACTTGGTTGACCATCACCTGGTAAACTTAGTTGACTGTTTGAGGCGAATCAAAATTTGGCGCCGCTGCCGGGGAGGTTGTGCGCTTATTTTAAACGATTTTGCGTATTAGTAAACCTGAATACACATCCACTGTATATTTACCATCTTTTATCCATATTTTTATAAATAAAAACACAAAAATATTCACCTTTACACCCTTACCTATTTGATTCTTCATTTCTCATCCCCAAAACCCTTTAATTCTACTTTCTTCTACTTATCTCATAATTGATTCTAATGGCATCTCTCGATGACGATTTCTTTAAACAAAGGGCCTGTAAAAGCCAAGTTGAGAAACTTGTGGCCTTGTCCAAGATATCGAGATGTTATGTTGATTATGATAGACCATTGATTCCTATTCCCTCTCCGGTGAGGGAAAGAGATCACGAAACCGAAGTGACAAAGGACCTTGTACTTTCCTCTGACGATGGAGGTGCTAAATACGTCCAAACCACGGTTGTCCAAAAACCTGAGCTCACAAATGCTCCTAAACCTTCAAAAATCAATCCTGATCTTTCACGGTTTACGGTTAAAAGTTTGTCAAGCAAACGTACAGAGCTTAGGGCAATTACTGAAAAGAACGACTTACCTAACCTTCACGTTTATCAAAAACAAAAACCCGAGACCATAACGGAAGTGGTGGAAATTCCTAGCTCTCAGAGCACACCACTTGTCCCACCTCCAGATTTTGTTCCTTGTGTCGGTTGTGGTGAGCTGCTTTTCGGTTTTCCATGTCATTGGTGTACATGTGAACAATGTGGTAATGATATCCAAAACGGGAGTTGTTTGTTTTGTGGATCGAGTAATTCATTTTCTTATGATCCTAATCAAAACTCATTCAACGACTCCTCAAATTTTTCAAACTACCCATCACATTCATACGAGCAAGAGTCATATTATCCAAATTTCAATGATGCTTCGTATCAAAATACACCAAGCCAGACTCAACAGTTTTACTGTTGTGAGTACTGTGGAGGTCCACATTTTAGCTCTGATTGTCAAACAAGGAATCCATTTCCTTGTAACAATTATGACTATTCGTTTCAAGACCCACCTCCACAGTGCCAAATGAACCAAGCAACTCCTCACATCCAGCAAGACCCTTGTCTAGAGGTTCTTGAAAAACTTAATAACATTAGAGAAGAGTTGGCTAATATGTCGTCTCACAATGCACAAAGTTCTTCTTGTGTACATTGTGGGGGTCCTCATGATGATTTTAAATGTCAACCGTATTATAAACCTGAACATTGTTCTAGTTCTAATACATCCGGTTTTGACACATTCACACCCCCACAGTCTCCACTCACTCAAAATTCTCGTGATAAATCTATCACGGAATTACTTGCTGAAAAACATGCTGCTAGAGACGAAAGAAGCATGGAAGAATTACTAGTCTTAGAACAAACAGCTATAACACGTACTAAATTTCAAAATGCTGCTTTTCTCGATGAGGATGATGAAAGTGATGATACCTCATCATGTTCATCAGTTGAGACTCCTTCCATGCATATACAGGGAGAAAAGAATATAACTGAATCACCAGCAGTAGAAATAATGGAACTTGTAGACTCCATTACTGCTAGTCCTTCTCATCTCCCTGAGTATGATGTTATCACACCCGAGGTTCCCACTCACTCTCTGAACATGGGGGACGAGCATCTTGACACTGTTCCTGCAAAGGAATCGGACGAATTCATAAAGTCTAGTGTTGAGAACCTTGTCCCAATCCCAAGTGAGTCACAGGGAATTCTTGAATATATGTGTGATATCCCTTCCCCTCTTGTCTTTCCAAATAATCATACTGAGATGTTCTCTGATTCTGATGAGAACTATTCTTTATCTTGTGGAGACATTAGTTATGTGGGGGAATTACCTTCTGAGCTTGTCAACTCAGAAGAAGAGAATGAGGAAATAATCCAAGACGAATCTCTTCGTCTTACATTATTAAATGCTAATCTTCTCATTTCTAGAATCGAGACTTTTAATGAAGAGCCTATTTCATCTCCTATCCCCGTCAAGGATAGTGAGATTTTGATCAATGATTCTATTCCTGAATTGCAAACGTTCCATTTTGATCTTTCGGGAGAGAAGATAAGTGGTATCACCACTTCTCATTCTTATAATTCTCTTCCCGTTTATGAATCATTTACTTTTGAGGAGTTCCCCAATGAACTCACTCAACTCAATCCCGAATACGAATCATTCACCTTTGAGGAGTTCTCCTGTGAACTCACTCATTTCATATCTCTACCGGAGTATGATAAATTCTATTTTGATCTAGACATACCCATAATATGTCTTGATCAAACGAGCTTAAACGAGGAGATTCATTCTCCTATTGAGGAAGAAGAGTTAGTCATGATTTTTATCATGATTTTCTTCCTTTTCTTCATATATTCTGTTCCCTATCCTGTTCTTCACTCTTTCGGGAGTGAAGACATTATCTTTGATCCCGGCATTCTCATTTATAAATTATGAGCCGGTTACTTATCTCATCGGAGTGGAACTTTCACGTGCTTCAAATGTTTATCCAAACATCTTGAATGAAAGTCCGATTGAGATTGTCTCTTCCACTTACTTCCCCATGGACAAATAAATTCGGGGTCGAGTCAAGCTAGTGGCTCGGTAATCAAAAATATTAGCATGTACATAGGTTTTCACCCATGTAATACCCTAGTGTGGGGGAGATGCCCCACATGTTGTATATATATATATATCCTCTAAAAAAAAAAAAAAAAAAAAAAAAAAAAAAAAAAAATGTACATATAGTGATAGCTTCTATTTAAGAAGTTTTATCTAAAAAATAATTGTATGTATATACATCTTAAATAAAGGCTATGGAATATATTTTCTTACGTTCTAAGTTCGGTTTAACACCCGGTGCTTTGAATATTGAGGACAATATTCAGTTCTAAGTGTGGGGGGAGATTCGTTATTTTAACGAATTTAAAAACATGTTCCATCAAGAACCCCCATTTTAGCCAAAATTTTAAAATTTTTTCTCACTTAGAACGCAATAAATGGTATCAATCCTCCATGTCTAACCCACAACAGGATTGGCTAATCCAGGAGCAAACGGTTCTTGGTAAAGATAACTCAAACCCGTTTATGGCTTGCAATTTGCCAAAAATTGTATGGTTCCTCAACTCCCCATTATCCTCAAAAGCTAATGAGTTGGCTAGCCCGCAAGATTATGGCTTGTGGTAAAGGCCGTGAAAAAACCATAATTGGTAATCAGCTCACCAAGATGTTGACTATTCCATCAAGAGTTGGCTAGTCCAGAAGCAAACGGCTTTTGGTAAAGACTAATCAAATCCGTTGACAGCTGGTGGTTTGCTCAAAATCACACGGTTATCAGGTGTGCCACAGTTCTTACACCTGGCTACTCCAGAAGTGATGGCTTTTGGTAAAGAGTTTTTCAAATCCATTAAGTTTTTCTCAATAGATTGCTAGGGACTAGCAATAGTTTAGTGTGGGGGATTGATGAGTGTCTAAGTACTCATCATTTTATACTAATCTGAACTGCTAAAACATACAAAAACACTCAAATATGTATCAAAATACTTAAAATATCTTAGAGGTGTGTTTTATACGTTTCAAATGCAAAATATGCAAAAACAGATTAAAAACGTACAAAGTTTGCATAATTGGCAGTTTCAGTCCCTCAAGTTTCATAAATTGGCAAAACTAGTCCCTGGTAATTCTAAAAACATGAAAAAGTCATCAAAGGTCCTTTTTAATCATAAAGTTACATATTTAGTCCTTTGGTGCAAAGTTTCATAAAATTACAAGTTTAGTCCCTGTACTTTGGAAATTGACAGAAATGGTCCCTGGGATGTAAAAACTTTGAGAAAAGCAATTTTGGTCCCTGTACTAATAATCTTTTGCAGGTTTGGTCCTTATGTGAAAAGTTTGGTGAATTTACACATTCAGTCCCTGAAGTTTGGTGAATTGGCAAAAATAGTCCCCGGTATTTAAAAAATTGAAAAAACATCAAAAATACCCTTGTACTATTCACCCTTGTCAAGTTTGGTCCTTATAAGAACTTTGATAAACTCACAATTTCAGACCCTCAACTTTTCTTAATTACATTTTAGGTCCTTGTGATAAAACAAATAAACCAAACCGGACCCTATGTATTATTTACCCAAATCCAAACAAACCCATGTTACTAAACCAAGCCCACCCTTTTATTTCTGTCCAGCCCACATCCCAGCCCAAGTCACTTTTTAAATAAAAACGGGTCAACCGTTGGTCAACACCCACAAAACCAAAACCACCCCGTATTTTCTTCCCCCCAAAACCATACCACCACTCACCACCACCGCTGCTACCAAAACCACCTTCCACCTCATCACCCACCTTTCCACCTCACACCTCCACCTCCACAACACTCCAACAAACCTTTAATGCCTTAAAATACGCTCCACGTTATCTACAGTTCCCCCCTTGGAAATTGGCGCCAAAAAGAGTTTTAAATGGTGTGGATTGCTTAGACCTGATCAAGGGCTGGGAATTGGTGGGAATTACCCCAGTGGGTCCCACAAGCTCAGAAATGGCTACAAAAAGGGAAAGAAGGCAAAAGAGAAGTAGTATTAGCTTAGGAGTAGAATAGTTTAGTCGTAGGTAGTATAATCCTCAATATCAATTGTAATTTTCAATTAAAGTAAGCTTGTATCAGTAATCTCATGTGTTTAAATCTTTAATTCAAGTTAATTTTAAGTTTCAGCTCAGTATCTCAGTTTTTGAATTTCTCAATTTCTCAAAAATCACCATAAGCTTGTAAGCTGTTAGTTGTTGTTATTCTTGAATTCCTAAGCTCATTTGAGCTTTGACAAAGCTCAAATAAGCTTAGGAAAACATCATTTAGCTGGTTAGTTCATAGAAGCAAAAATAAGAAAAATATCTAAGAAAATATAAAGAAAATAAAAAAAAATAGGGTCTGATGAAGAATTGAGCTGAGCAAAGTGTGTTTTGGATTGATTCTGGGTTAGTAGATTTGTGGAAGTCAGTAGGAAGTAATCTTGTTCACTAGTACACTCATTTCTCAGTTGGATACATTGTAAGCCTTTATTCTATAATTTTATTTGCTACTGTTCATCTGCTTAATAACTGCTTATTTCTATCTATTTTTACTTATTAAGTGTGTTTAAGTTATAATGTAACTTAATATTGAATATTAGCTCATTAATATCCTTTGTGCTACAAAATTGCTCATTCAACTGTCTCAATTAGTTTAGTGTAGGAATTTAGGTGTTTGTAGGTTAGGCTCATATCTGTGTGCTTATTTTAACTTCTTATACCATATTAGATTGTATTGTATCAGTTTCATAGACTAAGTGGTCCATTTGTTTCAGAAACTCAATACAGTTACATTTATAGGGGTGTTTGGCACTAAGGAATACACTGTACAATTGTGGTGTTTTATGGCTAAGTCTCACCTAGACACTTCTCATTAGGGTCTATTAGAATAGTAGAAGCATAAAATCCAGTAGTCAGTAGACCAAAAGTCAAAATCCAACTTAATTAGCCATTGCAGTCAACTGAATGGATTTGACAAACCCATTTCAGCCATACTTGCTTATTAGTTATTGAAATAGCTTAATTTAGTCTTAAGGTATCATAATACATCATTCTCAGTAGATAAAGTAGGATCAAAACTCAAATAAGTCAAACTAGTTGGTTTTCATCAAAAGTCAAAATTGCCATTATCAGGTTTTTACAAAACTTGCTTGAACATTTCTGAATTTTGTGATTTCTTTTGGACTGTGAGATTTTGAGGTTTAGTTTACTACCAGCTCATCTTTGAGATTATACCATCATTTTAATTTTAGAAAAATTACCCTGGGCCCCACTCACCCCCAAACTAGGCTGCAGGGCAAACAACTGCCCTGTGCAGCAGATCATTCAGTCATCACCACCACTTTGTGGTGGTTTTGTGACCACCATAGTGGGCCCCAGACCACAAACCTTGCACCTTTCAACCCCCCTCCTAGTAGGCTACCTAGGTTGACCACTTGTTTGACCTGTACCTCATTGGACCCCACCTAAATAAGCCCATAAAGCTTGTCCCCATTCTGAGTTGAATGTAAGTTTTGGATTAGCTTATTGTGCCTTACCAGCTTATCTACTGAGCTTATTTGGTCATTTTAAGTTTTGACAAGTCCAACTAACCTATTAGAACCAGAATTACCCCAGTGGGTCCCACATAAGCTCATTTGAGCTTATTTCTCATCAAAGTCAACATAAGTCAACTGTTAGAGATTATAGCTTATAACTAGCTTATTTTTAAGTTATAAAATTATTGTTTTTATTAAAGTTACTTATTTTTATGTATAATAAAGTTTTGTAAAATAAAAATCCAGAAAAAAACAATATAAAATTAAGTGATAGTTTCTATTTAATTTAATTTAATTTTAATTTTCATTTTTATATTTTTATTAAGTAATTTGTGTTTTTATATTTTTATTAATTTCCTTATATATTAAAGTATTTTTCATAATTTTCTTAGATTTTTATATTGTCATTTGGTATTAATTAGAATTAATAATAGTTTTATTAGTAATTAATCAATAAATAAATTTTAAATAGCATAATTAATTTTTATATAGTAATACCTAGTTTTTATATTTTTTATAGCTTTTAAATGTTATAAAATAGTTTTATAAATTTTTCCACAATTTTCCAGTTTGATTTAGTATTATTTATAATTTAAAATAATTTAATTAGTATAATTAATATTAATAGTTTTTTAATTAATAGAAAATTCATAAAAAGACAAAAAGATTTATTTTTATTTTTTATACTTTCTTCAAGTTCATTTTTAAGTTTAGAAATTATTTTTACAAGTTTTTAGTTTAATTTGTAGTATTTATAATTTTCTAATTAAATAGTTAAATAGTTATTAATTAAATAATTAATAATAAATAATATAATAATCTTAAAAATAGTTTTATTTTTAGTTTAATTTTATTTTAAGTTTAAGTTTATAAGATTTTCAATTTTAACCCTTGTAGTTTATTTTTCCTTAAAACTCACCTTTTTCTCAGTACGCAGTCGCGTCTGATTTTAATTTGGTGTACGTTTTAAAACGTTTTAGATACCTAAGTTTTACGTAATCATTTTAATAGTTTATTTAAGTTATTTTAAGTTTATAAACCCTAGTTTAAAACACACACACACTTTTATACCATTCCCTGTTCAGATTCACTAATCACAGATTCGTTTATAATATCACATCGCACACCTCGTTGGGACTTACGACCCGGGAAAACACTGTATTCCTCGGAAGCATTTGTTTTAGACATTTGACTTGGTTGACCATCACCTGGTAAACTTAGTTGACTGTTTGAGGCGAATCACATATACTCTCCCACTGAATTCTTGAGATATGAGCTCCCTTTCAAGGAAGTCTCCATACCTTGCAACAAATACTTTGTTTTCAGGTGGGTAATAAAAGTAGTATCCCATAGTTTCCTTAGGGTATCCTACAAAGATGCACTTCACAGATCTTTGTTGGAGTTTGTCTGCTGAGTCACGTTTAACATACGCCTCACAACCCCAGACCTTAAGATAAGATAGGCTTGGAGCTTTTCCAGTCCATACCTCATATGGTGTCTTATCAACCTTCTTTGTTGGAACCATATTTAGAATGCGAACCGCAGATTCTAAGGCATAATCCCAAAATGAAAAAGGAAGAGTTGTTAGATTAAACATAGATCGTATCATATCTTGCAATGTACGATTCCTTCTCTCAGATACACCATTTTGTTGTGGAGTATATGGAGAAGTAAGGTGCTGGACAATTCCCTCCTTTGCTAGATAATCTATGAACTCCTGACTCAGGTATTCACCACCTCTATCGGATCGAAGAGCTTTAATCTTCTTTCCAAGTTGCAACTCTACTTCTGCTTTAAACACTTTGAATGTTTCAAATACCTCATGCTTATGTTTAAGTAAATAAACATAACCATAACGGCTGTAATCATCCGTGAATGTTAAGAAGTAGCTAGCACCTCTCCTTGACACATGTCTAAGTGGTCCACACACATCTGTGTGAATAAGACCAAGTAGATCATTAGCCCTTTCAATCCTATTTTTAAAGGGTTTCTTAGTCATCTTCCCAGCAATGCAAGATTCGCATTTATCAAATGATTCATCATTGATCTTATCTAAAAGCCCATCATGTTGCAGCTTTTCATGCGATCTTTACCAATGTGAGCAAGTCGACAATGCCAAAGATAAGATGAATCCAGACCTTTCTTGATTCTCTTATTGTTGATGCTATACATTGAATTATTTGTAACAAAAGCATTATCATTATCATTCATATCAATTTCAAATACACCATTCACAGCAATAGCATTAAAATAAAAAAACATCATTTAAAGAAACTGAAATTCTATTGCTAGAAATAGTATGATGAAAACCAAGGTTTAACAAACATGAAAATGAAATTACACCTCTAACAATTGACGGTGCATAATGACAATTATTTAAAGATAGTACTAAGCCCGAAGGCAACACTAAATTAAAAACTCCTATAGCTTCAACTCCTGCATGCGCTCCGTTACCAACGTGCAAGAATTGTTGTCCATAGGCCAGCTTTCTCTCAACTCTAAACCCCTGCAAGGTATTGCAAATATGAATGCCACATCCCGTATCATATACCCATGAATTCAATTTAGGAGTAAGAGTGAATAATTCAATCATAAAGAACGCACCTGAAGTACTGGCTTTACCAGCTTCATTCCCCTGCTTCTTCTGTCGCAAGTCATGAATGTAGAGAGGACAATTGCGCTTCCAATGGCCCTTTTCATGACAGTGGTGACAAGCCTGATCCTTCTTGTTTGGAGGATTTGTCTTGTTCTGCTTAGGTTGATGCTGTTTCATCTTTGGTTGTGGTTGATAGGCCATGACCTGCTTGCCTTTATCACCTTTACCTTTGCCTTTGTTCACATGCGATTTCTTCTGGATTCTCCCCCCATGAATTGCCAACACTTATGGGGTAGGAGCCTTGACCTTGGCTGGTAGACTTTTCTCATAATCAACAAGCAATGCGAGTAATTCTGAGACTGTCTTCCCCGAGCAATGCATGTTGTAATTCTGCACAAAACCAGCAAAATCCCTGTTGAGGGATCTGTTGATCAAGTGCACTTGCACATTGTCGGGGTAACCAAAACCAATTCTGTGAAGTTGATCAAACGAATCTTTCATCTCATCCACATAATCAGCTACTGGTTTACCATCACCATGCTTGCAGTTGTGTAGCTTGTCGAGTTCATCATATAATTCAACTGCAGGTGGCTTCTCATAAGACTGCCTGAGGTTATCAAGCATATTCTTAGGAGATGAGTACTCATACTTCTTTTGTAATTGAGCACTCATGCTAGTGAGCATTAAACAAGCAACCTCATTATACTTAGCATTAGTCACCTTCCATGCTGCCTTTGCTTCTGGTGTTGCAGTAGCAGCAGGTTCAGCAGGGCATTCCTCGGTCACATAGTCTAGCTTACCAGACGCTCTCAAGACAATTCTGAGCGAACGGTGCCAGTCATTGAAATTCTTTCCAGTCAGTTTTTCTCTCTCAAGATGACTCTTGAAAGCAGAAATCACAGTTTGGTTATCGGGTTGAGCCATATCTACAGATAAAGTTCAAATATTAGTATTTTCGATAATCAATATCTTCAAGAAAAATAAAATACCCAAGGCTATATTCATATAACCAACTAATTTTCTTGAAAATCTAGGATCCAACTTTACATAGATTCCACCACATCAGTTGATCTATTAGTGGTGAAAGTATAAAAGTTGGTAATCTGTCGAACAATAATTGGCAAACAAGATTTCCAATTCCTAGATCATTATGGGATTTACATCAAATTGATTCATCAATTTGCCTTGTAAGCATGTTTCATCCCATCTCATGCCTTAAGTTCTAGGTCTCACGCACAACTTAATTAAGTCGTCTACCTTAGAAACTGTAAAATTACAATTATGGTCTCACGCGTTAAAAGAATTTTACCTTGTTATAGTAATTTAGCCTAGGTCTCACGTTTACTAAATTAAAATTCCAAGTGTTCCTTATAGATAGATGGCACGTAACTTAAATTATTAAGGGTATTATTTTTGATATGTCAATCAAAATATGTACAAAGATGCATGCACTCATCTTTATAACATAAGTTTTCATAAAAACTTTTTATATCCAATTCGTGAAATTAATACACAAAGTTTTGCTTGAGGTTTATACCAAAACCCTAAGATGACTTTCTATAATCATGATTTTAAAAGTAATTCGTTTAAGACATATTCAAGATTGTGATAACCAAGGCAGACTCTAAGGCTCTTTTCTAAGCCTTCAAATCACGGTTATGAATATCATCTTAAAAGACTTAATTTTAAAAGCATATTTGTACAAAACATCAATCAAGCAAAAGTTTATGGATTCAATCTTAAAATTGTAATAAAGTATGAATTTTGCTAGTCTCGCCTGGGAGCTGATTACCGTGCGAATCGGACCACTATCGGCACTTAAAACCTTGCAAGATTCTTACTTTACCACTTAGGGTTTCACCATTATTAGTCTGTATTTATTTTCTTTATAAAAACAACCCTTTTATTGCTTACATCAAGTCCAACTAATAACAATAAAACAAGTATCAAAGAAAATCAAAACAACCAATAATAAATAAGTGAAACAATTAGCCACATGCAATCCGTATTAGAAAAGATCCTAATAAAATCAATTCTAGGTATAATTATGCATGCAATCAACTAAGGCCTTCTCCTCTTAGTGGAAGAGAGCCACATACATTGACGAATCAATTGCGTAGGCCAAAGCTAATAACACACCACATAGTATATAAAATTGATTTTAATATGTATTGGAGTCTTCCCCAATTTAAGATCTATCTTAAACATGTGTAAAATAAACAAGATCCATGACTAACATGCATGTAAGTCACGGATTAAAACCTAACAATTAGCACATAGGTCACAAGATACGTTCAATTAACCGGTTAATGACCTAGGGTTTCTAGTGATAACATAATCCAAGAAAACCACAAAACCCTAATTAGGGTTTCATGGAAAAATCGAACCCCCCCCCAAAATTAGGGTTAGGGTTTCGAAATTTTTAGAAAAAAATAGGAAAAACCCTAGATCAAAAAACATGTATCTAAAACAATTAAAGATCCGATTTTTATTACGTTTTAGTAATCAATTACATGTTATACATGGCTCGTGATGCCACTGTTAGAGTTTAACAATTAAATAGCACGTATTGCGGAAGCTATGATCAAGTATAACACATAAATATTAACTAAAACATAAATAGTAAACGTACCCGATGCACTTCAAATTAACCTTGATTCTTGTACAAATAGATCAATGATAAACCCCTTACCGTTTTGTTTATCGATCTCTTGATAATTACTAAAGTAAGTAATTACCTAGTTCATGTACACACAAACTACCAACGAATAAAGGTTTGATGCAAGTAAACAAAACACTTAGTTTTTAGCTATGGAAAAATCGATCCAAACCCTAAGTTGGGGTTGAGTCGATCGGCCACAAAAGAAAGAGACAAGGAGAAAAGATTTAGGGTTAGTGTGTGTGCACAAAAGATGTGAAACCCTAATCCTTGGCCTTGTATTTATACTAGATGAATCTTGGAGCACAAGCAAGTCATGGGTCGACCCATGGGATGGGCTTCGACCGGCCATAGCACCCAAAGGGTGTTTCTAGATCTTTCTTGGCTCCCAAGTTACACTCTAGTCCTTATCTTTCGTTACTAATGATAGTTAGTCCATACGGTTAATAACTAACGACCATTTAGTCCATTAAGTGTTTATAAATATATATATTCGATACATTTAATATATATATATATATATATATATATATATATATATATATATATATATATATATATATATATATATATATATATATATATATATATATATATATATATATATATATATATATATATATATATTTATTTATTTTACATTATTCTTGTTTGTAATGTGTGCAATCCCGAGGTCTCGGGTTCGATACTAGACATTTACTTATTAATGTTTATACGTAACATTTAACACTTGATGAATTAGTTAATGAGTATGGTCATAGACATTGTCATTCTAGCCTAAACCCAACTCCATACCCATTGTCATTCATGACATCATACCAAACTCTCCTTTAATGAGTTCTATTTATCGATTTGTGAGGTTATGAGAGATGTTATAAAAATGAAACAGATATCTATAAAAGAACTGACGTAACATGATGTGCGATTCTATTTACTTGATAAAGTCTAAAATATTAGACATGTACATAGTCAGTAGGGTAACTAGCAGTGGTGGTAAACACTCTGTGCAAGTGCGGCAGCTGCACAAGGCCACAAATTCTTTGAGACCTCGTTTATGTATTATCAAGTTGTATATGCATGAATTTAAATCCTTGGTTAAGTTTATTATGGAATTATGTTATGTGATCACAACCAAAATACACATAAGTGACGATTGCATGTTTGAGAATGAAAAAGTCGACAATTCTTTGTTTTTTACATTAGAATTCATCAACCATGAGAGCCTACTTATTGTGACTGCACAGAGCTTTTGAAATTCATTGGACGGCTCAAGTAAGTAGTGGTATCAATCCGTCTCTAATTAGCCCTTTTATCATTACATATATGTAATTAAAATACAAAACGAATACTATAGCAATCAAATACAACACTAAAATAAATTAAATTATTAAATTATTTATTACTCGTATTTGATTTAGTTTAATTCTTAATTATTATGGTGTTAGTTTGTCAAAATATTTATTTTCTAGCTTAGTTTAATTTTTAAATATTATGGTATCAGGGTGAAAACAAACTATATTTATCACCATTTTCTAAGTTAAGTACGTTAACTTCAAATCTTAACTGTCTCCCTTTATTATTAGAGATATTTTTATACAATATACAACGTGTAGTGACAGGCTGACAACTTTACCGGTAAAAAATGTTACAAACGACATGAAGGAACCAGCGGCGTTGAGGCGAGGGTGTTTGCTACGAACGTGTTTTTTTACAAATAGTTTATATACACGATTACGCATGAGTGTTACTACACATTCCAAATGATGAAACAGTAAACAATTATTTGGGAACATAAATGATGAAACATCTTATGTTCAACTCCAAAACCATCAATAAAAGACCATTTGTTTTCTGAAACTATAAAAACCATCAATAAAAGGCATTTGTTTTCTGAAAGCATTTTAATCATGGCTCACGCTTTTTTAATGATATTTTTTATGGTTATGCCGGCGATGATAGGAGGATTTGGTAATTGGTCTGTTCCGAGTCAAGTAATTCGCTATCGGAAATTCTTCTGCCGCCTATCTCATGCTGTGCTTCTTCTTTCTCCGAATCGGTTCCTAGTGTCAGTCAATCAAGATTCGCATCGCTACAATAGAAGAGGAAATTTCATTGATTCATAAACTCATATGTAGTCACTGAACGGCACCGCTCGATTCTACTGCTGGTTTACTTTGCGTATGTGTGCGCGTGCGTGTGTGATTGGGTCTAAACCGTCAGATATTATTGACCAAGGTCAACAAGTCAAAGACAGCCTCGTCCCAATACTCCGTGGATAGTATAGTATGTCCCCGGGTCGTTATGTCCCAGCGAGATTGAAATGGTGTCGTTTGAAATCGTTTATGAGTGAGTGGGACTGAGTACAGTAGCCCAGATGATATGGAATTGATTTTGCTACTGTTATTTTGGTATTGGTACAATGATATAATATTCACAAAAATCAGATACTCAGATATATACACGTATTCACAATTCAGATCACGTAACACGAAAAGTGGGATTTGGTATTTAACAAACTACAGGGGTGCTTTTGACACTTTTTGAAACTTAAAATTAAAAAGAAATTTTAAATTGAAAATGAAATGATAAATATGATTATTATAATATTTAAATACTATTTAATTAATAAAACTATTTAAAATCTAATTTAAATTAACTAAAAATGACAAATGATATAAATTAACCTAAAATTTAGCAAAAATATTTTATAAACCTTAATTAGAACTTGAAGAAAGTATAAAAAAATAAAAATAGATATTTTTGTCTTTTTATAGATTTTTTTATTAATTAAAAACTATTTAACTTAATTAAACTATTTAAACTAATTTTAATTAATATTAATACTAAATTAACTTAGAAAATTATAAGAAAATTTATAAATTATTTAACCATCACAGGAATCCTACAAAATTATAAAAACTCTAAAAATTATGTTTTAAGATTAATCCACTAATTATTTACCTTTTAATTACTTAATTCTAATTTAAACAATTAAAATAAGAAAAATAGAAAATGAACAGTAGAATTTAAAAATATATTTTCTAAAAACCTATTATACTATATTAGAGCTAGGAAAAATATAAAAACTCAGTTTTACTTTATAAAAACTAAATATGCTATTTAATACTTATTTATAAACTAATTATTAATTAAACTAATTTAAATTATAATTAATACTAAAAGACAAAATTAAAATCTGAGAAAATTATAAAAAAATACTTTAATATAAGAGGAAATTAATAAAAATATAAAAACACAACTTACTTAATAAAAATCTAAAAATGAAAATTAAAATTAAATTAAATTAAATAGAAACTATCACTTACTTTTATATTGGTTTTTCTTGTTTTTTATTTTACAAAACTAATTTATACCTAAAAATAGACAACTTTTGTAAAAACAATTATTTTATAGCTTATTATTAAGCACTGTGGAAAGCAATAAGTTCCACAGTTGACCAAGTTTGACTAAACCAAGAATTGAGCTTAAATGGACTTATGTGGGGTCCACAAGGGTAAAATCCAGTTCAACTAAGTTAAGTAAACTTGTATAAGCCAAAATAAGCACTTGGGGTCCACTGGTTAAGCCAATAAGCCACAATAAGCCATCCAATTCTTACTCACCCACTGAAAATATGGGACAGAGTTCAAGGCTTGAATTAGGTGGGGTCCACAGGGCTTTAGGTAAAACTAGTGGTCAACTTGGGAAGCCTACTAGGAGGGGGGTTGGGAAAACCTAAAACCTAGGTGTAGGGACCACTGTGGTGGCCACAAACCACCACCAAAGGTGGTGGTGTGGGCTGTGTAACTGCTGCACAGAGCAGTTGGTTGCCCTGCAGCCCTCTTTGGAGGGTTGTGGGGCCCACTAGTAAAATCTTAAAAATCTAATGACTATGGGACTGTAAAGCTGAGGTGGTAAGCTACAAATACTCAAAAGCTCATGGTCTAAAACTCAATGCAAAATTCTATAAAAATCCCCTAAGTTTTGCAAAATCTGAGCACTTGAAATTTTGACTTTCTAGATAAACTAGCACTTTTGACTTTTATGAGTTTCTGATGATCTTAATCTACTGAAAATGAAATATTAAGCTAATGAGAGGTTAAAATAAGCTACTAATACAACTTATGAGCTAACATGAGGATTATGATGCTTAACTGCTTAACAGTTGATGAACAAAGGAGATAAAACAAGCATTTTGACTTTTTATCACAAGACCAATGGTTATTATGGCTTTACTGATCTAACATGGACTAAAGAAACATGCATAAACCAAAAACTACAACACATGAACAATGCACAGTGGTGAAAACCACTGTGCCAAACACCCCTTTAAATAAGCTGAAAATGAGATTTTTGAAGTAAATGAGTATTTAAGACCATGAGACTGATTCCAAAGCTCATATTATGATGTAGCAAGCCAGTTTAAACACAAAAACACAGGTTATAACAACTAATGATCGTAATTCAACACTATGCTATTTTGGCAGTAACAAGTGAAAATTAAGCAACCATGAATCCAAATTAACAAGCATGAAATTTTAAGAAATACTTTAACTGTCATACACTAGATAAACACAAATAACCAAAGATTAACAATAATTAAGAGGTGCTACAGTAAAATACCAAGAAATGGGAAAATGCTTACAAATTGCTTCCAAGCAAAACAATAGGAACCAAGAACTCTAACCACTTCCTAATGCCTCCCCTGAGGCTCTAATACCATTGCCAACCATTATTCTCCTTGCACCATGCTTCAATCTGCTTCTCTTCTGATTTTTTATTTTTCATCTATTTTTCTTGTATTTTTGAGTATTTTTTTATTGATTAAACTAAACTGGTTCTTAGGCCTTGTAACCTTTTACAAACTTAAAAATAAGCTTAAAGGAACTTAAATAAAACAGGTTTAACAATGTTTAACAAGAATTAAGCAAAGTTGTCAATTTCACTTAAATTTGCCAAATCTGATTTCTATAAATTAAACTTGAAATTAAGATGAAATGTGGTTCAAATTACATTAGAATTACTAAATAAAAGCTTCTTGAACTAAAAGAAACACTGAAAATGAAAATTACAATAAAATGTTTAACTAAAACTAAACTACAACTACTGTTTTCTTCTGGTCCTTCTTCTTCAATTTATAGTTGACAATTAGGTCTTGGTGGGTCCCACATATGCTTTCCCACTTCTATTCTTAGCCGTTTGATCCTTAGAATCCATCCTGGCCTTTGATTTGCATTTGGCGGGATAATGAGATTTTGACCATTTGACAGATTGGGGTGGTGGGTGAGAGGTGATTGGTGTTGGGAAGTGAGATTGAAGGGATAAGGGATGGAGTGGCAGAGGCAAGTGGTGCAAGAGGGGGGGGGGGGTGATACCAGGTGGTATCCTGGTTCAGTGGTGAGGGTGGTAATGGGAAGGGGATGGTGGGTTTGACCGGATGTTTGACCCTGGGGGTGGAATGGGCTAAGTGTTGGGCTGGGAAAAAATAAAAGGGTAGGGTGGGCTTAGGTATGTGTTGGGTTTGGATTTTGGGTATTAAATAAGGATCCGTTTGTTTTATTTATGCACAAGGACCATTCTTGTAATATTTGAAAATTGAGGGCTGTTTTTGTAATTTCCCCAAAGTGATCATAAGGACCTAATTTGTCATAGATGAATAGTACACGGATATTTTTGATATATTTCAATTTTGAAATATCCGAGGACTATTTTTGCCAAACTTGAAACTTCAAGGACCAAATATGTTATTTCACCAAACTTATCACCCAAGGACCATTCCTGCAAAAGATTATTAGTACAAGGACCAAAATTGATTTTCTCAAAGTTTTTAACATCCCAGGGACCATTTATGACAATTTTCAAAGTTCAGGGACTAAACTTGACATTTTGTGAAAGTTTTCACCAAAGGACTATTTTTGTAACTTTTTGATTTTAAAAGGACCTTTGGTGACTTTTTCAAGTTTTTAGAACAACCAGGGACTAGATTTGATAATTTTTTTGAAAGTTGAGGGACTGAAACTGCCAATTATGCAAACGTTGTGCGTTTTTCCTCTGTTTTTGACATTTTTGCATTAGAAACATGTAAAACACTTTCCTGGGATATTTTCACTATTTTGATGCAATATTGAGTGTTTTTAGATGTTTTGGCAGCTCAGAAAAAGTAAAAATGATGAGTATTTGCACACTCATCAATCCCCCACACTAAAACATTGCTAGTCCCTAGCAATCTTTTGAGAAAAACTTGATGGATTTTAAACTCTTTACCAAAAGCCATCACTTCTGGAGTAGCCAGGTGTAAGAACTGTGGCACACCTGATAACCGTGTGATTTTGAGCAAACCACCAGCTGTCAACGGATTTGATTAGTCTTTACCAAAAGCCGTTTGCTTCTGGACTAGCCAGCATCTTGATGGACTAAGTCAACATCTTGGTGAGCTGATTACCAATTATGGATTTTCCACGGCCTTTACCACAAGCCATAATCTTGCGGGCTAGCCAACTCATTTGTTTTTGGGGAGTTGAGGAACCATACAATTTTTGGCAAATTGCAAGCCATCAACGGGTTTGAGATGTCTTTACCAAGAGCCGTTTGCTCCTGGACTAGCCAATCCATTTGTCATTTAGACTTTGGCGGACTGATTACCACAAAAAATTTTGAACTTTAGTGAAAAAAATTTGAAAAATTTTGGTCAAAAACGGGGGTATAAGATAGTAAAATGTGAAAAAATTCGCTAGAATAGCGAAATACCCCCCACACTTAGGATGAATATTGTCCTCAATATTCAAAGTCCTGACTATTATGCCGACTCTTGGAACGTAAAAGGAGAACATTACAAGCTAAATGTGGAAACATAATTTTGTTTTTCACTTTTGTAATCATAGCATGGGGGACTCCCCCACACTTAGGGTGAAAACCCTATAAGCATGCTACTGTTTTTGTTTACCGAGTCGCTAGCTTGACTCGACCCCGAATTCATTAGTCCTTGGGGAAGCATGATGTGGAAAAGACAATCTCCATCGGACTTTCATTCAAGATGTTTGGATAAACATTTGAAGCACGTGAAAGTTCCACACCGATGAGATAAGTACCCGGCTTAAGATAGTGGTAAATGAAAATGCCGGGATCAAAGATAGTGTCTTCATTCCCGAAGGAGTGAAGAGCAGGAGAAGTCACCCTGTAGGTGAAGAAAAGGAAGAAAACCATGATGAAAATCATGATAAGATCTTCTTCCTCGAAGGCAGGCTCATTAGCCTGATTTTGGATTTCAAAGGGTAAGCTCGAAAACATCCCGGGAGGGTGGGTGGGCATTTGCAAATTATCATGATTGAGTGCATCTCCCCCCGGGTCATCATACTCCAGAGGAGTCATGATATGAGTGAGTTCACAGGAGAACTCATCAAATGTGAATGAATCATATTCTGGATTGATGTGCGTGAGTTCACAGGAGAACTCATCGAAGGTAAATGATTCATAATCGGGGAGAGAATTATGAGAATGAGAAGTGGTACTGCCACTAATCTTCTCTCCCATAGGATCAAAAGTAAAGGCTTCAAATTCCGGTATAGGGTCATCGGAGAGAATGTCACTATCCTTTATGGGGATAGGAGATGAAATAGGTTTCTCTTTGAAAGCCTCGATTTTAGAAATGAGGAGATTGACTTTCAATAATGTTGCACGAAGTGTTTCATCTTTGATTTCAGTGTCAATCTCATCATTCTCTTCTTCTAAGCTAACTAGCTCAGAAGGCAATCCTTCCACATGACTGATGTCTCCAGAAGATAAAGAATTTTCATCAGCATGTGAAGTACTAAGCTCGATGTTGGGATTAGAGTTTAAAAGATTTTCAGTTTCTCCCATATCGGCTTCAAAATCAAGGAGACCATCATCATTTCCCAAAGGAAATGGATTGATCTGAGTAAGTTCGTTTATGAACTCCTCAATAAGAGGGTCAACATCCGAATGAGGCAATGGTGCCTCCTCATACTCAACTTCTCCATAAGATGTGCAATCATCATTAAAATCGGAGAAAGTCTCAAAATGATCTTTTGGATTTTCAGGGTGAGAAGGTAGATCACACACATGATCAAAAGTTCCCTGTGACTCTCTTGGGATGGGGACAAGGATCTCAGCACTAGACTTTATTAATTCGTCCGATTCCTTATTAGGAATAGTGCTAAGATGCTCATCCCCCATGATCAGAGAGTGAGTGTGAACTTCGGGTGTGATAACAGCAGACTGAGGGAGTTGAGAAGGACTAGCAGTCATGGTTTCTACAAGTTCCATGATTTCTACTGCTAGCGATTCAATCATATTCTTTTCTCCCTGTATTTCTACTGAAGCAGTTTCAACTGAAGTTGAATCAAGAGGTTTCTCAGATACCTTTGGGATTGGAACAAGGTCATCAATTTCCTCAAGAGGATTGCTTTTGACTTCCTTGTCCCCCATTGGCAAGATATCTGAAGTTTTCTTAGGTTTTACCTCTTGAAATGGCTCATCCTTATCACTTTCATCCTCAAAATAAAATGAGTTAACAGGAGGCTTTTGTTTTCTAAGAATCAAATCCTTAAGACAGTTTATACTATCTTGAATGGTCTTGTTAAATTGAGTTTGATTCATAATTATTTTAGTAATCAATTCAGATCTAGCTAACTAGTCCTGAGGCGGTGGTTGAGGGTTTGTGTATTGTGAGGGCTGGTTAAAACCAAATTCATGATTGTTACAAGGAACCTTTTCATAGACAAACTGATCCCTAATTTGACAATCAGAGCTGTAGTGAGGGCCTCCACAATACTCACAACAGTAAAACTGTTGAGTCTGGTTTGGTGTATTTTGATACGAAGCATTATTGAGATTTGGATAATATGATTCTTGCTCGTATGAATGTGCTGGGTAGTTGGAAAAATTTGAGGAGTTGTTGAATGAGTTTTGATTAGGATCATAAGCAAATGAATTACTCGACCCACAAAACAAACAACTCCCGTCACGAATATCGTTACCACATTGTACACATGTACACCAACGACATGGAAAACCGAAAAGTGGCTCACCACAACCGACACAAGGAACAAAAGCCGGAGGTGGGACAAGTGGTGTGCTCTTAGAGCTAGCAATTTCCACCATTTCCGTTATAGTCTCGGGTTTTTGTTTTTGATAAACGTGAAGATTGGGTAAGTCGTTCTTTTCAGTCACTGCCCTAAGCTCTGTACGTTTGCTTGACAAACTTTTAACCGTAAACCGTGAAAGGTTAAGATCAATTCTTGACAATTTAGGAGCAATTGTGAGCTTAGGGGAAAGTACCGGGTCCTTTGTCATCCCGGTTTCATGATCCCTTTCCCTCACTGGAGAGGGAATAGGAATCGATGGTCCATCATAATCAACACGACATCTCGATATCTTTGACAAGGCCATAAGTTTTTCAATGTTGCTCTCATAGGCCCTTTGTTCAAAGAAATCGTCATCGAGAGATGCCATTAGAATCAATTATGGGACAAGTGGAAGAAGTGAGAATCAAAAAGATAGAGGGTAAAGGGATGAAGAATCAAAAAGGTGAGAGGGTAAAGGTGAATATTTTTGGTCATTTTGAGAAACATGTTTAGTGCACATGCACCAAAAACAACTTTTCAAAACAAATTCTAGGCAAAACCACAATGAACTTAAACCAGAAATCACAAGTGAATGGCTTCTTTGAAAAAGGTACACCACTCACAGGGATATAAAGGCAAGTTTTAATCTTTAAGTTTGGGAACTTATTGTGGGTTTGTATTTATTAATTTGAAAAATTGCTTTAGGCTTATGGGTGTGTGTGCAGAAAACTTGGGAATTATATTTTTGGAACTGATTCGTTAACCGAAATCGTTCTTTTAAGATTACTCGCAGGCTGGCGGGAGGAAAGAATGGATTCCTCTTCAGTTTGCAATTTAATGTCAGAACTTACCTTAAACCAACTGTTTCAGGTTGTAATCTTAAAGAAAACGAAGTAATTTAACTTCACAGTTTGTTTTGTTGTTTTTAATTTTTTTGGTGTTTTTAACACTTCAGGAAAAGTGTTAATGAACTTTTTTGATATGATAATGTTTTTACAAAAACTTTTTACAAATTTGTGTGAAATTTGTACAGGGAGGGTTTTTGAAAACCACTAAACTTCAAACGATTTTATAAAACACGCAACAACCTCCCCGGCAGCGGCGCCAAATTTTGATTGGGTCTAAACCGTCAGATATTATTGACCAAGGTCAACAAGTCAAAGACAGCCTCGTCCCAATACTCCGTGGATAGTATAGTTTGTCCCCGGGTCGTTATGTCCCAGCGAGATTGAAATGGTGTCGTTTGAAATCGTTTATGAGTGAGTGGGACTGAGTACAGTTGCCCAGATGATATGGAATTGATTTTGCTACTGTTATTTTGGTATTGGTACAATGATATAATATTCACAAAAATCAGATACTCAGATATATACACGTATTCACAATTCTGATCACGTAACACGAAAAGTGGGATTTGGTATTTAACAAACTACAGGGGGTGCTTTTGACACTTTTTGAAACTTAAAATTAAAAAGAAATTTGAAATTGAAAATGAAATGATAAAAATGATTATTATAATATTTAAATACTATTTAATTAATAAAACTATTTAAAATCTAATTTAAATTAACTAAAAATGACAAATGATATAAATTAACCTAAAATTTAGCAAAAATATTTTATAAACCTTAATTAGAACTTGAAGAAAGTATAAAAAATAAAAATATATATTTTTGTCTTTTTATAGATTTTTTTATTAATTAAAAACTATTTAACTTAATTAAACTATTTAAACTAATTTTAATTAATATTAATACTAAATTAACTTAGAAAATTATAAGAAAATTTATAAATTACTTAACCATCACAGGAATCCTACAAAATTATAAAAAACTCTAAAAATTATGTTTTAAGATTAATCCACTAATTATTTACCTTTTAATTACTTAATTCTAATTTAAACAATTAAAATAAGAAAAATAGAAAATGAACAGTAGAATTTAAAAATATATTTTCTAAAAACCTATTATACTATATTAGAGCTAGGAAAAATATAAAAACTAAGTTTTACTTTATAAAAACTAAATATGCTATTTAATACTTTTTTATTAACTAATTATTAATTAAACTAATTTAAATTAAAATTAATACTAAAAGACAAAATTAAAATCTGAGAAAATTATAAAAAAATACTTTAATATAAGAGGAAATTAATAAAAATATAAAAACACAACTTACTTAATAAAAATCTAAAAATAAAAATTAAAATTAAATTAAATTAAATAGAAACTATCACTTACTTTTATATTGGTTTTTCTTGTTTTTTATTCTATAAAACTAATTTATACCTAAAAATAGACAAATTTTGTAAAAACAATTATTTTATTGCTTATTATTAAGCACTGTGGAAAGCAATAAGTTCCACAGTTGACCAAGTTTGACTAAAACAAGAATTGAGCTTAAATGGACTTATGTGGGGTCCACAAGGGTAAAATCCAGCTCAACTAAGTTAAGTAAACTTGTATAAGCCAAAATAAGCACTTGGGGTCCACTGGTTAAGCCAATAAGCCATAATAAACCATCCAATTCTTACTCACCCACTGAAAATATGGGACAGAGTTCAAGGCTTGAATTAGGTGGGGTCCACAGGGCTTTAGGTAAAACTAGTGGTCAACTTGGGAAGCCTACTAGGAGGGGGGTTGGGAAAACCTAAAACCTAGGTGTAGGGACCACTGTGGTGGCCACAAACCACCACCAAAGGTGGTGGTGTGGGCTGTGTAACTGCTGCACAGAGCAGTTGGTTGCCCTGCAGCCCTCTTTGGAGGGTTGTGGGGCCCACTAGTAAAATCTTAAAAATCTAATGACTATGGGACTGTAAAGCTGAGGTGGTAAGCTACAAATACTCAAAAGCTCATGGTCTAAAACTCAATGCAAAATTCTATAAAAATCCCCTAAGTTTTGCAAAATCTGAGCACTTGAAATTTTGACTTTCTAGATAAACTAGCACTTTTGACTTTTATGAGTTTCTGATGATCTTAATCTACTGAAAATGAAATATTAAGCTAATGAGAGGTTAAAATAAGCTACTAATACAACTTATGAGCTAACATGAGGATTATGATGCTTAACTGCTTAACAGTTGATGAACAAAGGAGATAAAACAAGCATTTTGACTTTTTATCACAAGACCAATGGTTATTATGGCTTTACTGATCTAACATGGACTAAAGAAACATGCATAAACCAAAAACTACAACACATGAACAATGCACAGTGGTGAAAACCACTGTGCCAAACACCCCTTTAAATAAGCTGAAAATGAGATTTTTGAAGTAAATGAGTATTTAAGACCATGAGACTGATTCCAAAGCTCATATTATGATGTAGCAAGCCAGTTTAAACACAAAAACACAGGTTATAACAACTAATGATCGTAATTCAACACTATGCTATTTTGGCAGTAACAAGTGAAAATTAAGCAACCATGAATCCAAATTAACAAGCATGAAATTTTAAGAAATACTTTAACTGTCATACACTAGATAAACACAAATAACCAAAGATTAACAATAATTAAGAGGTGCTACAGTAAAATACCAAGAAATGGGAAAATGCTTACAAATTGCTTCCAAGCAAAACAATAGGAACCAAGAACTCTAACCACTTCCTAATGCCTCCCCTGAGGCTCTAATACCATTGCCAACCATTATTCTCCTTGCACCATGCTTCAATCTGCTTCTCTTCTGATTTTTTATTTTTCATCTATTTTTCTTGTATTTTTGAGTATTTTTTTATTGATTAAACTAAACTGGTTCTTAGGCCTTGTAACCTTTTACAAACTTAAAAATAAGCTTAAAGGAACTTAAATAAAACAGGTTTAACAATGTTTAACAAGAATTAAGCAAAGTTGTCAATTTCACTTAAATTTGCCAAATCTGATTTCTATAAATTAAACTTGAAATTAAGATGAAATGTGGTTCAAATTACATTAGAATTACTAAATAAAAGCTTCTTGAACTAAAAGAAACACTGAAAATGAAAATTACAATAAAATGCTTAACTAAAACTAAACTACAACTACTGTTTTCTTCTGGTCCTTCTTCTTCAATTTATAGTTGACAATTAGGTCTTGGTGGGTCCCACATATGCTTTCCCACTTCTATTATTAGCTGTTTGATCCTTAGAATCCATCCTGGCCTTTGATTTGCATTTGGCGGGAAAATGAGATTTTGACCATTTGACAGATTGGGGTGGTGGGTGAGAGGTGATTGGTGTTGGGAAGTGAGATTGAAGGGATAAGGGATGGAGTGGCAGAGGCAAGTGGTGCAAGAGGGGGGTGATACCAGGTGGTATCCTGGTTCAGTGGTGAGGGTGGTAATGGGAAGGGGATGGTGGGTTTGACCGGATGTTTGACCCTGGGGGTGGACTGGGCTAAGTGTTGGGCTGGGAAAAAATAAAAGGGTATGGTGGGCTTAGGTATGTGTTGGGTTTTTATTTTGGGTATTAAACAAGGATCCGTTTGGTTTATTTATGCACAAGGACCATTCTTGTAATATTTGAAAATTGAGGGCTGTTTTTGTAATTTCCCCTAAGTGATCATAAGGACCTAATTTGCCATAGATGAATAGTACACGGATATTTTTGATATATTTCACTTTTGAAATATTCGAGGACTATTTTTGCCAAACTTGAAACTTCAAGGACCAAATATGTCATTTCACCAAACTTATCACCCAAGGACCATTCCTGCAAAAGATTATTAGTACAAGGACCAAAATTGATTTTCTCAAAGTTTTTAACATCCTAGGGACCATTTATGACAATTTTCAAAGTTCAGGGACTAAACTTGACATTTTGTGAAAGTTTTCACCAAAGGACTATTTTTGTAACTTTTTGATTTTAAAAGGACCTTTGGTGACTTTTTCAAGTTTTTAGAACAACCAAGGACTAGATTTTATAATTTTTTTGAAAGTTGAGGGACTGAAACTGCCAATTATCCAAACTTTGTGCGTTTTTCCTCTGTTTTTGACATTTTTGCATTAGAAACATGTAAAACACTTTCCTGGGATATTTTCACTATTTTGATGCAATATTGAGTGTTTTTAGATATTTTGGCAGCTCAGAAAAGGTAAAAATGATGAGTATTTGCACACTCATCAGTGTGTGTGTATACTCTTCTTTAAGGGTTTAAGGTATCTCTTTATGGATGAGCTGCACCGCACAGTCGCTCCTTTATTCATTCATTGGATTTGGTAGTTCTCCATGGACTTCTCTCTTTAGCCCTTTGTAAAGTTGTTTATGATTGAATCTCAGAGGCACTCTTATCATTTGGTAGATCCAAGTCGATGTCCTATTTCAGGTTCACTCGGAGCTTTGGCAACCCCTACGGATCTTTACATGCAATTCGCTCACTTGGGGAAAAGCGAACGAAAAGAGGAGGTGGCCTTTGCTCTATCTGCTTTGGCCGAAGGATAGCTTTCCCTTCAGTCTTTCCCTTCTGCTTTGCCCTTCTCTCTTTAGCTATAGCTTTCGCTTTCCCTTCTCTATTGCTATAGGACCAGGAAACAAAATAGAAGAACGGTAAAAAAAAAAAAAAAAAACCTCAAGGAATTAGCCAGCCACTAACTGATAATTACCTATAACATTTGTTCACAACATTATCTTCTTCGGGCGGTTACCCGTTTGCTGACGTGCATTGACCTATCATTAAACAAATGCATCGTTCTTAGAAATGTTAAGAAAGTTAAAAATGTAAAAATCAGTTAGTTAGTTAGTTAGTTAGTTAGTTAGTTAGTTAGTTACTTTGTTAGTTAGGTATGTACAGTTTAGAGATGATAAGTCATAAGCTGGGATGCAATCGTATACCTTTATTGATTAATTGCATCATATATTCTGAGTAGCAAGAAAACCGATAGCGCCTCGGCCATCGTAGAAAGGTAATTTAATACAGAGTCTCAACCTGATAATAAAAAAACGCATATAATCAAGTTTTTGCTAATGGTTCATTTCTTTTCTATATTTTACCTAAATAAGTAAAAAAAACTATGATTGTCACACCCCCAAAATGGGTCGCAGCAGAATGGTAACCGGAGTGTGACATTCATGTTACAAAGTTACAGTTATATTGAATGATCTACGTGAGTCGTTTGACAATGCTTCATTTGATTCATTAAACATAACGGAGTTTACAAAAGAAAGGTCACAAATGTATTTCCCAAAAGTAAAGGTAAATAAGTTTTTGGTATGAATCAAACGAATAAGTAATGCAAGAAATCTCTGTGTGACGCAACTGTAATAGTGACTCGAATGCTCATGACCCCGAAGCTCAACATAATGGTATGCAATCAAGGATAGTAATCAATGTCCCATGTAAGTGTTTACCAGACACTCGGAAATAATCCAAATGATATGAGTTCGTTTACCAAGTTGGCACGACCAACCCGGACGAGGGTGTTAACGCAAATAGATCTATTCATAACATCCGCGCTTACAAGTAATTAATGGTTCATAATTTTTGGGGACTTTAGTAGTAATACGATAACTTAGGCAAAGTAACGTTTTTTGGTACTTGTGTTCTAAAAATAGGAAATGTATTCTCACCCCGAGGGTTTAGAAATAATGTACAAAACACGTAAAAATCGGGGCTATGAATCTCACCTCAAACAATTGGTAAATTTCGGTAAATGAGTGATGGCACGCAAAATGATGCATATATCCCTAACCGCAACCTTATGTAAAATAAGTCGCTTTAGGTCTTGATCATGTTATGTGATGTGAGGATTGCGGCTATGCAAAAGGTTTTACTTCTCAAAGGATCTTGAGAAGCTTGCAATCCTCCCGGCAGTGTACCTGGTCGTTGTAGTGTAGTATAGGTATGTCCGAGGGATTGATCATTCTCTAGGGGAATAGTGTCGTTAGGTTGAAGTGTATGACAATTTAAGCCTAAAGGTGAGGGACAATTCCTTTTGTATTTTTATGTTTTAATGAAAGCAGGTAAAAATCTCAGGTTTTGGAAGAGTGTGCGGAATTAGTTGCTAGTCAACTAACCCAAAGGCTATTTTTAATAAAAAGAAATTAAAATAACAGAAAAGTAAAAGTGGTAAACTTCTTATAATGAGACAAACTTGTTTACGTAAATTTAATTACTCCCTAGTTATCTTTTATTAAATTGTTGAAAGTCATAGTGCAGTTGTTTTAGTTGAAGCATTATATTCCTTAATACCAATCGTGGGGGTGTGCTACCTTCCCTAACTCTATGAATATCAATTTCACCTACAACCGTAAGTCAATTACGCTATCATAGGATCATCAACATCAACTCATGCATTAAATACAACGAGAAAAACCTATATTGCACATAAGGTTACATTTTCTAAGACGTTCAAACTAGTTAAACAAAGGAGGTCAGCCAGTTTTCTTAGACTAATGTGAAGCAATTAACTAAGCAATAGACAACGTAGCAATAATCAATAATTAGGTCTCATTAGATCTAAGCAAACACTAAATAACTTAAGCTAGCATGTTAAAAGAAAGAAAAGATAAATATGTAATCAAACAACACATAGACATATTAAATTATTAAAAGAATATTTAACTTCAATTAAACATGGAAGAAAAGAGGCTGTAAAAGCCTTACAAAAGCTGCAAAATTCGTCTAGGGTTTAGGTCTCCAAAGTGTCTCACTAATGAAAGAAAAATTGAAAAGTATATATAGATTTACAAAGCTGACGGCGTTAGGTTATGGATCCTGACGCCAAACCGTGGCGATTAGTGTTTCTTCTTGTGCAATTCGACCTTCAGACGCCATCGCTCTTTGTCTTCTGACACCGTCAGGCTGTGTCTGACGCCGTCCTTTGTTAACCTTTCTGAGCCGTCTCTCACAACTTTAACATGAGACGCCCTTCTTCCAATTAAACCTGACGCCGTCAGGTGTAAAATCTCCAAAAGTTTCTGAAGTGTCGTGTGTAAATTCTTCTAGCTTCAAGATTAAAGGGTGACGACGTCACAAGGCAAAACGTGACGCCATCAAGTCTTCTTCCTTGACAGATTTTTTGCGACTTTGTTATTTTCTTTACTGTTTTGCCCAAAAACGTCCAAAAAGCTCCAAATTCCAGAATTCTCGTCCCAAGTACCTAAAATATAAAAATAAACGATTTGAGGCAATAATTATATAAACACGATTTTAAGCTTAAATGACCCCTTAAAAAGGTATCAAATAAATCTTTATCATTATGTATGTCATGCATATGTGTTTTATAAGTTTTTATCACCAATATACATTTGCGTTTAAGTTTTACGAGTTTAAAATGATTTATACGAAAATTTACCAAACATATTAAAGTTAAAAAAAAAATATTCTAAAAAATGTGTTTTTGCTCAACTTTGCCGAACCAAATCTCCCTCATTACTTGACCTGTGGTAACGATTCAACTTCCTACTTCTAGTGTTTCAGATATTCTACCATTTCCGTGCTTTGTTATTTCCCTCAAATGGTTCGCAAAGTGGTTAAAATCAGGATTCAATGTGAGGGATCAAGAACGACTAAACACTTGGAAAAATTTCCGATTCATTCGTGTATTTTTGATGAACTTTGAGGGGTCACAACTCACTCGATATTTATCATCTAGACCTGTTTTGACTCGATACTTTTAGCTTTCTGGCTCCTCTACCACTTTTACATTTTGAGATATCTCCCAAAGAGGTCGTAAAATGGTGATAAATGGGTTTAAAATGGCTGGGTTAGACACATTTTCAAAACACTAATGTTGGGTTTTTCTCAAAAACTATTTTTGGCCAAGTTTAGTTGGCCCTAACTTTTTCATTAAAGCTCGGTTCGACTTGATTCAAAATGCTATGTTTAGGTGATTATGTTGGCTACATTTATCATACCTATTGTGATCCATATAACCTAGCTTAGGGTACCCATAACCGATCCTCAATATGGTAACACAGCCACATGTCATAACAAACCCGGTTTTTGTTTTCTTAGATTTAAATGTCAAGATTTCTCTCATTTGTCCTAGGTTTCGAATATTTTTAACTTATATCATTATGTTTAAGTATATTGACCGAGATTCTAACAACAAAACAAGTTTTTGACATGATGGCTGTGAAAAACGCAACTACCATATAGTTGCCATATTATTTAGAGACAAAGGGTTTTTAACATATATTCCTCCACGAGTCCTAGGTGTTGAATATATTACAGTAATATCATCCTATTTAAGCATAGTGACCAAATTTTTAACAACAAATAAATTTTTGGTGTAAAGTCCGTGAATACGCAATCACCAGGTACTTGGTACTTTTTTGAAAAAAAACATGGTTCTTGATCATGTACACTCCCGCGAGTCTTATATATTTCTTATGTTACATTTTTATCAATGCTTTTACGTGTAGTAACAAGATTCTTATCAACAATTTACTTGAATGGTGAATTAAAGTAAGAAGGTCACTATATCAGATACTTAATTGCACCATTACTCGAAAACCAAGGTTTTGAACATGTTAAGCTTCCGTAAGACCTAGGCATCGACTATGCTATTCTAATATCTTTGTTATGGAGTTCTAATATATTTGTTATGGAGTATAGTGACAATACTTTTACCAAATGTTGTTTTTAAATGGTATATGAGGAAAACCACAACATTAGATACTTGAGCAAATTTTAGTTTGAAATTCAGATTTTTAAAACACAACCAATAATGGTGATATGAATTCATGTATGCATGATACGTAAGAGTTAACAAAGTATATGAAATGGGCTAGATGCTAGCTTTCTTGATGTCGAGTGAAGATGGTGACAAAGAACTCGGATTATCGACTAGAAAACCCTAGCGTGCACTATCAAACCCAAGCTTAAAACCCATTGGAACTAAACCCTTTATGCTATACTAATTTCAAACCCAAAAGTATCTTGGTGGTTTCATGGTGTATTTCAATCGAACAAGGAGAGAAGGAATTAGAGTTTATATGTTGTGTTTTTTTGTGAATTGCAAAGTATCAGGTTTATGGTCTAATAAGAGTTATTTGGGTATGTTGAATGGTCATGAATAGGGGTATAGTCGAGTCGAGCCGAGCTCGAGCTTAACAAGGCTTGAGCTTTACTTGAAATTTATAAGTTAGGCTTGAGCTTGGCTTGATAGCTTGACGAGCTTTAATCATTTAGGCTTGAGCTTGGTATGAAAAATTCGATTAAAGTTTAAGCTTGGCTTGAAAAGCTTGAATGTATATAAAATATTGTATCTAATAGTCAAGCTCATCAATATATATATATATATATATATATATATATATACCTCGCTGCTGACCATCTTTCCCGATTGGAAAATCCTCATCAAGGTGTTCTTGAGAAAAAGGAAATAAATGAAACATTTCCTCTCGAGACACTTAATGTGATTTCCTCTCGTGGTGATTCTAGTACCCCATGGTTTGCCGACTTTGCAAACTACCATGCGGGGAATTTCGTTGTTAAAGGGATGTCGTCCCACCAAAAGAGCAAGTTTTTCAATGATGTGAATCATTACTTTTGGGACGACCCCTATCTGTTTAATATATATGCGGATCAGGTTATTCGAAGGTGTGTTCATGGCCAAGAAGCCATGGAAATCCTTAAGGCTTGTCATAATGGTCCCACCGGGGGACATCATGGCCAGAACTACACCGCTCAAAAAGTTTTTGAATCCTGTTTTTATTGGCCCACCATTTATAAAGACGCCCATGACCTAGTCAAATCTTGTGACTCGTGTCAACGTCAAGGAAAGATAACACAATGGGATGAAATGCCACAAAATGTCATCCAAGTTTGTGAGATCTTTGATGTTTAGGGCATAGACTTTATGGGGCCGTTCCCGTCTTCATGAGGGAATAAGTACATACTCGTGGCCGTTGACTACTTATCAAAATGAGTCGAAGCAAAAGCTCTCCCCACCAACGATGCCCGAGTAGTTGTAAAGTTTTTGAAATCTCTCTTCTCTAGGTTTGGAACTCCCTGCGCTATCATTAGTGATCGCGGTACTCACTTTTGCAACAAACAATTTGCAAAAGTCATGCTCAAGTATGGTGTCACTCACCGACTTGCTACCGCTTATCACCCACAAACAAGTGGGCAAGTGGAGGTTTCAAACCGTGGGTTAAAAAGAATTCTTGAAAGGACCGTAGGCGAGAACCATGCCTCTTGGTCGGACAAGTTAGATGACGCTCTATGGGCTTTTCACACAGCTTATAAAACACCTATCGGGTATACTCCGTATAAGCTCGTGTATGGAAAAGCGTGTCATCTACCGATTGAGCTCGAACACAAGGCTTATTGGGCTTTGAAGAATGCCAATTTCGATCTCAAGTCTGCGGGTGATCATAGGAAAGTTCAACTCAATGAACTTAATGAACTTCGTGATCAAGCTTACGAAAACTCTTTAATCTATAAAGAGAAAACAAAGAAGATACACGACTCCAAAATCAAGAACCGCGTTTTCAACGTTGGTGACCGAGTCCTTCTTTTTAACTCTCGATTAAAGAAATTTTCGGGTAAGCTTAAAACCCACTGGACTGGACCTTTCACCGTTGCCAAAGTTTTTCCTTATGGTACCGTCGAGTTATCTCAAAACGACGGTCCAAATTTTAAATTAAATGGGCATCGGTTGAAACATTAATTTGGAGGGGACATACCACCCATTGTCCCGGACATCCAAACTTTCCCCATGGACCAATGAATTCGGGGTCGAGTCAAGCTAGCGACTCGGTAAATAAAAATAGTAGCAACAACATGGGTTTTCACCCATGTCTCTGATTTCTTTCTACTTTCTAACACCCTAGTGTGGGGGAGTGGCCGCCCCTGCAGCTATTTGCAATGTATATATCTTTAAAGAAAAAAAAATGTGTGTTTGTACAAATAAAGTGAAAAATGCAAAATGACATTCCCACAGTTAGCTTCTAATATTATTTTCTTTCGTTCAAGGATTCGGCATAATAGCCGGGACTTTGAATATTGAGGACAATATTCAATTCTAAGTGTGGGGGAGGGGAAAATTCTAGCGAATTTTATCAAATTATACCGTCTAGTACCCCCATTTTTGGCCAAAATTTAAAAATTTTTTTTCGCTTTATTTCAAAAAAATTTTGTGGTTATCAATCCGCCGTGTCTAAACGACAAAAGGATTGGCTAATCCAGGAGCAAACGGCTCTTGGTAAAGATAACTCAAATCCGTTGACGGCTTGCAATTTGCCCAAAATTGTATGGTACCTCAACTCGCCATATCCTCAATAGTAAATGAGTTGGCTAGCCCGCAAGATTATGGCTTGCGGTAAAGGCAGTGGAAAAACCATAATTGGTAATCAAATCACCAGGATGTTGACTGTTCTATCAAGAGTTGGCTAGTCCAGAAGAAAACGGCTCCTGGTAAAGACAAATCAAAACCGTTGAAAGCTGGTGGTTTGCTAAAAATCATATGGTTATCGGATGGACCATAGTTCTTACTTGAATCAAAACATTCGGCTACTCCAGAAGTGATGGCTTTTGGTAAAGAGAATTCAAATCCATTAATTTTTCTCAAAAAGATTGCTAGGGACTAGCAATAGTTTAGTGTGGGGGATTGATGAGTGTGTAAATACTCATCATTTTTAGTCAAATCTGAACTGCAAAACGATTAAAAACACTCAAAAACGCACCAAAATACGAAGAAAATCCCAAAGATCGTGTTTTATATGTTTCTGATGCAAAACGAGTGAAAACAAATGAAAAACGAACAAAATTTGCATAATTGGCAGTTTCAGTCCCCCAACTTTCAAAATTTGACAAAACTAGTCCCTAAGCATTTATTTCAAAGAAAAGTCAACTCTTGCTCTTTAAAAGTCAAAATGAATCACAAATGATCTTTGTGTAAAATATTTTCAAAAGATTACAAGTTAAACCTTTGAAATTTCACAAATGGCAAATTTGGTCCCCGTGTTTGCAGAATTGTCAAAAATAGCCCCCCGGGAATTATAATTTGAAGAAAACTCCAACAAAGGTCCCTTGGGAATTCAAATAAGACAAATTGGGTCCTTGATGAAAGTTTTAAAGATTGGCAGGAAATACCCTTCAACTTTCAGTGAATTACATGGATGGTCCTTGTGTCAATTTTCTACCAAACGGACCTTTTGATACAAATCCACCCTATCCTAATCCCTGGCATAGTTACAACACCAAACTCACCATATGGCCCAAGTATACCATAGCCCACCCAACACTTTTATACGTTTAATAATATAAACGTGCAATGGACCAGGTCAAACCAACACCATCCCTTTCATCCCCTTCCCCCCGTGACCTGCATCCCTCCAAACACAACCATCACCATCCTCCCTTCACTATCATACCTTGTCCTCCCCTCCATTCCCCAATCCCACTATCTTCATAAATTACTCACAATCCTGTACCTACCACCAGGCCACGTTGGCAATCCACAACTGTTTTGGCGCCAAGACTGAGTTCAAAGGCTAGGATTAAGTTGAAGACAATTGGAAGGCTGGGATTTGATCACAAGGTCCCAGGAAGTGTTGTGGATGCCCTAATTCTAGAATATGAAGACAAGAAGGCAAAATGTGTACCTACCACATTCTCAGTATAAATAGGATCATTGTAAGCCATCATAAGGCATCCCATATTTTTCTTGTATCTCTCTGTTTTTCAGTTTAATTCACAATTGTAGTTTAAGAATTCAAGTTTAATTAAGTTTTGCTTTGAGTAATTTCAAATTCGTGTTTCATTGAAATTCTAGTATTCTTGTTATTTAGCTTAAATACTTCTTCATTTGTCTCAAAAAACTTGTTTAAGAATTTTTTAAGTCAATTGAAATCAAAGAAAAGCAAAAGAACTCAGGAAAAAAAAAAAAAAAAAAAAAAAAAAAAAAGAGAGAGAGAGAGAGAGAGAAATACACAAGAAAACTCAAAAAGATAAAAAAAAAATGGAGATTGAAGAAGAAGAAAGAGCAGTAGAAGAGATGAATGGTGACTGTGGTCTAGAGTCCCATGGGGGATATTAGGGTATGGTTTGATTGTTGTTTCCTAGTTCCTTTCTAGCTTGGATGTCAAGTAACTCTTTACCCTTTAATTTTGTTGAAATATTTGTTGTTTGATCATTGGTGCTTATTACTCTTGAATTTTGTTTATTTACATCAATCTTAGCTTAGTGTAATCTCAGTAACTGAGTTTGTATTGTAATTTGTGTAGTTCCTTTTGAAATCTTTGAAAACAATTAGATATAGGGGTGTTTGGGATAGGCTTTTGTATTATGCTCTTGTTGGTATTAGTGGTCAAGGGGTGGTAGTTCATTTTTCTTAAGTTGCTTTTAGTCCTAATTGACCAATTAATTGGTCACTCATTTGAGAAAAGTCAATTTCTCCTCTAAATTTCATTGGCAGTTGACTGTTAAGGAATTTGTACTCCAAATCTTGAAACTTAGCTTAGGAATAGTGTAGCTTGCTTGATTTAGGTTAATTTAGGGGTCATAAATAATAAGCAATCATCTAGGATCAATGTAAATCCACATAAGTCAACTTGGTTAAAAATATTCAAAAGTCAAAATTTGAATTTTGTGAAAGTGGGACAAACTTCAAATGGTTGCATCAAGTTCATTTCTGGGTAAAAATACAAGAATTTTGGTTTTTTGAGAAGTTTGCTGGCTTGTTGACATATATCAAAAAGAATTTTGCTATTTGGAACATATTTGGTCACTCAATCTTGATCTTGAAACTGCTCATCTGACACAAGCATGCCCTGCACCCTCAGCTGTCCACTTTTCATTTGCCTGTAGATTGTGCATTAGTCAGTGTTAGGGTTAGGTCTTTGCAGATTTAGATAGCCCCCTAGGTGTAGTTTATAGGTTTGCTTTTAGTTTAGACCAACTTGCTTATTCAGTGCTTAATATTAAGCCATCTTTTTGCCCCTTTTGAACCTGTTACTGCTAGTGTTCTTGTTGTCATTGTTGATTGGATTTGGTGTGTGTGCTTGATGAATCTGTTTGTTGTTATAATTATTGTTATTGTTGCTTGCTGTTGTTGTATATACAAGCAATAAGCTTGTTAAAGCTTATTTGGTTTAGTAGTCACATAGAAAATTGAACAACAAAACTTTGTTTGAACCAAAAATACTTCAAATCTTTAATTCATTTAATCTTTGAAAACTGAATCGAAGTTGTTGAAAAATTTGTTGTTATAATTTGATTTTCAAAAGAAGAACTGAGTGTGTGCTTGTGGTTGTGTTGAAAGGAAACAGATATCAGAAGAAAAACTCAAAGAAAAAAAAAAGTTTTTTGTAAAAATTAAGGTTCGAACCCTGGACCTTAAGCTCACACAGACACACAACACAACATCACACACCACTGTCCCCTTGGGTCTTTTTCAGTCATTACTTGCAACATAAAATATTTAATATGGATTTTGAGTTTGGCTTAATTTAGCTTATCAGTTTTTACATGCTTATTTTCTGCTTATTTCGACATTGTGCTTTAGTTTTTATAATTTTCTTGGTTTGATATTAACTTGTAGTATTTTTCTAAAAAGTTTCAGATTTTTAGACTTTGTCATTTATTTATTAGAATTTAATTAGTATTAATTAATATTTAATTTGTAATAAATAGAATTTTTATTGAAAAATTAATTTTCTTTTTTCTAAAATTTTCTTTTGTCTTTTAGTACGTTAGAAAATTAGTTGGAAACCCGTAGGACTTTTGTAGCTCAAACTTTATGTTTTTATGTGCGCATTGACGTTTATTCAGAATAAACGTCAAGTTTCTTTGTTTAATTGTGTTTTAGGATTCCTGATACCTAAATTTGTTTCCCGTAGTATTTTAGGACTTCCCTAGTTTTCATTTGCCGTTTGTTCCCTTAGGTTGCTTTATTTTCATTTACGTTTGTTAATTTTCCAATTTCGTTAATTTCACGTATCGTAAAACCAAATAACCTTTCCAACATACAAGAGTTTAATCCAAATCTCATTCGAAGCTTTCCATTCACACCTCGTTGGGGTACGACCCGGGAAATTACTTCCCGGTCTCACAATTTAAATATCACTTCACAAGTTTTGCGAGGTAATCTTTTTCCTAAAAGGTTTACTCGTATTACTTCACGTCTAGTTTTCTCACGATAACTTAGACCTCACGTTTGTTGATATTTTGATAATTGTTGTTTGCACACACCAAAATAAAACGAATCAAAATGTATTAAAAATAATTGTTGAGAGTGTTGGGTACATTGAGTGTCCATGCAAATTGTGAAAAGCATTTATTAAGTTATTAATTGCAATTAAATAAAAATGCAAATGCCCTACCAATTAAATTATGAATTGGAGTACTAGCAATGTACTGTAATGTTGTAGGCTAAATTTAATCTAGAGTCATCGTGCACAAAAGAGTTATTCCTTGTTTTACGTTTATTTAACTAAAAAGTTATACGTAAATTGTTCTAAGGTAAAATTCAAAATAAATAGCTTGAGTTTAATAATTAGTATTCGTTGATGCAAATAATGTCTAAAAATGTTATTTCTATCTTTCGACATCTCTACATTTTGATGATAACAAAATGTGAAAACATTTTACGTCAAAATTAACATAAACAAGTTTTTAATCGAAATATTCGGTTTCTACGCAAATCACTCTAGTTATGAACAAACAAATTGACTACTTGACGAATGATCAAAAAAGTGATTTTGTGTTTTAAACTTCACATTTTTAATGTGACAAAATATTCTTTTCAAAAATATATTTTACAAATTATTTTTGAATTTTAAAGAAATGTTCTATTTGGAAAAATAAATTTAAAAAGCTTAACAGCTATACCCCCCCCCCCCCCCAATCCCCAAATTAGCTCCAAACTTCCCCAAATAAACCTTCACCACTAAAAACAAAAAGATGAGCGTTTTTGTCTGGCACAGTACCACTAGTGGTACCATGTGACAATTAGTGATACCGTGTACCCATAACGGTCAGATTTTCATTTTCTATAAATACCACCTCACTTCCCTGATTTTACTTATCCTTTTTCACACAAAACTTTCTGCATTCTATCATTCTTTCTTACTTACACTTCTTAGATCATTAGTTAGTTTTCTTTTGTTTAAAGAGTGATTCTTTCATCCAACCAAAGATCACCTACATTCCTCTATTAGTCAAGAGAAGAACACATAGTATCAAGAAGACACAAAATGTTAAGAGTCTTTGTGTAGTGCACTTGCATTACTTATTGTTTGCTTGATTGTATCTTGGTATACATCAAGTGTTGTAATTTTGTCTAAGCTATCTTGTGTGGATCATTGTGATCTTGTTGAGATCTTGGGGATCTCTTGTAGCTAGTGTGTTAGTGTATTGATCAAGTGGATCAATGGTAGATTATGTTGATTGTGTTGATTGTGTAAGGATCGTGTGCATCGTGTGAGAAGTTAGGATCGTGTGGATTATGGTAGATTGGTACTAGCTAAGATTAGTACTCGACATCTAGCTTAGTGTCGAAAAATAACGCAAGCGACGTTGTACTATTTTCTCCGCCTGAAGGGAGGTTGTTGACATAGTTCTTATAACTCTCGAGTTGGGTACTCGGGGAGTGGAGTAGGGCGAAGAAGAGCTTCGTGACTGAACCACTATAAATCACTTGTCTCGGTTTGATCTTTCTATTTCTATCCCTTTTATTTATTTCTATTGCTTGTTTGTATTAGTTTAGTGTTGTGTTCATATTGATGTTGGTTGATTTCATCTACATACGAGTCAAAGTTTTTCACAAAGCAAAATTTTAAAACTAGAGAAAAAGTCGGTAAACTATTCAACCCCCCTTCTAGTTTCTTACAGTATTGACTTGAAAAATAGCGGGTTGTCATAATAATTAAACATGTTCCCAACAAAGAATATGGTAAAAGAACACTAAGAAGGTAAGATAGATAATACAACACACTCGAAGGAAGTGAAGACACAATAAGCTATTACCCCCATACGTTGGCTTTTAAATCAGATTTCAACAATATTTTAGTTTATATGGCATAGCCCAATTATCTAATCGTGGTGAAGTATTTATGTCATAATCAAAGATAACAAACTATTTTATTATGAGTTTTTGTGTTTGTAGTACTTTCACTAAGATGTTGGCTTACATAACGTTAACACTTATTTTGAAGGAGGAAATGAAACGACGATGTCTTGGAGCATCAGCAGGTTATACATAGAACACAGTCAATGAATTCAAATCCCCTTCATTTTCTGCAAAAATGATTGGACAAAAGTATTAAGAGAACTTTAAAAGTGGAAAGCAACTTAATTAAACGTGCCTGTGTCCCGCTCTCTTGTTAGTAAAATTTCAGAGCTAACAATATCGATATTCACAAACCAACCCAAGTTTTAGTGCGTGTAAGTCAATTCTTAATATAACTTTTAACTGTCATTCGACTCTCTCAGCTAGATCCCATATCGACCTACCAACCCTTAAAGATGTGATAGCATCTTTAAAAGATCTGGTTGGAGAATCATGTAAATGCAAAGAATATAACTGTAAATAGAGAAAAACAAAGACTAATAACATACGAAATCAACACCCAAGAATAAATGTTACATGCATAACCGTTCACCAAAGACCAATAACATAGTCTGCAGGAATGGCAGAATACATGCTATTTAAGTAAGTGACGACCTACAAGTTGCTAAACTAAACTTAAAATTTAAAAGTAATCTTACTGTAAAAGTAACCTGAGTTTTAGCAAAACCTGGAGTTGAAGATTAACTACAACAACAAAACTAACTCGCGTGTCTTTCAATTGTTATTTGTGTGTGTTTAGGAGAGATACAGACATATTGTTATATGTGTGTGTGTTCTGCAGATACACATGGAAGGAGATGAAAAGATCATGCCAGTGTGGTGGACTGTTTATTCATGAGACACGTCTGCCTCTTTATTTGGCTTATAAACTTTCATTCCATATCAGTGCCTTGTCTGGGCTGAAGTCTTTGTTGGGAAGATTTAAAATCGTTAATGGGCTCAAAATTTTGGCCAATAAAACTTTGATATTTTATTAACGGAATCTTTAGTGAATATACGAATGTTATATATATATATATATATATATATATATATATATATATATATATATATATATATATATATATATATATATATATATATATATATATATACTATCTAATAAAATAAGGTTTTGTACAAGTGCCCTGAAGCACGAGCATTAAAAAAACTCATTAATTGTGTGACTAAAATTCCTTAATTAGAATACAATGTACAACACTTTTAAGCATTAAAAAAGATGAGAAACCAAATAAAAAGACAATAAGGTCCTTTTGCACAAGTCTTTTAAGCATTAGCATTAAAAAATTCCTTAATTAGCTTCGATGTACAATACCCATTATGCTTATCAAAAGAGTAGGACCAAAACGTACGCTCCTTTTCACCCTTATTTTTGGATAGTCATTATTATCGTTCCTTCTTCACATTCAAATTCAATATTCAGTTTTAATCTTCCTTTGCACGCTCCTCTTTGTCCTATTTTTGGAGAGTATTGAAGACCATTGAAGACCATTAAATTAAAACGATAACTGTTTCTTCATAAACCCATTCAAAACCCAGTCTTTCGAATAATTGTGTATTTGTCGATCTGCATACGCTTAGACATCGAAAACCGGTATGTCCATATTTAATTTTGGTATTAGTATTTAGGGTTTTGAATTGTTAGTTTTAAATTACAAATTTTTTTTGATCGATTATGTTAAAATTTATGTGTTTAATGAGAAGTTGAGAACCCTAAAATAATCAGGGAAATCACATTGATGAATTATTTGGCTATATTGTATTCAATTTATCAATAATCTAAAAAAAAATGTTCTTGGGTTTCAATTCATTTTTCTTTTTTGATTATGCAGGTTAAATTCAATCACCGTATCTAAACATTTGTAAGTATTAATTTATATTCTTTCGTTTTGTTTGATGTGTTAATTTGTTACTTCTAAATTTTGTCGAAGCTTATGAATATGAGTGTATATATATGATTACTCTACACACTTTTATATTATGTGACTATTGTATTCTTTATGATAATTTGTGTTGTAAAAGGGATGAAGATGATCAATACTAAAATTTAATTAACAGGTTTTTCAACCAATCTTGATCTCTACTTCAGTTCTCCATATTAGGTTTGATATTAATACAATTGTATTTTTTTTATTTTTTTTATTATTATTATTTTTTTCATTTTGTGGTTCATTTATTAGGGTTGTTGATCATGCCGACAACAACTAATGACATAGCCTGCAACTATTTGTAGATTATATTCGATGTTCTTTCAATGTTTTGTAGATTGTATTCGATGCACAACAACTAAAACTACAAAATAACCCGGTAATATCCACTGATCCCCTATATTTTATGGATGTAATGTCCAATGTTGATCATATCTTCTTCGTTGTTTAGCTGAAGAATAGTGGGAGATAAATAGGGAACTCCTTATACAAAAAAAGGTAATCTTTAACATCAAAAACTGTCCGGGATTCAAACCAACCGTCCATACTAAAAGCTGTTTTCAAGTTAAGACCATTTTGACCCATTACTCAACCCACTTAATCTGACACCAAAATTGTTTATTCATTGGCGAAGAGAGCAATGCTCACAACTCACAAGCCTTCTAAAAACATGTAATCACAAATTGTTTGCATGTATCAGTTCCCAAATTCCTTACTGTCAAATTAAATGTATGGTGAGCATATATTCTAATCATGAATTATGAGAATAGGCAGAAATTTTGCAGGTTTGAACCCTGGATGTAAAGGAAGCGTTACGACTTCAGCAACAAAATAACTTTGTGATTCTCGATGTGAGACCAGAAGCAGAATTTAAAGAGGTTAAAAGGTTAATCTTTTCTCCAAGACCACTATATGAATAAGCAATATTTTACTAAAGGCGTATGGGTTGTGATTTTGTTGTGGGTGTAGGCGCATTCTCAGTTGCTATTAACGTGCAAATATACAGGCTAATAAAGGGGTGGACAGCATGGGACATTGCTCGACGAGTTGCATTAGCTTTTTTTTGTATCATTTCCGGAACAGAAGAAAATTCTGAATTTTTGAAAAGTAAGGTACGATACTCAAAACAAATTTCATCTTTAACAATCTATACATTGCAGGATGGACTGTTTAATTATGTTTTTCTTAATCGCAGTCAAGGTTTCTTATAACTCTCCTTTTTACTTTAATTTCTCATTAACAAAACACCAGTTTGCTCATCATTTATGCATATATTATTTCCATGTATCATTTATGCATATATTATCTGAAGTTCTTATTTTGGGCAATAAAAGTAAATTTAATAGGTGGCCTAAACATGGAAGCAACAATCATAAGAGCATAGAGATTATGTGCCTGATAAGTACTTTTTTTTATTGTTATTTTCTCAATTAATAAGTCATAGCCTTTCTTTACTCTTTCATCAGTAAAAGCTCATCCATTTCTACGATAACATTAGTCCTTAGCATTTAGTCTTATCCTAATTATTTCCAAGACACTTATGCAACAAGCTACAATATAAAAACTGATGTTATTTGAATGAGCAGGGTATTTCTTTTCTACAATAGTTAAATAGAATTCATGATCGGAATATTTGCTTATGTGTTCTTTTGGATTAACAAAGGAAAAAACAAAAGGAAATACAAAGGGATATGTGCTTCTAAATGTATCCAAGTTGACGTGATTTGTTATAGTGTGCAACATTTTTATTTTATTTTTATCTGATAGATGTTCTTATTGCAGTGTTGAAGTTGGTTCTTCTGAATCCTTTTTGAGAAACGAGGAGCATCCTAAATTCCCGATGCGGTCAACGGGTCATGCTCCTCACATGTTTATTAATAGAGAACTTACAGGTACAACATAGTGATTAATTTAACAATAAATATTAAATATAAAAGAGTCATATAAAGTTGAATATTTTTATATATAGAGTTGGCTTTAGGAACAAGGGGTGTATTGGGCTAAACAACAGTTTTAAATGGGAGATTGGGTCATTTTTAGTGTTTTTTGGAGCTGGTAAAAGTTGAAGTTCTGTAAAACGTGTTGTGATCATTTTAAGAGGTGACCACAGTTTATTAGTTGTTTAAGTCAGCTGATAAACAAAAGTTTAAAATGGTATACTGAAGTCTTAAGGGGTGTTTGGGATGCTAAAAAAATCATGTTTTAAAGGGTTGTTTGGGTCTTTTTAAGGGGCGTTAAATGTGATATGCTGTCCTTGGGTAGTCGACACCTAAAACTGGTAGTTTGTGTCTGTACGTAGTAAATAAGCACAGAAATGTGATACGCTGTCCTTGGGTAAGCGACACCTAATTTGAATTTGTCCTAAATGATTTTCATTGTATCCTCAACGTTTTATCCTGCACCCAACCCGCATGTTATACCACCTGTATTTCTAACGTCTCAAAATGCTTTCCTGTTTGCTGAATTTTTCCTAAACGAATTTAGCGTTGAAGTTGATCTCTTTTGGAAGCTTAACTATGTTAATGGACAGGGAAGCAACTCCATTAATTCGATAAAAACATGTACGTATTTTGCAGGTATACTACTGTAAGCTTGTCATATTCTGCTTTAGTTGCTAACCGGTGTTAAATTTTGTAATCATGGACTATTTGATCAAATTGGTTTATGGTTTATCCAAAACATATTTATGCTGCTGAAATCAGCCTACACCTTTAACATACATTGTCCTCATTTTGATAAAGTATATTGACTATAATGTTATCATCTTTATAACTTGGATAGATGGTAAATATTTAGCTGCGTAATCTTGCTTTATAAGTTCTCTAACAAATTACCTGTATTTTATTTGTAGCTTTTAACAGGAGAAGAGTAATTGCACAAAAAAGGTTAAGTTGTAATAGAATGTGCAGTTTGGTAAAATATATTCGTTTTCGTGTTTTCGGCCTTCAACAAGTGACGAACGGGCAAATTCGGCATAAATGTTATTCTATAGTTTTGTATGATCCTAAGAATTTAGAAGTGGTTCAGTTGAGGTATCAAGGGAATTATGTTTTAACGAATAAGTATAATGCAGTTAATTTTATACCAAAGAGTTTCTTTTAATGGTTTAGAAGGGTTACGAATATTTATTTTTTGGTTGTGGCATCTGTATCGTTTAGTCCGTTATGTGATTGACTCAACGGCCAAAAATTTATGAATTTAAGTGGCGTGTCTGTTGAGCTTATAAATAACTAAAGTAAATGAACCTGTAATTTGACACACAATTTAAGTTTTGTGTTTGAATATTACGCATCATGTTACTATATAAGTAAAAGTGTTATAGGTCACTTTGTTCGTAATTACACTTCCAACTCTATTACCTCAAGCGAGCTTGCTATACACTATTTAAATATTTATAACTAGAGAATAATGAGATAGCAATTGTTACATATCACTTTGAAGGAAGGTTAGTGTTTATACATTAGAGAACAATAAATATGCAAATGCTTTACGTGATTTTAAAAACATGAGAACATAGTTATTTAGAAATTAGGAGAGTATATAACTAAAACATTGATCAAAACATGTAAAAAAGAGGAATGCAATTTATAACAGATATTGAGACTTCATTGAGTTAATGAGTTTATTTAGTTGAACTTATTATAAAAAAAAATTAAATACGAACAAAACTACATATCGGGTTGTCGTGTTGGACCCGATCGAACTTGAGAAGCTTTAACATATCAACCTTAAAACCGAGCATATAAGAAATATGGTTCGTCAGGTTTACTCGATAAACCAGTATGGTGTTTTGAAACCCATATCAACCCAACCCTATAAGGTATTTAACATTTACCACATATTTTTACTCTTCAAGATTATCTACAAATTGTAGAAGACAATACATGCACATTTATTATTTTTAAAGTTACAAACCAAATTGTTTATCGTATCATTGACATATTACTGATTATTCCCTTCAAGAACTATAAAAGGTTAGATGTTTGTAGGAGTTTATCTATTCTTTTTTGTTTCAGGATATTATATGATGATATGGAATGAATATTAAACATATATAATGTCGGTCACGTAAAATAATAGACTTTACAGTTGATGATATGGAAAGAGATTAAACAATAATGTTGTGGACCAACTAAATATTACTAAAGTTGAAGATGAATGTTAGTGTCTTTTACATTGCCAAGTTATGCTACTGAAAGTTTGGTAACTTGAAGCTTATTAATATTTACTACTACTTAAAGTTGAAAACTTGTGCTTATTACGACAAGAACGAGGCAAATTGTTAAGGAAGAAATACAAGTCTTTTGTCGTTTGAACAAAAAGATATTTCATGCGATATAGCATTTTGAAAACACATTTTTAGCATCACATGCCTAATATTTATGTGAATTGTCTGAAAAGAAAGTATGTATAAGCAAGTCAGTGGTGCTCGGTCAGGAATAAAATAACTCCATTTCTTGATAATTGTTTTTATCTAATGAAAAGTTAAATTATCCTTTAGTTTTACAATTGATAATCAATTTTAATAGTGTACTATATTGTTCGTTGGCTATTAACTTGATTAGCGCTCACTGACGTTTTTTGCTATTATCTCATTGCTTCTTTCATATATATATGGAACATGTTTACATTCGATGTTTTCTTATTCTTTCATTTTCATATTTCTTTACAACACAACTAAACACTCTTTGTTTTAACAAAACAAAAACAAAGTCAACTTAAATGATTTAGAATATATGCGTAAGATTAACTGTAATGAAACAGGTTGTAGGAGTGCTTAAGTGATTTTGAATATAAGCGTAAGATATTTAACTGTAATGAAACGGGTTGTAGGAATGATTAAATGATTATAAGCGTAAGATATATTATGAATCACAACCTACTTTTACTTACATTTTCTATGGACTATTATGTGTGCACGGAATAGACATTTGCTATTAAATTGATTAGCGCTCACATATGTCATTTGCTATTCAAGACCGTCAAATTTGGAGACGACAACGCATGGACGTTTATTATTTTAATTGTTACAAACTCAATTGATTATCGAATAATTCACGGATTATCTCATTTTTTCTTTCATATATTAATGAAATGTTTACGTTCGTTGTTTTCCTATTATCTCATTTTTATGTTTATTTAAAAACCCCGTGAATTCAAGGTTATTATTTGCCTATCGATTTGATGTTTGTTAGTGTAATTGTAACATAAATAATATCTTATATTATAATGGACTCATTCTCTCATTATTTGTTTCATATTCTAAATGGAACAAACTTACACGTTGGTTGTAAATCGATGGGCGGTCACAGACATATTTTGCTACTAAAAAAAACGTTTTGGAGACACCAGGTTGGACGTTTGTTTGTGTAATTGTAACATAATCCATTTCTTATATTATAATCACCGCATTGTCTCATTCTTTGTTTCATATTTTAAATGGAACAAATTGACTTTAATACTTTTTCTTATCATCTCATTTCTATATCTCTTAAAAAAATGACCCGGTGTCAACGGGTCTATAAGCTAGTATATATATATATATATATATATATATATATATATATATATATATATATATATATATATATATATACGCGCGTTGCTGCGGGACTATTTTTTTTACGAAATTGCTAGGTATTTGTCAAATATTTGGTAAATAAGTTTGTTATATAAAAAAATTATTTATATATAATTTAAACTTTAATAGAAATGTACTATTTTAGACCTTATAGTTTCAACAAAATCTAGACTAAATTTTAAAGGTACTTGATAGGTTAAAGGTGCATTTTGTAAATAACTTCATTTAATATATATATATATATATATATATATATATATATATATATATATATATATATATATATATATATATATATAGACAATGGGTGGGTATGGGAATGGGATTGGGTTAGGGAGCCAAGAGGAAGGGTTTGTAGGGATATCAAGGAGCTAATTAGCATTTTGCAAAATGTTTCAATTTCTATTGATCGTAGGGATGTTTGGAATTGGAATGCTCGAGATGATGGCAAGTACATGGTCAAGACGCTTACAAAGATTGATAAGACCCACATGACAAGCCCATCTGATGATACCGGCCCAACCACAAACAGGCCCAAGAGGACTATCAAAATGTCGGCTAAGTATTTGGAGTGAGGACCAACTTCTGCAGCAACGTGTTTAGTGGATTTAGTCGTGGCTTTCCTTTTTATTTGCATGCATGCATCATGGGTAGAGTAGTGGTAGAAGCACGTTTCCCTTATTTCTTGTAACTGAATAAAGTGCATGTAGAGATAGGTTGCATCCTTAAATAGTTGTTTTGTTTTTCATTAATGGAATATCAAAAAATTGCCCCAAAATTTATCTTTTTCCCTTCTCTAAATTCTTTGGATTCTAACCCGCTCTAAGGGTGTACCAATTTGGTGCTTTCATTCTCGTCTCAAGCCTTCACCGTGCCACCACGAAAAGATGTCTCTTCTTCAGAGGAGACTTCACACACAGTCGCAGAACAATTAACCCTTCTGATCGATGCCACCACCGCCGCATCAACCAATTCCACCGAAACAACTAATAACTTAGCTTATCTCATCCGAGTTACCCGAACCCTCACCACAAAAATCGATCAACTCACGGACTACATAACTGCTGGTGACGAATCCCCACCCCGGCATCGCTCCCCTAACCGCCGCCACCCAAATAACTAGAATCGTCGATATCCCTGTCAACCAAAAATCACCTTACCCCTATTCGATGGATCAAATTCCCTCGCATGGATCTTTCAAGTGGAAAATTTCTTCTCCTACTATCAAACCCCAGACGAGGAACGAGTCGAACTCGTCGTCTTTCACTTTGTGGGAGACGCTCTCTCACGGTACAAGCACCAAGCCGACAATGAACTTTTGGGTACCTGGAAAGAATTCAAGAGAGAGATAGAAATCCGATTTGGCCCATCATCTTATGAGAATCATGAAGCTACACTCTTTAAACTCAAAAAATCCTCCACAGTTGCGGCATATCAAACCGAGTTTGAGAAGATAAGCAACCGTGTGGTAGGTCTCTCCCAACCGGCCCTCAAAAATTGTTTTATTTCTGGTCTTCGTTTGGATATTCAGAACGAATTGGCTATTCATAATCCCACTACACTACACAATGTTTATGGCTTAGCCCGTTTGATTGAAGATAAATTGGCCCATGTTTTCAAGCCCAGATCCACTTTTTTCAATAAACCAACCACTAATACCACGTTCCCTTCCTCCAATACTTCAATGATGGCACCACCTTCCAGTAACCCTAATCCTCCGCTGCTACCAACACCCTCCAAACCACCATCACTTCCGTTCACAAAACTGTCCCCGGAGGCCATCATGCAACGTTGTAAAGACGGCTTGTGTTTCAAGTGTTCGGAAAAATACTTTCCGGGTCACAAATGCTCGCCACCACAATTCTTTTTTATTGTAGATAATGAGGATCAAGAGGACACCAACGAACCACCACCGGAAGCCAACGAACCAGATCCACCCAAACCAACCCTTCTTTGTTTGTCCGATGCAGCATACTTCGGTATCGCCTCTCCCCAAACCCTGCGAGTTACCGACCATATTATGGGTAACGAGTCATAATTTTGGTTGATTGTGGCAGCACCCACAATATAATCCAGCCACGCATCGCCCTTATGTGTCGCTTAGACACCCAACCCATACCACCCTTCGATGTTATGGTCGGCAATGGTGAGCATATCACTTGCAAGGGGTACTGTCCAGAGGTTCACATTCAGGTCCAAAAAGCACCGTTTCAAGTTCCGTTTTTCATCCTACCAGTAGAGGGAGCCGATGTCATTTTGGGTATTGATTGGCTGGGCATGCTGGGTCGATTATCAGCCGACTTTTCAATACCCGAAATCTCATTTGTCAAGGAAGGTAAAACCTATACCCTTAAAGGAGAACCATTGGCTCACCATGTATCTTCTAGCTCCTTGCAATCACTTATAAAAAATGGGTCGGTAGCCTCCTTTCATACCATTAACCATCAACCACCACAACTTTCCCCACCATCCATAATTACCCATTTTGAACCACATATTACCACCTTACTAACCGAATTCCACACCATCTTTGATGAACCCAAGTCCCTTCCACCAAACCGCTCACAAGATCACCATATTCCCTTAACTGACGAAACAAAACCCATTAATGTTCGTCCCTACCGATACCCACACTTCCAAAATCAAATCATGACCAACCTCATATCCGAAATGCTTCAATCGGGTGTCATTCGCCCTAGCCAAAGCCCCTTTTCTTCGCCGGTGTTGCAAGTAAAAAAGAAAGACGGTTCGTGGCGTTTTTGTGTCGACTACCGCGCCTTAAACGCTGTCACAATTCCAGATAGGTTTCCCATACCCACAATCGATGAACTCCTTGATGAATTACACGGTGCTACCATCTTCTCAAAAATCGATTTACGCTCGGGATACCACCAAATCAGAGTAGCCGAGAAATACATACCCAAAACATCTTTTCGTACAACTGATGGTCACTACGAGTTTGTTGTAATGCCCTTCGGATTGTCGAATGCTCCATCGACGTTTCAAGCCGCGATGAACGACTTGTTTAGGCCGGTCCTACGCCAGTTTGTCTTGATTTTTTTCGATGACATCCTCATTTACAGCAGTGACATTCAACAGCATTATGATCATTTAAGGTTCGTTCTCACCACCTTGTCATCCAACAAATACTTTGCCAAACCATCGAAGTATGTCTTTGCAGTTGATGAGATCTCGTTTTTAGGCCACCGTATCTCCAAAGACGGTGTTAAACCCGAACCAGAAAAGATTCACTCAATCCAACAATGGCCAATACCCACATCTCTTACAACCCTTAGAGCCTTCCTTGGAATTACCGGCTACTACCGCCGATTCATAGCCAATTATGCCACCATCTCCACACCACTCTCAAACCTCCTCAAATCTAAAGACTTTCATTGGAACGATCAAGCAGAGGCTTCCTTTCACCAACTGAAAGCCCATATGGAAAACCTCCTTACTTTGGCTTTACCCGATTTTAACCAACCTTTCGATGTCACAATCGATGCTTCAGGTGTAGCTATTGGTGCAGTCCTGTCACAAAAAATAGACCTATTGCCTTTTTCAGTAAGAAATTATGTCCTACCATGCAATCTCAATCCACCACACCAAAGAGTTATACGCCATTATGGAAGCAGTTAAAAAATGGCGTTAATATCTTCTCGGTAGCAAGTTCCACATCCATACCGACCATCATAGTTTGAAGCACCTATTAACCCAAACCATACAGACACCAGAACAACAAAAATGGGCAACAAAACTGTTGGGCTTTGATTATGAGGTACACTTCAAGCCGGGAAAGGAGAATACCGTGGCGGATGCTTTAGGTAAAGTTGAACTTTCTACCTGCTTTGCAATCTCACACCCTGCTGCCCTCTGGTTGGATGAATTGAGACAATATTTCAAGCATGACGTTAATGGGAAGCAACTGGTCGACCAGGTTTTACAAAATTCTGTCGATTTTCCAAACCACTCTTACAGAGACGGTATACTTTATCGAAATGGCAAGATCATGGTACCCCCTTTGCAGTCCTTCAGGAATAAATTATTGGAAGAATACCACTACTCGGTTATAGGGGGCCATTCCGGTGTCACGTCTACAACGAAGAGAATCGCAGCTATGTTTTCTTGGGTGGGTCTAAAAAAAAGATGTTGCTCGCTTCATAAAAACATGCCAAGTTTGCCAACTTACAAAGTCACAAAACCACAAACCCTTCGGTCTTCTTCAACCATTACCGACACCTTCGCTGCCATGGCATGACATATCCATGGACTTCATCACACATCTACCACCATCGAAAGGTAAAACGGTTATCTGGGTTATTGTCGACAGATTGTAGAAGTTTGGACATTTTCTGGCCTTGCCGACCAACTACAATGCTGTTTTTCTGGCCTCCATGTTCATGCGTGAAATCTATCGGTTGCATGGTCTTCCAAAAACCATTGTATCCGATCGAGACCCTCTATTCGTTAGTCGTTTTTGGTCAGAGTTATTCAAACAAATGGGAACCAAACTGCTGCATTCAAGTGCATACCATCCGCAAACGGACGGCCAGACGGAGGTGCTCAATCGGTGTTTGGAATCCTACCTTCGTGCCTTCATTTTTCAAGAACCATCTAAATGGAATCATTATCTACACCTAGCGGAGTTTTCCTACAACACTTCTTTCCACTCGTCCATCAATATGACACCATTCAAGGCAGTTTACGGTCAAGATGTTACAACCATCCACGACTACAAGCCAGGTGATTCAAAGATTGGTTCTATTGATGATTCACTTATTGAGCATCAAAAGATCATTACCACAATGAAGGCTTCAATCGATAAGGCGAAGGATCGGATGATCAAACAAGCCAACAAACAACGTCAGGAAAAATAATTTGAGGTAAACGACTTAGTTTATCTTCGCTTGCAGAATTACAGGCAGCATTCAGTTGATCAAAGAACCAGCAGGAAGCTTTCCAAGAAGTACTATGGACCGTTCAAGATAATATCTCGTATAGGCAAGGTCGCTTACAAATTGGAACTCCTAGATAACTCAAAGGTTCACCCGGTTTTCCACGTTTCCTTGTTGAAACCATGTTATGGTAATAACCAGCAGCTGACCGATGATATCAAAGAATTGGAGCAAGATGTCGACTTTTCTTATATCCCAGAATCAATCCTTAATAATAGAGACTCACCTCGGGGAAAACAGGTATTGATCAAGTGGCAAGGCAAACCAATAGAAGAGGCAACTTGGGAAGATGAATTGGATTTTGCTACTACTTTCCCATACTTCTCCAACATTGGGGACAATGTTAATTTTCATGGAGGGGGTGTTGATACGACCCACATGACAAGCCCATCTGATGATACCGACCCAACTACAAACAGGCCCAAGAGGACTATCAAAATGCCGGCTAAGTATTTGGAGTGAGGACCAACTTCTGCAGCAACGTGTTTAGTGGATTTAGTCGTAGCTTTCCTTTTTATTTGCATGCATGCATCATGGGTAGAGTAGTGGTAGAAGCACGTTTCCCTTATTTCTTGTAA